>QPKB01000006.1:2406081-2596518 GCA_003546025.1 Camphora micrantha | reverse complement strand
TTTCTCCTTTTGAGGAGGTATTTGATTTTTTAACCCTATAGTCCATTTCAATTTGTAGGACTTGTGGGGCATGCTTGTCGACATCCACATTCAGTCTTTGCAGTTCTGAAATGAGACTATCACGAGTTTGGGAGACATTCGTATAATCTAGGTGTGCAGACTGCAGGTATGTGTTCTAAAATGCTCATCAAGTCATACTTGAAACCCCTTAGGGACTGATTTTCATTAATGTTGCCACTTGGGCGTTTAACATTCTGTCCCGAAGGATTTACAATAAGAAGAAAAAAGTTAGATTGTAGTTGCTTTGTGGTAATCCGGCCAGAGCGGTACCTTTGCAACTTTCGGATGAGCTTCTGGAGACGATCTTCATGGAAGTCCACCCTCGGGATTGAGGAGCTGATCCTTTTCATTTGCTGAAGATGCTTCCGTGTCAACCTTACCATCCTCAGTGATTGAATTGCATGGAGCCTTTTCCAGGAACAAGTCCAGAACAGCGTCCAGCAATTTGTCTTCTTTGTTTACAATTTCATCGGTCCAGACATCACCCATGAGGTTGGGCATCTGGGACCAGTTGACTGGGTAGACTTCATCGGTAGAGACGTCTTCAAGGTAGTCAGCCAGAAGAGGTCTGTACTCTGATGTGACAGTCTCGGGAGACGAAGGTTGAGAAGATGCCATATGGGAGTTTGTGGCCTCGGCAGCTGAAGCTCCAGAGGCGCTGTCGTCTCGAAGTATCGCATTGCAAGCAATAGGAAACGTCTCCGGAACGGATTGTTGGGAGTCAGATTCATCCTCTGATGTAAGGGGATCATCCACCCAGCAGTTTTCTTCATTTTCAGGAGTTACTGGAGGGGACTCCTGTAGATTTTCCGGGACCACCGGTTCTGGATTGCGATGAAGCTGATTGATGTGATCTTGTCCTTGCTCTATGGCAAGATGCTGCAAGATCCTTGCATATTCTTCGAGATCAGGCATAGGGGCCAGATCTTCTTCTTCATCTACTCCTTGTAGTTCCTCCTGATCGGGTTCTACCGGAGCATTGGCGGTGCTGTGTCAACAGTATTTTCCTGAACAACCTCTTGGTCTCCTTCATCATCAGACCAAGATCCCTGTGGTTGTAAAGGGTTATACCAGATCACTGGCATGAGATGGGATTCGGGGATCCATTCCTCGTCGGAGAGGTATTCTCCTGTTTCGAGGGATTCCTCCCATTCGTCGGTGTCACTGGCGGTGTCACTGGACTCGTACCCATCCATGGGGAATCCAATTACTGAATTGCAAGAGTATAATGCCCCCTGCATTTCTTCAGTCTTTAGTAGTGATGGCATGAAATCACGAAGGGTGAATTTCCTTGCCGGCCTCGAAGTCTCGGAAGGAGACTTTTCTGCTGCCCCTAATGAAGGGGTAGGGGAAGTTTCTATCTTTTCAGGAACTTCTTGTTTTGGTTCAGCTTTCTCCTGCTGTTTAAGCTTGCGGAGTTGTCTCCTGGCTTGCCTTCGCTGTCGAGCGGTCGGCTTTGTTTTGACGATCTCCCAGTTTTCATCTTCCAGGAGATCGGGATGTACCCATATGGGCTGTCGATCTGGTGTTGGGCACGGGACTAGCTCTTGGGATGTTTGAGCCATTTTTATCACCTTGAAGGAAGTAGTGACCTTCTTCTTTGGTGACTTTTGTGTTTGTCCATACGACACCATGTTGACAGAGGCAGACCCATAGTTTTTGTCAAAGGTGATGACTCCGTTTTTTCACATCTCGTTGATCTTTTCTCTCACAACGAAGCATTGGTTGAGAGGATGCGAGATCATCTGGTGGTATGGACAGTACCGGGGATCGTTGGTTTTGCCAACATCTCCTGGTCTTTTGGGTTCAGGCAGGGTGAGCTTCCCGTTTGCCAAGAGAGCCTCGAAGATTTCTTCGACATCCTCATCGAACGGGTATTTCTTTTCTACTCGTTCTTTGAAGGCATCAGAGAGTTCAGGTCTTTTACCTGCACCTTTGTTTTCAGCTTTCTTTGGTGGCTGCGGAGTTGACTTGGTTTGCACATTGAGAACCTCCTTTTTCTTTTGCTTCGAGGTTGCAATGGCAGTCGGCTCCTTCTTTGATGATTTCTGACTGCTGAGGTCTTTGATCACCGTTTCAGCCTCCATTGATGCTTCTAGGAGTTCTCCCAGATTCTTTGATTTGTTGCCGATAATCATGGAGCGTATCTTTGCTCTCATGTTGTTACGGCAGATGTCGACTAGCGACGCTTGTGGCAGTACGTCTGAACATTTGTACGCCATTGCCTTCCATTTGTGAATGTAGTCGTATGTCGACTCATTCTCTCCCTGTTTTAGGCTGCAGAGTTGAGACATAGTCACAGGATGATCCTCACCTTTGAAGTGAGTTAGGAAGCGTGTCTCCATCATGGCCCAGTTTTGGATAGAGTCCTCCTGAAGAGTGGAGTACCAATCAAAGGCCGTACCTTTTAGGGTACTTGCGAAGAGACGGATCTTGAGGGCGTCTTGATCCGCGATGGCTCCCGTCAGGATCTTGAAATGGATGACATGTTGTCTGGCCGAGCCCTTCCCCGTATATGTTTGGAGAGTGGGCTGTTTGAATTTGGTAGGAAACGGTACCGAGTCCATCCATAAGGGATATGGTGGCTTGATTCCGTGTTCCTTTAGTGAATCCTCTTCCTTTGCTTTGGCGAGGATATCGTCAACGTCCTTCTTGGTAAGGGCGCGTGACTCATTTACCTCCTCCTCGTGGTGACTTGGAGGAACTTCATTATTTGGTGGAAGTTGGAGGGTAAGAAGTAAGTTCTCCATGAGAGCTTCTATCCTCTGCTGTCCCTGCTCCAGCTGCTGGATGCGTGCGGCTACGTCATCTTGCGGCGGAGGCTGCTCAGCATTTGTGACTAAGACGTTCATCTTTCGAGAGTCGAATGAGGATATTGTCTTGGTGACTGAGCTGGAGCTCATTCTTTTGGATGAAGAGCTCGAAGAGTGATTGCTCCGGTGTCCTTGACTTGAAGGAGTGCGAGAATCTTCTCTATGTCTTCGCACCCTGGAGACGCTGCGAGTCACCGGTCGCTTGACATGGATTTTTGTTGCTGACTTCTGGCGCCTTCTGGTTTTACCAACCATATGGACAGTAGCAACTTGGTTGGGTGCTTCTTTTTCGACCCATTTTTGAGAGACCTGGAGCGTGGAGTGCTGGGCTCTTTGCTTCTCTAGTCTCTTTTGCCGATACGCCGCGCGGCGATGCATACGACGAGCGATTTGAGCTTCAGTTAGCTCGGGTTGTGCTCTAGCCACGAAGGAGGTGGTCCCTCGCGCGCAGCAGCCGAGCTTGTCTTCTTTGTAATTTGGCAAGGACAGGATCTGGATGCGGTCCTTAGCCTGTCGCAGCGAAGCTTTAAATTTGGCGAGCTCGGCCCCTGTTGAGATGAAGGGCCTAGTTGCAGGAGTACAGGCCTTGACAGGTTCTCGCTGAGGCCTGATGATGCACAACTTGATCCTGGGTTTATAGGAATAAGCCGGCTCGTGCTGGATGGATTTTGTTTGGTGGAGGGCTGGTTTCTCCTCTTTCGTGTACGAGAGAGGGTAGAACCGGTTCTCCTTTAGCGGGGCCAGGTATGCTGGCCTTGCAGATCTTTGGGACCTTCTTTGTTTTGGAGAAGGTCTTGGAGACCAAGTCTTGAGGTAGACCTGGTTTCTTGCAGGCTGAGGTTTCGCGAGGTTGTCGCGGGCTTCAGTCTTCTTGGCAGTTGCCCTTGGTGTCACGGTAGTGACGCGCCCAGGGGCGGTTCTCTGCTTCTTGGCAGGAGTTGTTTCTTTTGCGGGGAGTGGGAAAGGTCCCAGTGACCCGAAGACGATGGACCGGGGAGAGGAGGTCGACCCGGTGTCTTGTGTGTTACCGAAGGAAGTGACACTTCGGCCGCTGGCGAGGCGCTTAGGAGCGCATTTGTTTTGCTTCTCTTGAAGCATCAGCTGGTACTTGTTCTCATCGAAGGTGATTGTCAGCGAAGCTGCCATTGTTAGTTTTTGAAAAACCTTTCTGAAACAAGACCGGATCCATTAGTAATCACAAGAATGTGGTGATCATAAATGGAAATAAACTATGGTTTTTTCTTTTCAATTTGCTCGAGGGGACAAGGCCCGGCCCAAGCAAGATGAAGAAGGCAAAAAGCCATAGAGTATACAATTGTTCTAAACGCGAGTATGAAAGGCTTAGAGTGAGCGTTCCAGTGACTGCTAGAAGCAATTGTGAACCTTAATTCAGATTACCGAGGAGCGAGGCTCACTTGAGGTAAAATGATATAAGGTTGGGAGTACAAATGTGTCGGTCGCGAATACAGTAGACCCAAGAGGGCGTACTAGCACTGCTAGGCATAGATGTTGTAAATCGCATCCTTGAAATGGACACGAGATGGGATTTTTTGAAAGGTCAAGGTTGGGTTCATAAAAGAGAGCAAATGGTACTCCGATCCGAACACGTGCTCAACATTTCTGCGAGCACAGAGTCCGAAAAGGAAATAACCAGAATTTCTCGAATCTGGACCTAACAATGACGGAAGTTTTTTTTTTTTTATAAAGTCAGGATCAGATTCATCAAAGAGAGCAAATGACGTTCCAACCCAAACACGTGCTCAACATTTCTGCGAGCACAGTAATCCGAGGAGGAAGAGGTCAAGATTTCTCGACTTTGAACCCAAACGTGACAGAAGTTTTTTTTTTTTTTGAAAGTCAGTATCGGATTCATCAAAGAGAGCAAATGATGTTCCAGTTCAAACACGCGCTCAACATTTCTGCGAGCACAGAGTCTGGAAAGGAAGAGATCAAGATTTCTCAAATTTGAACCAAAAATCGACGAAAATTTTTTTTTTAGGGTTTGAGAATACATCGAGTTCTCACGATTCGTTCTTATGAAACCAATGTTGATAGACCAGCCCCCAGGTAAGGGTAGGATTACTTAATGAACCCGTTTGGAGGACCCTTACCTAGAACAGCCTAGCTGTCTCCAAACTCTGGACAAGGCTTTTCTTGGATCAACCTCGATTAAAGAACGCAATCGGTAAAACTTTCGTGTTCTCAAGTGCTTCTCCGTTTTTTTGAATTTTTTTTTTTGTGGACTCATCAGAGAGAGCGAATGGTCCGTTCCCAGTCTGAACAGGGGCTCAAACAATTTCTGCGAGCCCTAAGTCAGAAAGGAAAAGAAAACCAAAATTTCTCAAATTTAGATCCAAAAGAAAGGAGTTTTTTTTTTTGAAAATCTGACAAGTTTGAAATCAGATTTTTTTTTTACTTGAACTCGTCAAAGAGAGCAAACGGTCCCTTTCCCAATCTGAAAACGTGCTCAAACATTTCTGCGGGCACTGAGTCCAAAAGGGAGGAGATCGAGATTTCTCAGATCTGAATTCAAAAACAAGAGAAGAGAATTTTTTTTTTGAGAAGGAGAAAGATCGGAAATCGACTTAAAGAAAGAAATTTCCAAAACAAAAAAAAAAAATCCCATCTCGTGTTTTTTTTTTTTGCAAGATTCAACATCGGCCACCAACTAGAAAGGTGCCAAAGAATCTAAGTTCATGTTCTCAAATGAACGTGTCCCACCGGGTGTGCCAGCTTGATGGACCCGATTCTTCCCTCTCTCCCGCTGCCTCCGCCCCGGGGTCTTTCGGGGTACGGCGGAGGGGAGGAGAAGAAAAGATAAAGGATATCAACATCTTTTTTTTTTTTGTACGGGTATGCCAATTTCACTTTTCTACTTGGAATTTAGAAACGGTGATCCGAAGATCCACCTTCACAAGTAGAAAAGGGAAATGAAACTTTTTCTAGTTTCTATTGCACACATATTTTAAGAAAAGAGACAAAGGTTTTTTTTTTGAATGCCATGAAAGGCGATTTCATTTGTTGCCGTGAAAGGCGATTTTGCCGTAAAAGGCGATTTACAAGTCTTATCCGTTATGAAAGACAAGAATTGTGATTTTTGTCTCTAAAAGAAAAATAAAGTACAATAGAAATCAAGAAAAGGAATCTGACTTCTCATTCGATTGTGGGGACACGTTCAGATCGACGGTCGCGAGTCATGTATGGGCTCCTCCATCGTCCATGCAGATGAGAACACGATGCTTGGATTCTTGGCTTGGCTTTCTAACCTCAGATTTTTAAAGGACAAAGACCAAGAGAAGGTCTTATATCCGATAAAAAGCTAAGTAAACGGGCTGAAAAGCCACGTTTTAGCCATGTTGGTAGAAGAAGGGAGGTCCTTGGGGGGGTGGCCCCCCAAGGGTACTTCAATCACCTTTTAGTGGTCTTTGCAGCAGAGTTGCAGGGCCTCTGGATTTTCCGGGCAATTCTCTGGATTCTTTTTCCGTTCTTCGTCTCCCTTTTCTCTGATCCCATTTCCCTTTGGAATGTCCTCCTATTTATAGGCCTTTGGTAGCCATTTAGGAGGGTTTATGAGCATTGAATGCATTAATGCTCATAATGGGAGGAGTTACAAGTTTTAAAGTATTTGTTTTGTAACTCCTTGTCCTTGAATCTGATTGGCCGATGGAGAATAATGAGCTTTTAATTGCCTTTAATCCCCATCATGGGAGGAGTTTCATGGCTTTAATGCCATAAATCCTTTGACTTGTAACTCCCATTTGCTTGCTTTTGATTGGGCCGTCCAAAATAATGAGTTAATGACTGCATTAACTTGTCATAGAACGGATCATTTAACCTCATTAATTGGTCGCCAAGTCGCTTGAAGAGTCGCGGGCCGCGCCGCGTCTTTTGGAATTCTTCTTGTGATGACCGCCGGTGGATCCACATGTTGTTTGATGTCGGATGGCGATGTAATTTCAGACATTGATTAATGTCAACGTGCCGGCAACATCTGTCCTGTCGATTTCACGATCGGGCGGGAGGAAAGTGTGCTTTCTTTGTCGGCCGGTTGGCGATTTCGAGGCATCTAATGATCATCCAATGATTTCGGCGGCGAATCCGTGATGTTGACGAAGATCGACGGATTTCATGCACGAAAAATCAGATTTTGGAAAAATCACAGGGGCCAATCAACTCGAAACGCGAAAAGGACCCGAAAAAAAGGGTTTCCGGCGACTTTTGGGTAGCCGGAATTCCATGGTCGCCGGCGACCATGCACCCATGGTCGCCGGTGACCATGGGCCTTGGGCCCATTTTTCGGCCGCTGTTCGGTCGCCGTTTCTTCGCCGTTTTTCGATCTTTTTTCATTCTTTTTTCTTCTGTATTTTTTTTGACATTTCCCCTCATTTATTGGCCTGATTCTCTTGAAGAAAACCCGACGAGAAGCCACGTAAATCGGAGCACAAAGTTTCCTATTTTTTTGGAAAGCCGAAGACTTTGTTGTGCGGTATTGCCGATTTTTTGTCAAGCATTGAAACTAGGCCAAACGATGTCGGAATGACCTGAAATTCGACGTGGAGCTTCTTGAGCAGTAGATAGGACCAACCATTGGCTTTGGTTTGAGTTTTGAAGCCGTTCGGGGTCCCGCAAATGCTTGCCTTAATTTCGCCATGAGAGAAATGCCGAGCTTTGACTTGTGGTCAACCGATGTCCGATTGACCTGAAATTTGATAGGGAGCCTCCTGAGTAGTAAGTAAGACCAACCATGGGCTTTGGTTTGAGTTTTGAAGCCTTTTGGGGTCCCACAAATGCTCGCCTTGATTTCACCTCGAGGAAAATGCCGAGCTTTGAAACTAGGCCAAACGATGTCCGTTTGACCTAAAACATGACAGGGGACCTATTGGAGTCATTTTGAGATGATCCATTAGCTCCAATTTGGATGCCATGATTCCGGGGTGCTCCGCCGTTGGTAGGCCTGTTTTTGCTTCCCGAGAGTTGATGAAGGGTCAAACGTCGTCCGTTTGACTTGAAATTTGGCAGGGGGCCTTTTGGAGGTATTTTGAGACCATCCGTAGGCTCTGATCGAAGTTTTGAAGTCTTCGACATTGTCGCTGCCGGGAGCTCTTGTCTGGCTGTCGGAGGAGTGAAGTTAGGCCAAATGACGTCGAAATGGCCCAAAACTTCATGTGTACCCCTCTTTTGGCTGCTTTGAAGGATCTTGCAGTTTTGTTTGATTGTGACAAGATCTGGTGCTTGAAGTGGCGCCTTCCTATTTATGACAGGATGTGGCTCTATGTAGCTTTTACTGTTGAAGGGACATAATGACATTTTTGGTGTCAACAGTAGACTCATATACGTTTTGTTTTAGATTTAAATTAATTCATGCACAATCATACATATTAGTCCCGATCCCGGATTAGGCCTGCTTTATTTTGGGGACCCGGTCCGGGGTCACGACACACGGTGTCCACCAACTCCAGAGCATATCTAGACAATCTCTCGAACTTGGTGAGGTATTCAAGAACTGTCATGTTGCCTTGCACAAGTTGCTGGAACTCGATTGCTTTCTGCCTCCTAACATGGGTGGGTACATATTTGTTACTAAACTGCATCTTGAAGGTAGCCCAAGCTACTGCGTCTGCCATGGTTCTATATTCGGCCTTTACTGTCTTCCACCAAAAATCTGCTAGACCGGTGAATAGGGACGCTGCTAGCTTTACTTGTTCTCCTCCCATGCATCGGAACACATCAAAAATATTCTCCGTGTGTTCTAGCCAATCATCTGCAGCTAGAGGGTCCTCGGTCCCAACAAACTCTTTTGGCCCTCTCTTCTTAAACTATTCAAACAAGGCATTAGGGTCATGCTCCATTTGATTTATGACGATCAGTGGGCCTACGGGTTGAGGTAGAACCAGTTCGGGCCTCCTTTCTAACACTTCCAATAATTGCCTTTGCACCTGTGTCATTTCTCTAGCATGGCCTTCCTCTCTCTTAGCCATTTGTTCTTGAAGCCTTGCTTGATTTTCATTGGCCTAACGTTGTTGATCAAGTATTGCCTGCATCATCTGTTGGAATTGGTTCTGCATGGTGATATCTGGAGTTTTTTCCCCAATTGGCCCGGTGTGATCACTGTTACTTGTGGTGAGATTACCGTTTAATGGCCTTTTACGAGGTGGCATAGCGCTGCAAAACAAGTTATTAGCACATAATAATTAAATAAAGGGTCACACATTGCTCACACGATACTATCTAACGAAAAGTCTAACGAATCCTCTCCACGTCCTTAGGATTTCTTGTTTCTTTTAATTATTTGAAACATGTCTTGATTTGATACCAGTTTGTCGCGACCTCGGACCGGGTCAAGGGGCCTAATCCGGGATCGGGACGGTGAATTACTAGAAATGATGATGATGCCATATGTAACACAAAATTAATTGGCCCATACGTACACGGATACAAGAAGAATATTTTGTCCGTGCATGTGATTTCCCACAGGGTTCCGCAGTGAGGAGTATATACAAGTCATCTCACGTACAAGTCATAAACATATTCGGGATGCGGAAGCGTATAGTAAATCAATTCCATCAAACAAGACTGATAATAAAATGATTCACAATATGATGTCTGAGTGAGCAATGATCATGTTAGCATATTTCCCAAAAGTAACTATTAAATGTTTATACAAAGATCAATTAGTTTTTCACTCTCCAAAAATAATGGCCAACAGAGGCCAGTACATCTCAATAGTTCCCAAAAGAATAGGTTAAACAACCCCCAAAATGTATCGTAACTCGAGGCAACCGAATGTCTAAACGACATCGTCGGCATGCCACTTAATTAGACATTGCGGTTCACCGACCGCCTCTCCTGGCTCTGCCTCGGGATAATCGGCGTCTGGACCTGAGTACCAAAGAGTAGGTCAAACACAACGGTTTGGCAGGTGGGTGAAAGGATAAAACCATAAATTTAAAACAATGATACCTTGATAAAAATATTGAAACCTATACAGATAATGAATTTCATAAAGTAAATGCATCATTTGTTAAGAAAGATATTTATAATATGCATAGGTACCAAAGGATCAGAAACTAGCAAGATGGCAACCACACAAAGTTAAATCCTCTCTCACTAAAGTGATGAGAGCAATATCGGGTCGTTAACCTCAGTCACACAAGGTGAGGAGAGTCAATGATAATCATGGATACATATATAAATGGACGGGACCATGGTAACGAATCGGGTATCGGGACAAGACAGGATCCAGGCTGCAACTGGCAGGACAAGAGGGAAACCTCCAAGTCGGTGGATCAAACCGACAAGGTCGTCCACGCTTCATAGTGCCGACTCATAGGTCATATGCAAGAAATCAAGACATGTTCAAAATATAAACGGGACAGGACGCCCTTAGGCATAGTATTATATTTATATCAAGTCAGGCATTGGCATGCTAGCAAAATGCTAAAACATAAAGCATTAATTTCGGGATAAGTATCGGGATTTAAGAATTGTTCAAGGAGAATAGGGGTCCCATTTGTCAATATAAGAATAGACTTGGTCATCCTTGAGTTTTGAGAACATTCCGGGCTCCTTATTCATCTTGGTAAAATTTGAAACTTTAATAAACATTTGTGATGTGGTTTCTTTCTAGAACGATCTCATACAATGGCTATTGGATCTCCTCAACACGAAAGGGGTTCTCAATGAACCTCTCTCAAACATTTAAACATTTCATTCTTGCTCCTAACATAGCCTCAGGTGAACAATACCCATCGCTTGAGCAGATCTGACGTTCGCTCGTGCGTTGGACTTTCTGGGTGGGTTCGCTCAAGTAGAGTTAGGTTCACTCGAGCGGACCTGCTGGCTCGAGCGAAGTATCAGTTCGCTCAAGCTAACAACTCTCTGTGAGGAGTTCCAGGATGGTTCGCTTGAGCGAGAAAAGGTACGCTCGAGCAACCTATCAAGTTCGCTAGAGCGGACTGTCCAGAAACTGATTTCGGGGACAGTTCTGCTCTTTCCTTTCTCTTTTCTTTTACAAACATTTGAGGCTCCCTTTCTTCACACATTAGAGGGCATATAAACACCTCTTTATCACATTCAAATCACCATCAAAATATCCACAAACATCCACCCAAACTCCTCCATTCTTTTCACATTCAATCACCAAGGAAATAGAAGAAATCCAACAATCACAAACATTCATTTGAGTCATAATCAAGCATTAATGAAAGGCTATAAATGTCCATGTTTACAAGGGTTAAACAATTAACAAGACTCATTTATGAGCATTTATTTCAAAACCAATGCAATACAAGCATAATTAATAAAATCATTCATATATTTCATAAAAATCATTTCATGCTCAAAACATCTATTCATCCACTTGCCTTAGGTCCAAGCTTAGCAAAACAAGCTCTAATTACACTCTTCTCAAGGATAACCTACAAGACATCAAAAATCCTAAGATGGTCAAAAACAAAGGACAAGAAGAGAAAGCTTCCAATAATGAAAATAGAGCTTCTCCAAGGTTATAAGAACACAAATCCAAGAGATTGGAGAATAAGCATACTTGTAGGGTCTTCAAATGGACAAGGAGAGCTCAAAGAGGATCTTGGAAAAGGTGGTTTCCTCCATAAATGGTATCACTAGAAAGCTCTCAAGGAGAGGAAGGAGATGATGACAAGCATTCCTCCATTGGCAAGGGCTTGGTGGTGGATTTGAGAGATGGAGTAGCAAGAAGAAGAAAAAGGGACATGGAACTCTAGATTGAATGGAGTTGTGCTGGAAAAACAAAGAAGAAGAGGAGGGTTCTCCTTGTATAACAAGTGAAATGGGCTCCACCACTAAGAATTTTTATAGGATTGAATCATGCTTTTCGGGACTTTGAATGAATTCGACGAAGAAGGGAAAAACTATTGTCGAAATATCTACTTTCTAAAAAGTATATATTTCAAGGATTTTGGGGATATCAAATTCCGTGTCCAGATTTGGTATAAAAAGACTATTTTGCCCTTAATGTCAGGAAAGTCAGGTTTCGGGATTTCGAACGGAAACGGGATCAACATGAAATTTATAGGGATCAACGAGATGAGTAAAACGGGATTCAAATACGAGTTATTAGGATCTCGAATAATCCCCAAAATACACGGAAAGTCATAAAAGGAACCCCCAAAGGGCCCTACTAATCACAAAGGCACTCAAATTTTTCAAAGTTATAACAAAAGCTATTCTAATCCCAACTAAACCAAAATCCACTAATCACACTAAGAATTAACACAAGACTTAATTAGTACTAATTGAGGTCACTCGGGTCGGGGTCTTACACCCAAGATGAGATCATTACTAATTCTACTTGAACTCCAAAGGAAAGGAAATATAAAGTTACAATTTCTATTGGAAGTGAGACTTCTAATAATGGTAATAATAAGAAGAGAATGTTAGTAATTATTATGGAAATAGGACTTCTAATATTAACTAGTAAGAGAAGGTTGCCTTTTTGCTATAAATAAGGGAGATAGGGCCTTGGATGTCCGATGATATTCCATCTCTTGGAGTTCACGCCCAGCCCTCTAGTGTGCAAGAGTTGCACACGCCCTCTCCTCCCTTCTCTCTTCTAGTTCTCTTCCGATTTCCTTAGAGTTTCTAGTTGGTTTCTTTTGGAGATCTCACCATTCTCCTTGAGGAAAGAGATCTGAAACGAGTTATAGCGTGGAAGACAATTAGGTCTTGGAGATCCTAATTAGCTACTAAGAAAGTGTTCTTTATCTAGCAAGTCTTCTTCTCCATTAGAGCATAACCGAGCTCCCAAGGTATAATCTACTTTCTTGTGTATTATGAATTTTTGTGGTTGCTTGTTGGCCGCTTTTTACTATCTTGGAGTTAGTGTTTTACTGATCTTGATCATGAGATTGAGGATTTGAATCCTGGATTGGATTTTGTAGCCTTATGGATATTTGATCCCTGTGTCAGGTGGGTCAAAAGTTTTTGAAACCTATCCAGAAGGCCCACCTACTTTCAACACATTAGGTTGCTGCTATCCTGCTTGACATCCTATACAATGAATGTATTGAATTATAAGATTCACAGCCGAATGCTTACATTTATATAGAAATATTATTTGTTGTATAGATATTTACCTCCTTCCCCAGGAGTTGATATGAATGATAGGGTTAGCATCCCAAATCCTATGATTTGAAAAACTGGCATCTAAGAAACAGTTGTATTTATTGTCCATTTCTCGCTTTCGTGTGGCTAGTAGCAATATGCAATAGCATGTGATGGAAAGTCTATCGAGTTTTCTTGGGGCTAGTGGGATCTCTGAGCACGTAGTGTTAGTTATAATGTGTGGTTTTTGAAAAAAATTCATTGAGCAGAAGTATAAAGAACTACCAGCCATTTTCCCCAGTGTTTGGAATGGGGTTGGGAAATAACGAAAAAGGGGTGTGAGGAAAATCAGTTTTTTCTTCCTTGTGGTGTTTGTTTGCATGGAACCGAATAAGAATTCATGAATTCATGGTAAAATGAGTCCCAATTATATATATATATATATATATATATATATATATATATATATATAGGCATTGGTAGTGTGAGAGTTTCTCTCACAAGTGCATTTCCCTTATGTGAGGGGGGCCTCACATTTAGACAATGTCCCTTACTCTATATTTATAGGTTGGGGGACCATAAGAAATAGGCTATTTCTAAGTTGTCTTCACAGCCCTTTTTTAATCTTTCATCTTATCTCTATTCCAATAGAACATGAAAAAAATTTTCTCTATTTTAAGAAAAAAATATGAAACTTTTGTTAGAAAGGAAGACGTCATCGATTGTGCATTGTGGGGAACTTCAGCTATATACATACAGTCAATAGATTTTGTATGGTCAAGCAAACTAGGTCGATTGAGTGGGGATGTAGAAAGTGAGAAAAACAAAGTTGAAGTACAAAAATAAAACAAAATGAGTCATGGAAAAGGAAAAGATTTTTACAAATATCCTCTTGCCGGACACTAAAGATTTGACTACCATATTCTTTACTGAAGGAATCTTCGACTCTCATCTAAATGAAACGGCTCTTATTCTCATCTCGAAGAAAGAAGCTCCGGTGACGCTTAAGGATTACAGACCCATCAGTTTTTGCAACGTTGCCTACAAGCTCATTTCAAAAATCCTGGCCCACAGATTTCGTCCCATCCCCTTTCGCATTATATCCCCATCTCAAGGGGCCTTTGTTCAGGGTCGTCGGGCGTTGGACCAGATTGTGATTGCCAAAGAAATGACCCACGGTATGTCTAGGATAAAGGTATCCAAGGCGATAGTGGCTGTTAAGCTGGACGTGGAAGAGGCTTATGACACACTCGGTCCTTTCTTGAAGCTTGTCTGCTTCGCCTGGTCTTTAACAGAATTTTGGTGAATGAAATTATGTTGTGTCTCCACGGTGAGCTATTCAGTCAGGTGAACAGTGTCGCTTTGAGTGCCTTCAAGCCTAGGTGAGGTCTTCGTCAAGGCTACCCGTTGTCCCCTTACCTTTATATCCTTTGTGCTGAAGCCCTCACCCGACACACCTCTCGTCTGAGTTTAACCAACCGGTTACCGTTCCCTAAGATAGCCCCCCTCGGCCAGCGATTGGGGTTATTGCAATTTGCGACGATCTACTCTTCTTTCTCCAGATCAACAAACGAACGATGGAAACTTTAGCGAAAACTCTGAAAATTTTTTAAGACAAGGCAGGGCAACGTATCAATCATTCCAAGAGCCAGCTATTGTTCTCTCATAACTGTTTGCCTTCCCAGTTTCGTCTCACTAAGGATACCTTAAAAATATCCAGGTCTGTCACTACTTTTGACTATCTTGCGACCCCCCTTACCCTTGACAGATCTCACAAAGCGGCCTGGCAACTCACCATCCATTGCATTCAGGCTCGTCAAGCCAATTGGAGAGGAGGTTTGCTTTCCCCCGCTCCCCGTCAGGAAGGCGTATTTTGATCCAATCCGTTGCTACAGCCTTCCCTCTTTACTGGCTTAGCCACAGCCACATTCCGGGGAAGGTTACCAAGGAAATCAATAGAATGAACGCTGCGTTCTTATGGTCCGGCCACCATGCCCAATGGGGCCTTCACCCGCTGGCCTGGGGAACTGTCACTCGCCCCCTTCTGGAAGAAGGGCTAGGAGTGAGGCACATAGAGGTTCAATCTAAAGCCCTCCTTTCAAATCTGGTTTGGCGCTTTTACACCCAAGTACCCAACATTCTTTTTGGGGGACCCTGCTGGCCCAGAAATACCTTCGGTTTTCTACCTTCAGAACTTGCCAGCCTCACCCCAAGGATGCCCCCATTAGGAGGCAAATGCTGCAGTTTAGGCATCACATTCTGGAACATTTGACATGGTCCATCGGCAATGGCGATTTAGTCGACGCTTTCCTGGATGACTGGATTCCGGGTACTCCTCCCGGTCAGCGTCAAATCTCCAACCCTACTCCCTCCAACCTTCGAGTTAGTACCTTCCTTAAAAGAGTCCATCAAAACAATCTGTGCTGGGATCGGTCTGTCCTCAGTCATTGGTGGACCAGGGCCACAGTGGAAGTCATCTGCTCTCTCTCTCTGGGTGGTCCAGACATTCCTTGCTGGAAAACTGAAAGGGCAGGAACTTGCGCAACCAAGGCCCTATACAAACACCATCTCTCTCTCCTCATCGGACCTTAGCTACCGTGGGGCACTATTTGGTCTCTTCCGACGACCTCCAACCTTAAAATGTTATTTTATGGAACTGTCTCCAAGGACGGCTGCCGACTAGAGATCGTTTGCACAAACTTTTCCCTAATGCTGACCCCCGCTGTGTTCTTTGCCACCAAGGGAGGGAGACATTGAATCATTTGTTCTCGTCCTGCCCAGCGACAGATAGCATCTGGGTACACTCAGGGCCAGATTACATATCAATATTCCCATGGAGCCTTTGGCTGGCTGGTTCTGGAATCAGCCCAAAGAGGTTCTAAACATTGTGACCTGGGCCTGGTGGTATATTTGGAAATTCCGAAATGCTATTATTTTCGAATCCCAACCTTTCCACCCCGACTCGATTCTGGGGAAAATTCTCCGTGCCCTTCATGAACACAATACTGCTGGAACTATCCTCAATTGTCCTAACAACAGAAGCCTCCCTCCTGCCACTTGGTCTCCTCCACTTGCTAACCCTTCTTTTTTTGAGGGGCCTACGCTTGCTGCTCCTGCGCGATACGGAACGGCTGGGATGGGGGAATTTTACGGGATGCCCAGGGGACTATCGTCCAAGGCTTCGCTGCCACAATCATCGCTACTTCCCCGTTGGAGGCAGAATTGCATGCCTTACTCCGAGGGATTCAGGTCTGTAATTCTACAGGAGTCCGAGAGGTTATCATCGAGGGTGACTCCTTCGTCATCTGGGACTCTATGAGCAAGGATGAGGGGGTCCCTTGGACCCTAATGCCGTTATGGAAAAGGATTCAACTCTATCCAATCCCTTACTCGATGGAGGGTGGACCTGATCCGTCGATCAGCTCATTCAATTGCGGACCACCTCACTAAACTGGGTCCCCCGACGGAAATAGTTTTTAGATCCTCCCTCCCCATCCATATTCAACAGATCTATTTACTTGAAAAATGTGTGCGGGAATTTCAGGGAAGGAGTAGCACTACACCATATCAGGAGCACTTACTTTTGCAACAGTATCAAACATGATCGAGGCCAGACTCATTTTGGATCAGCCGCTCCAAATCTTTTGCCTGACTTCCAAATATTACGGTTCCACTTACCATGTATATGTTGCCACTTTTGTAGTGCAGCCCCTTATCTAACATAATCCCTCTTTTTCAGCAAAAAAAAAAAAAGGGGATTTTGGGCGGAGGTGCCTGAACATTTGATTTTAAAGGCTAAGGTCCATAATAACTTATCGTACCGACGAAAGTCCTTTCATAAAAGTGAGGCAGTGAAAAAGACAAAAAAGCCCCTGTACAGGTCAGCAAAGGCAGACCTTAGACAAATTTATCTGAGTTTTAACAAAACTCAGAACTGAACCCAACATCTTCCTTCTTGGTTCTGTTCCTGGATTCTGTAACAGAAATCGATGGCTTAGAGGCAACTACTGCAACGGTCTTCTTCTTCCTCTCCGGCGATGGCGTAGCGCAAGCGGGATGGTGGTAGTCGGCGGCGAGCAACAACGGCGGTGATACAGACCATCCACGGCGAATGCGGTAGCAGCGGAGGTGTGGCTTGACATTGTACATATCCTGTAGGCACTTGGGGTCCTTCATGCTGTCCAATCCATGTTTCTTGATGATGAATCCCACGTCTGTTTTTCGAAGATGGACACAAAAAAAACGCTTGCAACAGATCACAAGCAAAATACACAAATGACTCACGTAACGTTTTAACTGTTAAAAGTTCTTTACACTACACATGACTAATCCAATTTAGGGTGAGAATTATCTTCAAACAATTATAGGGAAGTTTAAAGTCACCTGTTTTCCTTCGGTCCGGTGATGTTTTCTGTAACAAGAATAGAAAAAATCCGGCTGCAGAACTCAGATAAATTTGTCTGAGTTCTGCCAGAAACTCATATAAATTTGTCCGAGTTCTGGCAAAACTCAAATAAATTTATCTAAGTTCTGCCAGAAACTCGGATAAATTTGTCTGAGTTCCGGCAAATTTATCTGAGTTTTTGTCCAGTTTATCAAAGATTCTGGAAAATTTATCAGAGCTCGGCGACAACAAAAAAAAGAACACGGAAAATCAGATTCTAGTGAAAATCGAAATCCAAAAAAACAAGAACACTTGATGACCACGATCCAATCGAGAAAAGAGAGAGGGAAAACAAGAAAAAGAGCAAACTGCTCTCTTTCAAATCAGTTGTAGAGAGATAGATAGATTTGGAAGAGACTTCAAATGAACAAGTAAGAGAAAGTAAAACCGTTATCATCTTTGAAAAAATGAAAAAGAGAAAATCGGGAAGTCATGGTGGCGATGAAATGTGCTCTGCAACGATAATCCACAATCATGGAAACGAACAAAAAATGGAAAATGAGAGAGAAGAAGAATGAAGGATTTCTCTGGGACAAAAAAGTATAAGAGAGAACTTGGCTTAGAAATGAGGGTTGAAAGGGGCAAATTAGTCATGAAAATATATGACGTGGCATATTAGGGACCTTTCACCAAAATATCTCCAGCTGCCTGGATTAGAGACATTAGAGAAAAAGTTGTTGTCCTTGATGCCTTAGAAGACTGTGTACAGGGACTATTGGCTAATTTACCCCAAAAAAAAGTCATGGAAAAGGAAAAGATTTTTGTCAAGAACCGAGATCCGGAGCCCATTATGTTTTGGGTTGCGATATTGAAGTGATCCTATAAATCTGTAAGTTCAATAACATGGCCAGTTAAAATTCCATGCAAAATTGTAGAGTAAGGGAGAAATTTATATTGAGCTTTTTGTATATACCCTTGAGGTTTGTAGGATTTGTAAATAGGCCCCTGAGGTTTTAATATTTGTCTCTCTTTTCTTTTTAATACCTTTTATGTCCCCAAAATCAATATTCCTATCCAGAATGGGCATCCACCATGAAACTTGTGTTGAATTTTTATATAAATGACGGCTTTGCCCTTACATCCATTAAACAAAAATGACTATACTTTTATTCACAAAAATACCATTATATTGTCTCAAGTCCTAGTGGTTTCTCTCAATAATAACCCTCTCATACACATGACTGGGGATGGACCCAGGTACAAGGGCCTAGGGACTAAAGCCCCTATCCATATTTGAGAAAAGTTTCAGTTTTACCCTCCCCCCGCACATGTTTTTTTTAATATTTTCCCCTCCCCCGATATTTCTTTTACATCGAGTCAAATATCACCCTCCCCTCACCAATTCTAAAATTTAGTTTTTTTTTTTTTTTTTTTTGCCCATTCCTCAATATTTCTTTTACAACCCCCTACACATGAAGCATAATCATGTATTTTAAAACTTTCATCAATCCAAAGGTGAGTCATGTATAGATTGGATAACCATTACTAGTTATAAGTACAGGTATTATTGTTGTCATGATCAATGTGGATTTAATGAAATGAGGTATTGATAAAAAAAAATTATGCAGGGTTATTCTCTCCTACTAAGTACAATTGTTAATGTTATATGCTCTATTAAAAAAATTGAGTCCAAGCTTTTGAAATTATGCATATAAGGATAAAAGAGATGGACAAAAGTGTCATTTTACTCTAAAAACCTATGGTGGTTGGAAGACTATTGATTTTGAGGACACAAAAGGTATTAAAATAGAAATATAGGGGCCTATTTGCAAATACTAAAACTTTAGGAGCCTATTTACAAATTCTACAAACCTTAGGGGGATATAAACAAAAAGCACATTTATCTTTCATTTACAAAAGTAATAATTTCATCATATTTTAGAATATAAGCTAAATAAGGGCCGAAACTGAAATATACTAAAGAAGGTATTACTCAAGATAAATGTGGAGGCCCTCTTGCGCACATTATGCCGTTTCTAGGACGAGTCAGTTGAAGGTCCTCTGATCCCATGGGTGGGAGGGACCTCCCTACTCATATCGACTATATAAAATTAGCCCTTGAGCATTGTCCCTCATGAACTAGGCCGTAGACCATTCATTATCTTGAATCACATTTTAAGTCTACTTACAGTCTTATAATCTGACTGAACCCTTTAGATCTAATAAGGGTAAAGGGCCTGTTTGTTTGCATAGGAGTTGAATAGATGTGAATTGACGTCAAATGGGCTGCAACAAAGGATTCTTAAAAGCGGCAAGGGGTGATAGATTTAAGGTGATGCGAGTGGGATATTTGTCACTCCTAAAATAAACTAGAGCATGTAGATGGGACCCTAACTTTGTTAGGATTTGAATTACTAGGGTGATTGTTAAGTATTAATTTCCTGTCCCGATTTCATTCATTTCGTCTATTAAAAGAGAGATTATTTGATGGTCACTTTTGGATATTGACTTTTATTTCTTCATTTTTAACCACAATTAGAAATAAAAGGTCAAAATTTTTGAGGAATTCAATTACATGCAACGAGCCTTCAAAGATGCTCATTGTCAATTGATGTAGGAATGAGATGCACTCCAATGGAATCTGATTTCGGTCAAAATCTTGATGATTCACCTAGCGGAGGAGGTAGAAGCCCAAATTGTAGAACAAATTTGATGCGAGATACTTGATCATGATCTCCTAAACAATAATCCCTTCATATTTCTAGCTCAATTTCTAACCTTACTACCCCTAGTCAGGGCCAGTTGTACTATTAGGCCAACAAAGCCATTACTTTAGGCCCAAAAAAGAAAAATAAAAATGGCCCAAAAAAAAGCCCCATAATAGCAACTGACATGTTTTGAAATTCTAAAAAAGAAAACTTGTCAACTGCCATCCCTTTTTTTTCTCCCCAAATAAGGCCCATAATAACTCTCTATTGAGAAGATCTTACCAAGATTTTCACCAGGCCTTCAAGTGTCATTTATGGCCTTTTATACTTCCAAATCTGCCCCTTATATTTCTATTGCTAAGAGTCCAATTGATTTTATAAATTCAGTCATGAACTTGCTTCACGAGCCTTTCTCATTAATTTTGTGTATTCTATGTCAATAGGGGCCCATTCAGATTTGATCCCTAATGTGGTTGTAATAGATCCATAGTTTGGGATTTCAGCCCTAATAATAGATATAAACAATTTGTGGGGGGTTTGGGGGGGGGGGGGGGGGGGGGGGGGGGGGGGTGTTGGATTTTGTGATCCAAGATTTCCATGTGAGTTTTTGGGGATGAGCCAAAAACTTTCACGTGGGCTTTGGAGGTGGACGTAAGATAGGTTAGCTAAATTTTGAATATAAAAACTTAATTAGTAATTTTGTATCACAAAAGAACAAGAAAAATAAATTTTAAAAAAAATATTTATAATAATATTAAAACATAAAAAAGGCCTCATTTAGGATTGTCGCTTTAGGCCTTGAAGTGTCTCAAGCCGGCCCTGCCACTAGTTCTCCCCAAAGGCGGACATTTGAAACACAATTCTTCTTGGTAAACCTGATGGAGATTGGTCAATGTGAAGAAACCAAGAACATTCTTCTAGTTTATGCCGTGGCTAAGATTTTGGCAAACCCTTATCTGACCATGTCTTTAAAATGGGATAACTATAACTACACCCAATGGGGGTCAACCTGGCTAGACCAGCATGACCAACACCCAACGAGGGTCAAGGCATTTTATTCGACTCAACTCAATTCAACTGGTAGAAGTTTGGCCCGAGCCCAAACCATTTAAGGTATTTACATAATATTCGAGTTTGGTCGTATAAAAAAGAAAAGCCCAAAATATTAAAAATATTAAACAACAAACCATTAAATTACAGGATTTTGACATATTAGGCATCCTTAAATCTGATTTTCCTAATTTCATGACTGAAATTCAAATAATATAAATAGAGTTGCTTGAAACTAGTCAGTCAACATTTTTTTAAAACTTTTTTGCACCATATCCCATGGTATTGCGTGATATCATGGAATCTATGAATTTTGATGTCATACATTTTTTTTTTTTTTTTTTTTTTTTTTTTTTTGTAGCTAGCAAGCAAATTGTTTTAATATTTTTACAGAATACGAAAACTGACATTTTGTTAAAAGTAAATACACATTTTACCACCATTTCTCAGGTTCTATAATTTGGATTTTATTTTCATAAGATGATGTATAAAAGTCAAGACACCAAGGGACAGTCTCATTATATCATAAGATTTATTAATTTCTGTCTGACATACACGGTTCTCATGATATTATAGGATCTGGGGCAAAAAATGATGACCAAAATCCCATGACATGATTTAAATTTCGATCATGAAATTGAGAAAATTGATTTTAAAGAGTACTCATACGACAAAATCCTTGAAATTAGTTTAGATATACAGGTTGACCCTTACCCAATACATTTAAATGGGTAATAGGGGGTCAACCCTAACCCCACCAATTTTTCTCGGTTCATATTTAGGTTTACCCAAGATGACCTGTATAGATGTAGCTCAAATGCACACCGGATACAAGTCAAGTTAGCAGGTTATATTAGATTTTCCCACCCTTAGGTGTCACCACCAGATAAAATTTAATAGGAATATAACTGTAAGTGCCTAAAAATTACGGACTTAGTGAAGACATGATTTGCTGTAAAGCTATTGGGAAAGACGATAGCTCCTGAGGCCTGAAAAGGAAAGTAGAAGGTTAGAGGTCCTGGCTGTAGCCAGCCGAAGGCACTCCGACGCCTAAGTTAGTTCAACAACTCAACAAAGGGTGAATGCGTGGAGAGGAGAAGAGAGCTATGAGTGAATGGTGTTTGCATACCTTTGATGGTTTTACCTCATGAATATATATAGGCGCTAGTCACCTTAGATCATCCCTTAGTGGGGGTAGGTGAAGGTGTTGTCCCATCGGACCATACCTTTTCTCTTCAGTGGTGCTAGGTGGATGTACTGTCCCATCGGACCATACCTAGACCTTCTACATGATTGCTGATGTGATCATCGGATAAGGTCTACCCCTTATCTATATCTGGCGCCCATCTTATATGTCAGCATGTAGCCGCAATTCTATTAATACTGATTGACATCTAGTACTCATCTCGGTCGACTGAGCTGAGGGAGATACCGAGGTCAAGCATAGTCTTATTCGATGACGCATCTTGGCACTGTTGCCGAACTGTGCAAGATTGGTACTATTACCGAGCCGTGTTAGACCGAAACGAGCACAGCTGGTACCTTTACCGAAACTAGCTCGAGTCTGGCATGAAGTGGTACTGCTACCGAGCTCCAGGAGACCGAGGTCAAGACAAGCCTAATTGGTACTTTTACCGAGATTAGGGCTTATCTCGTCATTACAGAAATGCCCCCACACAATAACACTTCACTATACATCAAAATATGAATAGAGATAGACAACAAGGGGGTCCTCGGTTGGTATCCCCACTTGTCACTGATTGATCCTTGGGAATGTATCTCTTCCCATTTGTATGGGCTCTCTTTTCATTGCGTGGGCTTCCTCTTTCCACTTGTGTGGGCATTCTTTAGTCCCAACGAATTAAAAGAAAACATACAAGATAGAGAAAACGAAAAATTAAAACTGCCTTTGTTAATTAATGTAAATCCTTCACTCAAAATACAATCTATTCTATCTTCATTCCACTATAATGGGAAAACAATACAACATGAATGGAAACAAAAGAGAGTGAAAACGAAAATAGAAGAGAATCGACAAAAAAGAGGGAACCCATAAAACCAAATTCACCTTTGTCTTCCATGATCTTTCTCTCATCATAAGCATTTCATCAACAGCATGCTGGGCATCTAACGAGGCCGTTCTCATTACAAAGGAAGCAGATTCTGAATCCTCCCTTCTCTGAATAGTACTTGCGGCTACCATTGCAGTTGCCGCACAAGACGAACCGCAGCCCACCGCACCCATTGCAAACTCCTGGCTTGGCCGTCGGGAACCCATCCAGCACCTGCTTGAGTTCACCCGTCTCGTGCAGGTTCTGGATCTCCTCTACCCCGCCCAAGTACCTAATATAGAGAATTAGATCATAAAAGGAATTATAATTTGATTAACCTGAGGGGTAGCTCAGTTGATCTATGAGCACGATTTGCTCTCAGAGTGTTTGAAACTACACTACCACACGGGGGCACATGGGCTGACTACCCTTGGGCCTGTAGGGATT
The DNA here is from genome assembly GCA_003546025.1 of Camphora micrantha. Classification (NCBI taxonomy): domain Eukaryota; kingdom Viridiplantae; phylum Streptophyta; class Magnoliopsida; order Laurales; family Lauraceae; genus Camphora; species Camphora micrantha. The sequence goes on along the minus strand of QPKB01000006.1, from coordinate 2,572,925 downwards.
AGTCAAGCCCAAAGGGCTGCGAAAATCTTTGTTATTAAAAAGGGAAATTTTCAAAAAGGTCCTTAACTTTTGGGTGTTTTCAAAAAATGGTTAAAAGAATTCAATATTTCAAAAACGTATGAAAATTTTTAAGATTTATTTCAATCAGGTCCAATCGGCAATCTATACCCACCGCCGGCAACTTTGTATAAAAAAAAAAAACTCAAAAGGACAAAAGTGTCCTTAGTGAGCAGTAAGTAGGTAAAAAGAAAATATTCAAAACAATCCTCAACTTTTTAGGTGGTTTTTAAAAAAGGACCAAGGATTTGAATATTTCAAAATGGTATGAAAGTTTTCAAGACTTCTTTCTATTAGATCTTGTTGAGAGGACTCCATCCACTGTTCGCAATTTTCTTATTCAAACTGAAAAAAATCCATTTGATTTAATTCCTTCTCCAAAATGTTGGACCAACCATAAGATCACTTTTGCTTGTTCCATGTCACTTATATATGTTCAATGCATTGATTGCACTGAGATCTACCTTAATAATTATAGTGCCCAAATATTGGATTGATCATGACGTGAAAACTAAAATTAACTGTTGACTAGGTTAATAATTGGAGTGCCCACCTAAAAAGTTTAGGACTGTTTTAAAATTTTCTTTTTTACCTAAAAAATTTCTTTTTTACCTACTTACTACTAATAAAAGGCACTCTTGTCCTTTTGAGTGTTTGTTTATAAAGAATTACCGGCAGTGGGTATGGATTGCCGGATTGGACTGGAGTGAAAGAAGTCTTGCAAACTTTCATACGTTTTTGAAATATTAAATTCTTTTGACCCTTTTTTGAAAATCACCCAAAAGTTAAGGACTTTTTTGAAAATTTCCGTACAAAAATGTTATAATTTCATTAAGATATGCTAAGGCCATGTTATTTGGATGGAATTGAATATAAAAGAATTTCTAGTAAAATGGGTTCCAAAATCTTGGTATTCATTTTCCATTATTTCATGTCTATTTATAAATGTTCACCTCTGTTTCTCCAATATTTTGTAATCATGTTTAGGAATACATTTTTCTTAGAATTCTTAGAAATTCAATTACAGGTCTACAACCTGCCCTAAGAGTTGAATTTTTTTTAAAGGAAAACTACCGGAAAAGTCCCCATAGCATGCCATAGGTAAGATTATGACCCACTAGTAGTTTAAAGACGGGAGGGGTCCTTTGGGTGTGTTTTTGTTAGTTAGTGATATAGTTGATACCGACCATTCTGTGGTGGTTCTTCTTGATTTGCAGAACCCAAATAGAAAGTAGGGTTTTCTCTATTTGTTACATGTGCTGCTCCGAAGCGGTGGATGTGACTACGGGAGGCAGGGAGAGGGACGATACAAAGGAATGGAGGGTGGCTAGCATTGGGTCGTCTTCGTCGGAGGATGAGGGAGGTCGCCATGGATGGAGAGGAGGAGGGAGAAGAGGGGAGCAGAGATAGAGGCCAAGTTGTAGGAGGAGACGAGGAAGAGGGCTCGAGCCTGGAGGTGGTGGGGGAGGGAGGGGATGAGGGCCAAGGACCTGCAGATCCAAGGAGAGTGGGAGGAGGTGAGGGCAGATGATCATTAGGTGGATCTACAGATTCAACGTTACTATCTTCTTCTTGTTTTTTCTTTTCTTTTCTTTTTTTTTTTTTTGTTTTTTGTTTCGCGATATGGTCGATATCGACCATTCTGTTGTATTCAACAAATAAGACAGCTACATGTTGAAGAAAAACAGACTAACATAATGGTCGGTATCGACAATTCTGTTGTGCTCAACAAACGAGACAGTTATAGGGTGAAGAAAATCTGATTGAAAGATTTGTTGATACCGACCATCCCTGATGGTGGATATCGACCATTATGTCAGTCAGATTTTATTCAGCATGTAACTGTCTTATTTGCTGAATACAGCAGAATGGTCGATATCGACCATATTGCGAAACAAAAAGAAAAATAAAAGAAAAAGAAGAAGATGATAACGTTGAATCTGTAGGTCCACCTAACGATCATCCACCCTCACATCCTCCCACTCTCCTTGGATCTGCAGGTCACTGGCCCTCGTCCCCTCCCTCCCCCACTACCTCCAGGCCCGAGCCCTCTTCCTAATCTCCTCCTACAACTTGGCCTCCATCTCCCCTCCCCTCCCCTCTTCTCCCTCCATGGTGACCTCCCTCCTCCAACGACAAAGACGACCCCATGCTAGCCGCCCTTTCTTTGCCCCCCTTAGCCACATCCACCGCTTTGGAGTAGCACTAGCAACAAACAGAGAAAACACCACTTTCTATTTGGATTCTGCAAATCAAGAAGAACCACCACCTAATGGTCAATATTGACCATAGCACTAAATGACAAAAAAAAGACAAAAACACACCCAGAGGACCCCTCTCGTCTCTAAACTACTAGTGGGTCATAATCTTACTTATGGCATGCTAGGGGACTTTTTCAGTAGTTTTCCCTTTTTTAATTATAATTAAATTAAATTTATAATGAAATTAAGCTGTCTACATAAATAATCAAATGATCGCCCTTTATTTTTACTTTATTCATGACCCCTAATTTATTGTTACTCCCATCAATACAAAAAGGAAAAAAAAGTATTACCTTCCTCCTATAAAGACCTGTGGGAGGGCTAGATCCTCCTTCCCCAAAATGCTCTTCAGCTCTTCCAAGAAACCCGAGTCCATCGACAAATCTCGTTCGTCGATCCAAAGGCGGAAGCCCCTGAGGATGGTTTGGACAGTTCGGCAGTCCTCAAAAGTCCTACGGACCACATGAAGGCTGGTGTGGTAGACCACGATCCGCTTCTCCCCGGTGGGTCGAGGGTGCGGGCTGGAGCGGGTCTGGAGTGAGTTGAAGGTGCGGACAGCGGCAGTGGCAATCCGAACCCGATGGAAGACCGAAGAGGCTTTCTTGGTTCGCGGTGTTTTGGCCTTTTCTGCTGCTGCTGATGAGGCTGAGGCTTGTGGTTCTTCTTCTTCCTCTTGGTCTTCTTCTTTACAAATGTCCTGGATGTCTTTGAAAGAGGAGTGTGTCAAGGAATGACTTCTGCGAGGCGATTTTCCCCACCACATGGGGAAAGGGATGAGAAAGAGAGAGGTTGGTGTGTTTTGGTTCTTCTTATAAGAATAAAACGGGTGTTTTGCAATTGTAACTGCAAAAGAGATTGATGGGGTTTGTTAAGGTGGTTCTGGGAATAATAGGACAGGGATCTTTCATCTCTTTCTTAGTTTGCATTAGGCGGTGAGACATGGAAGGACTTGGTCAATATTGTTGGGCTCCTGTTTTAGGAAATTATATGCCTTTTCCAATCTTTCCTTCCCATATTCTCTCTTGCTGCCTTGAGTAAAACCCTGATCCGTCCCCAACCTATTGAAACCGGGCGGCTAACTGTTTAAATAAATTTTTAGAGATGTCCTATGTAAAGCATAAAGAATTTATTTTGAGCAGCTTGAATTTTCAACGGGTGAAATCCACTATAAAGTTTAACTTCTTCTGCTTTCAGCAAGCCTACAGAGGAGGATCCTACCTCGTCTTTCATGTTATTGCAAACGATGTAGCTTCGTCATATAGTAGATTAACATGGTACATTATGTATTTACGGAAAAACATGCATGGTACATTATGTGTAGCATTGGTCTTTGGTCATAGCCCGACCATGTATATTGCCAGATCTGGGCTTTGTTTCTAGCCCAGAGAACTATATTCAGGCCTAAGTTTTGGGCCTAATAATTGAATAGTCGAGCTTATGTCTTAATTTTTAAAAAGTGGAGCTTATGGCTCATTGGCATCATTACTGAGGAATGTTTATTTTTTCCCATATGAGAGTGTGATTAATCCTTTTGACAAAGATATTAATCACGTTCAAGAATATGAATAGTGCATATTTTTAATGATGCATAAGTCTGCTTTATACATTATTTACCGTGTTCTCAGTCTTACACTAGAACCAACTCTAGGGAAATTTAGGACATTCCACGCAAAGAGAGGCCTTCATCTTGTTAGAGATTATTATCGTATAAGATAATACTAATATCAACGGCCCACGCTAAGCCCGGGCCCAAAAATATTTAAATTTAGTTTTATATTTAAAAATCTTTATAAATAAATAAATGAGAAACACAAAAAAAAAAAAAAAAAAAAAAAAAAAAAAAAAAAAAAAAACACCCCGCTTTTATGAACAAAATTAAAATATTTCTCTAAAAGAACTTCATATCAACTACAAAATAAAAAGTTATTACTTATGTCTTAAAGTTAGATTAAATACCAAGCCTTACTGCTATCAATGAAGGCTCGGGCCCTTAATAAAGAACAAAAAGTGTTGATCTAAGAATTAGATTTGTTAGAAAGGAGTGCAACTTTTTTCAAATTGTAAAATGGGAACTTCAGAAATAATGAGAAAAGAAAGACAACACCTCAGAAGAACTAACAACATTAATTCTCAAAGAAAAAATAAATGTCATTAGATATAAGAACAGTGCCTTTAAAAATAGACTATTGAGAAAAAAAAATCAGATGAATGAATAATAAAAAATCACGCAGGAGTGATTATAACAAAGCATAAACTCATATGGGTAGTTGATATCCTAGCTCTTTTGTTTCTCCTATAACTTTTCGAACGTTTTGAGAGCAGATGTTAGAGATATTAGAGAAGGTCTTGGCCCCATATCATCCATCACAACAAAGGTGACACCACCCATCACAAACCTGCCACCTTGATTTGAGGACAGCTCATTTATATAACAAAAAATGATTATGTAATGACTCATATTGCGGTTTCCAAAATTAACTATCTAACAACATGGTGTTAGATTGTATGTCCTCAATCCAGTGGTTGTTCTGAATAAATTAATTTATTTTATCAATTAATTTATATTTTCATGCTATATTCATGTGATTAATGGTATTCTTCTATATGTTTGCACATAACCTATACAAAATGACATGCTGGAACCCACAAGTATATTAGATGTGATCCATGTGCGTGGATGAGATCCACATACAAGAGACATAGATCACAGATTTTATACTTCAATTGATTCACAACCAGTAATGGGAATGGGCATCTCATTTGATAAGATTGCAGCACTATGATCACTATGACATCGATAGCGTGGTTTGTCTCAATCATTAGGTTGTAAGACTCTGGATCATTGTGTTGGTACATTGGATGTACTGAAGGACTATTAGTAGCACCTTATGCAAATCTATCTTTAATTTAAGGACTGCTCTCACAATTCCTAAGCAATAGACTCTCAATCCTGAGAGATTAATGGATTCAAGTTTCTACTGTGTGTTTTGCCCAAAAGAAAGAAAGGGAGAATGTAAAACGAAGGCTCTGGTGTTGAAACTTCTTTTATTCCATCCTTTGAATGTTACAGAAAGATGTGAAAATGACTCTCGCGAATGTTTGCTTGCGTAAGAGGAGTCGTCCCCACTTTTATTTACATGGGTTCTTCGTTGCTTCACCTTCTGCTCGTGTTTTAGCCTTAGTTGCTTCACCCTCGTCAGGCTTAAGAGATCAAAACAAAAGAGATATACATCGAAGGGAGAGAAGGGGAGTCTGCTGTTTTTGAGAGTTCGTTAGAGATGGAATTGGAGAAATCTGCATTTTGGCTTCTTCAGGCAGTCTCTGTAGTTCACCACCATTATTAAGGAAGAATGATTAATTAGAGAAGTCTACTTCAAAATAGCATAGCCAATCTCCGTCCTTCCCCTACAGTGGGAGGAACAAAGACTGCCTTTTGGAAGCCGCCGCCCAGGTCCAAAGAGAAGTATCCACTACTGCCTGATTCTCACCTATTTGGTGAAGGAGGAGAGAGTCTTGAAAATTGCAAAGTGTCTAGGCTTTCTTGCATTTGAGTCGGGGGGGGGGGGTTTCACACTCTCCTTAGTCTTCTTTTTATATTTTTCGGAGGAGCCATAATTGCTGGAGATCATGGATGAGTAGAGACGGTTATCAAAACAATCTTCAGTGGGAGACAATGTAGGTTCAGCGGCCATGAAAAGGAGGAACTGGCCAGTTCATGGGAGATCATGGGTGTCCCGTGACCAATGTAGAAAGACATGCGGCGACCAGTACACATGACGTCCAGCAGTCACTTCTTGACTTGAGACCAGCGGCTGCTTCATTGCTTGTGCGGCCAGTGTGCATGACGTTCAGCGGTCACTTCTTGAATGGAGACCAACAGCTGCTTCATTGCTTTTGGGCAGCCAGTGTATTCAAGGGTTGCAACGGCCAATAGGTCTAGTAGTTTGAGTCACTAAGGAGTTCTCTTGTTGGGGCCGGTCAAACTTTAATGTCATCATTTCCTTTAAGGATAAATAAGTAATTTGCCTTGGGGCGGGTTACGAATGGGCAGATGGATCTTTTTGTATGTGAACAAGTGCCCCCCTTGAGGTATAATGATTGAAGTGTGTTGTGGTAATCATTGTGCCTCGGGAATTTCACAAATCTATACTTTTGATGGAAATGTGTAGAGAATTTTTTTTAAAAGCTGCTCATGCCCTGCTTTTTCGCAGATATCATTTGTTTGCATCTCCACGGGGATTATGGGGAAAAGCCCAAGGAAGGATCCCAAGAGGTGTAGAACAACTTTTTTTTTTCTTTGAAGGATTTTCTATTAGGGATTTTGTTATTTGCAATTTGATAAATGCATTATCATTTTAACGTCATTTGAATATTCATACATGCATTGATTTAGAAAATCTTGAAATCTTGATTTACACATGCATTGTTTTTAAAACTTGTAGAAATCTTTTTTCATGCATGTTTTGATTTTAAACGTGGATGCAATTAGTGTTGAAAATAAGTTTTATAAATCAAGTAAGCCTATGAGTTTTAAATCTTTCAAATCATTTTAGGATTTTTATGTTTCATGTTTTTAAATCTCTTAGTTTGATTTAAATCATGATTTCAAGTTTGATTCTTTGGCCCAAAATTCCCCTCAAAGAAATACTTTGAATTATGCAATTTTAGGGGAAAACGGTCCCAGGCCTGGGTCGACCTGCAGTGTGGACACTACATGTCGACTGGGAATAGAGCCGCTGAGCTCCTTTTCAAATGGTCAGATTTTTTACTGTTAAGCCCAGGTCGACTGGGAAAGGTGCAGGTCGATTGGGGACTCGCAGAAACTCATTTTTTGAGTATAAATGCAAGTTCATTCCTTTGAAAAATTTGAGGATACAAGGGATACTCCTTGAGGTGTTCTGAGGTCAAACAAAGGGGAATGAGCTAAGGAAGGCTAAGGGTCATTTGGAAAGCTAAAGCTTGGTTCTATTGAGTTAAATCACTAAGTAAGCTTTACTTTTCTTAATCATATATTTTCATGCTTTGCTTTAATTGTTGGTAAATCTTTTCTAGCATGATAAACTATGATTTGTTGTGTCCTTAACGTGTATATGTTTTGAATTGATTTATTATTTTGGATGCATCACCTTGATTCAAACCAAGTAGTACTCAAATTGGTATATCTAAGTAAATCATGTTTATGAAAACATCTTCGAAATTATATGTAACATGATTCCTATACTTAGTTAAATATTTGGTTGTTATTTTTCATCATAAGAAAATCACTTTCAAATCTATCTTCTGTTTTGGATTCAACAACTTCATAAATCATATGTACTTTTGTTTTAAAGTTTCACAACTTGCTTAACATTGCTAGGTATATCATTTTCAAGTTGAATTTTTAATTACATGTGATTTATCGCTTAACTTCAATCAAATTTATTTTTGTGTTTTAGACTTTCAAATGCTTTTAGCATACATATATTGAGCTACATTGTTAATTTGATTGAAATCCTTATGCATCACATGTTTTGTTCTTAGAATTTCACAACTTGTTTGGAATACATAGGTATATCTTTTACAAGTTATTATCAACATGTGATTAGCATTCTTTCCTCAATCATAAATGTTTTTATGAGCTAAAACTTTTAAAAGCCTTTGGCATATTATGAGCTTTTATTTTCAAATTGATTGAGGACATCATACATACACATTGTGCATTTATCTTTGCAATCATGAGTGTGTGTGTGTGTGTGTGTGTGTGTGTGTGTGTGTGTGAATTAGATTTTCACTTTCATATCCGCCTAATTAAGAGGCATTGTATTGAGCTTAAATTGTATCTCCATCAAGTGTATTCTAGACACTACTTAGAAAGATAACCAATCTTTTGGTTGTAAAGGTTATTGCTTAGCCTAAGAAAAGCATAGTGTAAGAAGTTATTGCTTAGCCTTGGAAAGCATAATATAAAGGTTATTGCTTAGCCTATTAAAAGCATAGACAGTGGAAATCTGGTGGGATGTAGGAGCACAAGCTGGTAGTGGATGTAAGCATTGAGGCTGAACCACTATAAATCATTGTGTGATGGTGCATGCTTTGTGGTGATTGTTTCTGTTAGCTTCTGCATTTAGTTTGATAATCATCACTAGTGGCTAATTTATTTTAAAGAAGTTAAAATTGGTCATATTTGGTCACTAATTTAAACCTCACCCTATTCACCCCCCTCTAGGGTTCGGATCCCGGACTTTCATTTTCTTTTTTGGAAGTGAAAAGTAAGCTGATTTTGTCAGGAACGAATGAAAAGCTTAGGATTTGTGGCATTGATTGCACTTTGATAGAATTTGGATGGTTGCGTAGGCAAATTAACTCCAAATTTAGTATGTGACTAGTCTATTCGAAGGTATTTTCGAATGGACCGTTATGATGACATCACTTTTGAATTTTGGTGGCTCCGCGGATTTCGAAAAGCAGTTGGAAATCCAAACATCGTCTCCTCGAATCGCACGCTGACCGGTCAGTCTTTGGTTTCCGCTTGCTTTTAGACCCTGGCCGCTGAAGTGATTTCGGGGTGGCCTTTGGGCGTCGTTTTGTTTCTAGAGTAGCCGCTGGGCGTTGTTCTGTTTTCAGAGTAGACGCTGGGCTCTTAACTTCGCAGTCAGCGCCTTTTGCGAAAATCGAGGCGTTAGATATTATAAAGTAGGGATCTTCGCCTCTTTTTTTTTCCACTTCGCCGTTTTAGACTTCCAGGATTCTCAGACTTACCTAAGCTTTTGGGCTTCAGAATCTTCTCCTGGTCTCCTTTCTTTTTCCTCCTCAAATTTCTTGTTCTGATTTCTTCTCCTTCGCTTTGGAGAAAATGGCCGGTAAGTCTTTTTTCAGAAGTGTAGTTTATTTTTCTCTTCTTTTTCTGTTTTGTTTGCCTGCTTTTGGTCAATTTTGGCTGTGATGACTTTGTTTCTGGCCAGAGATTACCCGAAGGTGGTTCTTTACTTTGGCTGAAAGTTTGGTTTTCTTCTTCTTCTTCTTTTTTTTTTTTTTTTTTTTTTTTGTTTTTGTTGTTGTTTGCTCCATGCATTCTCAGCCTGTTTTTGCTTTTTTTTTTTTTTTTAGCATGAAACCCACTTTTAGAGTTGAATCTTGCATCGTAGCAGCTTGACAAAAAGAGATGTTAGTCCACGGTCGGTGATTTTAGGCCGGCAACCTATCTTCTACCGCTTGTGGGAAATTTCTCTCTTTTTTTGTTTCCTTTTTTCTTTGGGCAGAAGAAGAAGAGTTCCAGAGTTTTACCCCTTTTCTGATTTCCTGGAAAACACACCCTGTCAGTATAGTTTTTGAGTGATGGTCTGTGTAAGACCCTGACCCGAGTGATCTCGATTAGTGTTGTTTTAGTTGCGTGTTAGTGCTAAGTTTGCTTTGTGGATTGGTTTAGTCGGTTTAGAATAGCTTTGAAATAGCTTTGGGGATTTTGAGTGCCTTTGGTATTAGTGGGGCCCTTTGGGGCTTCATTGTTTATGACTTTACGTGTACTTGGGATTTTATCTTGATTTTCTTGATTTGTATTTTATCCCATTTTGTTTATCTCGTTATTGTCTTCAACTTTCATGTTGATCCCGTTCCCGTTCGGAACCCCGAAACTTGACTTTTCTAGCTTCAAGGGCAAAACAGTACTTTTACACCAAATCTGTACCAAATTATTGTTATTCCCGAAACCCGCGAAACATATACTTTTTGGAAACTAGATATTTCGAAGATCATTTCTTCCTTCTTCGTCGATTTCATCCGAAGTCCCGAAAACCACTATTTCGGCCCAACAAGGTTCTAGTTGGTGGAGCCCACTTGTATAGCTTATAAAAGAGAGCCCATCTCCCTCATTTTCTCTTTTTCCAGCAACTTCCTTGAGCCTAGGGTTTCCCTTTCTTCTTCTTGTTCTTCCATCATCAAGAGACATCACCAAGCTTGCACCATCATCTAATAGGGTTTCATCATCTTCTTCACCACTTCAAGAGCTTCCTATTGGTACCATTTTTGAAGGAATCCCATCTCTCCAAGATCTTCTTCTAGCTTGCCTTGCTCATTTGGAACACCTATTGGTAAGCTCTCTTCCTAATCTTCTAGATTAGTGTTCTTCTAGTCTTAGAGAAGCTACATTTTCATTATTGAAAGCTTTCTCTTCTCCTTCATTGTTTTGACCCATTTTAGGGTTTGTTTTGGGGGTTTTTGTAGAGCTTGTGTTCTTGACTTGCAAGGGTGCATAAGAGCTTGTTTTCCATTGATTAAAGACTTGAGGCAAGTGGATGATTTGATGCTTTTACCTTTGAATGAGTTTTGATGAAATGCATTTATGTTTTCACCTAATATTTTGAGGTATTAATGACTTGTTTAGACTTGAAATAAATGCTCATTTTAGTTCTTGAAAGCTTGTTTTATTCATATATGAGATTGCTAATCAGATTTGGAAAGAATGTAGAAACGATAGGAAAAATGGGAAAGATCACTGAACTGCTGTAACAAAACCTGGGTTCTGTTACGCAGTTCACGCGGTCGACCGGCCAAGGGGCGCGGTCGACTGGGGACACTGGAACAGGTCCCCCTGTTGGAAGACCTGCTGCACTGCAGGATTCTCTGTTCCGCAGTTCACGCGGTCGACCGGCCAAGGGCGCGGTCGACTGGCCACACAGAGGCCAGGCTCTCTGGAGCCTGACCAAAACACTATTCACCCATTTAAAGTCACAACTCCCGGTCGACCTGGCCCCTGGCCGGTCGACCGAGCCCCTGTGTACGCGGTCGACCGGCCAAGGGCCAGGTCGACCGGCCCAACTGGAAACCTGCTGAAAATGGACTTTTGCCCTATGATTAGATGGACTTTAAATGGAACTTAGTGACCTTTTTGTGGACCCGTTTGACTTCTTTTGAGGATGGTTGAACCGGGATTTCCTCATGGTTAATCCGGTTGTATCGGTACTTAACCTAATTCAATCTTGAACGGAACGGAACGACGGGATATCCTTTCTTTTATCTAAACGCGAAATTGGTTTGTTTGGGTATCGCGAATCCATTTTCCTTTCGATGAATGAGTAGGTTGTAAGGTACTACTAGATTAACATTGTGCTTAGGATACCATCTCTATTAGGTTTTGTTTATTTAAAATTCGATTAGGGTTTGAATACCCAAGGTGCATAAAGAGCCCAGAATGTCTCCAAACTCAAGGAGTACCAAGTGATCATTACAATCGACATAAGGGGTCCTTATTCACTTGATTTATACCGAATCCCGATACTTGCCCCGAATTTCAAGAAATGTGATTTATCATTCCTGGAAACATTGAATTTGAAACTAGAGCTTTTGCTAGCCCTGACATGCACTTCCCGTTTGAAAATGAAATTAGTGCTTTTGAGCACCCCGTCCCACCCGTTTATTTAAGTGCATTTTACATGATTTGTACATGTCTTGTTTTACATGATTTGACCTATGAGTTGGCACCACTAAGCTTGGCTTTCCTTGCCGGTTTGATCTACCGACTTGGAGACCCTTTCCCGCCCCGCCAGCTGCAGTTTGGATCCCGCTACCCGGTTATTGCCGTGATCTTGTCCCGATACCCGGTTCACTACCGTGGTCCCGTCCCGTATTGTATTATATTATGTATATGTTACTTATGTTGCATCTCTTCACTTCGGTGACTGAGACAACATCCCGATATGCTCATGTCACTTAGGTGATAGAGGACTTAGCTATGTGTGGTTGTCATTTTGTCTGTTTCTCGTTTCCTTGGATACCTTACATGTTTTATATTGCATATGTATTTGAACAAATGTTTCTCTTGTTTTATTAAACTATTGCTTTGACAGGTTTAAATGTTTTACAAGGTATTTTCTTTATTGTTATGTCTTTTCACCCGTTTGCCAAACCGTTGTGTTTGACCCTTTGTTTTGGTACTCATGTCCCGTTGTTAGTCTCCCCGAGGAGGAGCACGAGGAGGCGGTCGGAGAACCGCAACGTCTAGTTGAGTGGCACGCCGATGATGTCATCTAGACATTCGGGTGCTTGAGCTACGAAACGTTTTGGGAATAGGGTCTAACCATTCTTTTGGGGAACTTGATACTTTATTCATATTGGCCTTTGTTGGCCTCTATTTTTGGGAACAATGTAATTAAAATATATTGTTGTAAACCTTAACTTTATTTTGGGGTTATAGCTTTAATGATCATTGCTCATTTTGATACTAGTATGAAATATGCTTTAATCTTGTATCTTGGACATGAATGTATGAAATAGATTTGCTACACGCTTCCGCACATAAAAGAAATATTCATGTCGATGTGATATCCTCACCGTGGACACCTGTGGAAAATCGTGTGTACGAGTGGTACTCTTTGGTAGACTCGTATACGTTTTGTTTTGGATTTAATTTAATTCATACATACATCAATATCATCAACAAATATTAGTCCCGGTCCCGGATTAGGCCCGCTTTATTTTAGGGGACCCGGTCCGGGGTCACGACAGTCTGACACTTGAATGACGATCGTCGCAGGGGGAGATAAGTGGCCGTCCAATTTTATGGGTGACCACTGTGTATTTTCCGACTTGGTTGCAAAATAGTTAGTCACTGAGCCTTTGCAATTTGGGGCTTTTGGCCAACCGTGGTCTTAAGGCAGATACTGACCGTTGATGAGTAGGCCTTCGCCGCTGGATGTTGGAGATGAATGGCTATTGTTGGAAATTTATACTAAAAACATGATTTATGTATCTGTCTTTGACTGATTCATTATTTGTATATTTTTTCTTCTCATCTAACTGAGATTTTGTATGGGCAAATGGTTGCATTATTATGCATGTGAGTGTCTTTTATTCTATAAAGTAGACAAGTTGGCGTGTAGAGTTTTACTTATACATGGAAGACTTATTTGTCGGTTCTTATAGAATATAAGTTGTTGTTCACAATTTAGATGGATTTGGACACACCATCGGTACGATTGTAGCATGATGTTTCAGCAGGCTTGGCTTGGCCATGGGAAATGGTATAGTTTCGACTCATTATCCTTGTACACTATGTGTGTATTGAACAGAACCGTGTTTTTGGGCTTATTGTCTTTGTACTAACTATATAAGATGATGAACATCAAAATGGTTATTATGAGTGCTTGTACTCTTAATCCTGACATAAATAATAGACACATACTTTTAGTGTTTAGCATTTTGATTTACGAAGGAGTGAGATCTTTTATGGGTCAATAATCTCAGTGAATTGGGTGACTACACTACTTGTATGGTGGATATTAGTTTATTGACGGAATCCACATCCCATAATAGGGATTGATGATATCCCCTTGATGAAGCTTTTAAGTTTTGATTATGTCAAACCCTACAGGTGGATTTTGTGTCCGACATATCAAATAAGTTAAGTGTAAGGCCTCAAGGAATTATAAAGGTATTGATTAAATATGGATGTCAGTAATTATTTAATCGATGGATATCTGAAATCTTAACGTGGGGAGATTGGTAAGCATTTAATTACAAGAAGCTTGAAATATTATTTTGAGAATAAGGACAGAAGTGCAATTATAATTCTTTAGTGGACTGAATTGTAATTTATGGAACTAGGATTCTAATTTTGGTTGAATTAGGGTTTCCTATTTCCATAAGGAGCCTATCTTCATTTCCTTCTTAAGGTCCCTATTATAGCCTATAAATATGCGCTATTGCTCTCTAGGTTAACATACAAGAATAACAAGAGAGAAATCTCGGTTTTAAAGAGTAGAGGAGAACTCGCAGAAGAGACCCACTCCCTGGTGCGAATTCGAGCATATAAGAATACAGTAGAAGAGCTTGAGGTTTTCGGGTTGCAGTAAGATCGAGATCAAATCAGAGAAATCTCGCAGGTATGATCTAATTATATTAGTTGAAAGTTATTTCTGCAGTAATCTATACGCAATATTTAGAGATCCTGGTTTCTACTCGAATCTAATAGCGATAGCTTGTGGAAAGTTTTGGTTAGCCACTAGTCCTCAAAGCAGTGAGATAGTGGTCGTTAGGGTATCTCATGCAGAAGTCTGGTTATCGACCGCTGAGTCTTGGATGTTGATCGCCGACGAAGCGCTGTGCTTTAGCCGCTGAGAGCTGAAATGGCAAAATTTTGCCGCTGAACACTAGGACATCAAAACCTTAGTCGCCCAATCCTGTTTCTGACTGAGCCGCTAGGTATTTGGATTGATAGAATCTTGCCGCTGGCTATTTGTTTATGCTTTGATTTTTTTTTCTACATTCATCCATCTTTATGCATGTCTCCATTTGGTCTTTAGCGCACACTCGTTGCCTTGCTTGATCGGAGACCTTGGTTCGAAAATCTCTGAGTGTGCGAGAACCAAATACATTTCTTTCCTCTGGGTTTTCTGCCCACCTTCAAAGTTAGGGGAGGTGCTGCTAAAATTTTACAAAATCCTGTAGTCTAACACTTTCTTTTATTTTCTTCAGATAAGGATGTTGCTTCCTCCTCTGTTGTTGATGCTGATGGAAACAGGTGGGCCTCGTGGATAGGTTTCAAAAACTTTTGACCCAATTGACTTAGGGATCAAGTAGCCATAAGGCCATAAAACCCAATCTAGGATCCAAGGACCTCAAACTCATGATCATGATCAGTAAACACTATCTCTAGGATAGTAAATAGCAACACCATGCAACCAAAATAAATCCACAACATACAAGGAAGTAGATTATACCTTTGGAGCTCGGTAGCGCTCTAATGGAGAAGAAGACAATTATCTTGAACAATAACTCTTCTTGTAGCGAATTAAGGATCTCCAAGACCTTGTTGTCTTCCACGCTATGACCTGTTTCAGATCACTTTTCTCAAGAAGAATGGTGGAATCTCCAAGAGAAAATCAACTAGAAGATCTAAGGAATCTAGAACAAGAAATTAGAAGAAGAAGAGAAAGGAGGGAGTGTAACTCTTGCACTACTAGGCGTAAATTCCATGGAGGTCATCCAAGGGGTTTGGTTCCCCTATTTATAGCCTTATGCAACCTCCTCTTTCTAATTAAAATAGAAGTCTCACTTCCATAAGAATTAGTAATTATATTCTTTCTAATTATTATTAGAAGTCTCACTTCCATAACAATTAGTAACTTACTATTACCATTATTAGAAGTCTTACTTCAAATAGAAATAGTAACTTTCTAATTCCTTTCCTTTTAAGTTCAAATAGAATTAGCAATGATTTAACAATTGGGCTAGCGTGGGGACCACTAGGGATTCCATAGAAAGCTGGTTCTAATTGAGACACTCCGACCCCACATCTCATGTGCAATCCGGGCCCACAATTAATGGCGAATAACTCCACTATATAAATGCAATTACACTCCAGTCTTAGGGATAAATTACAAAGAAAACCCTAACCTTCCCTATTACCACAAGTAGGCCCCTTCATCTATATCCATGGATCAATTGGACCTGTCCACCAAATTAGATTCATATCTTATTATCCTTGAGACCCAATTAATTATAGTAATCATCAGTACCATCCAATTAACTCTTAATTGAGATGGGTGCGCACTTACTAATGATAAATCCATTATTTGACGCAAGGGGATAATGTAGATAGATTCAATATTGACCATTTAATATTCCCACAGTCCTACTACCACGTACCTAAGACACCAAGGTGTTGACCTACAGTTGACCTCACTCATTGGTGACTCAAAGCAAATGAATAAACATAAACTTCAGTTCATTAATGTCTCAGGATTGAGAGCCTATTGCTAGGAAATTTTGAGAGCAGACCTTAAAGTATAGACGGTGTTTTATAAGGTTCTTCTCATGGTCTTTCAATACATCCAATGTACCAGCACCATGATCCACAATCTTATATTCTGATGATCGAGACAAATCATACTATCTCATAGTGATCAAAGTACTGCAACCTTATCAGATGAGATGCCCAATCTCATCACCGGTTGTGAATCAATTTAAGTATAGGATTTGTGACATATGTCTCCCATATGTGGATCTCATCAACACACGTGTCACATCTAATATACTTGTGGGCTCTGGTCCATCTCATGAACCATCATGTCATTCGTATTGGTTATATGTAAGAAAGTAATAAAAACACCATGCATCTCATGAAAGTAAAGCATGACTATATTGATAAATAATGAAATAAATCAATTTATTACATCATCCACTGGATTGAGACCATATAATCAAATAGATGCTGCTGCCATTGCCAAATGCAAGCAGCCTGCTGTTGAGGCTCCGTAGGTTCCAACTACCGAAGTTGCACAAGCCCCCCCTTTTCCCTGTAGTATTATGCGAGAAGGCCGTGCTAGAATGGAGCACATCTTACAGAATGTGGATGACATCGTCGGGGCTGAGATGGAGAGATTCAGGGCCAAGTTATTGACTTCTCCAAGAACCGAACAGCTATACCAGGATTTCTTGGTAAACTCTGTTTGGGGTGATGGTCGTCAAGGGTCTTCGAAGAAACTCGACTGCATTTTTGGTGACAGGAGTGATTGTGAAGAGCATCATTCCACTGAGTACATCACTTTCTCCTTCGTTCATTCTACCGGGGAGACCACACAGTTTCCATAAAGCATACTTACAAGAGAAGTTCTTTCGCTCTGAACCTTAAACCAACCATACCGGCCAGAGATGATGGTAAAATTGCTAGGGGAACTGGTGAGCGTACCTTCAAGACTGGTATCTTTCAGCATGAGGAACCTGGCTTCAAGAATGCTACTGTAATGAAATTCGACATACTGGCTCCATGCAGAATGGTTCTTGGTGCTGGATGTAATGTGCCACAGCTCTGGACCATTGGCCTGGGGATTCTGGCGGGAGACGGCCGCGCCTGGGTTGGCAAGAAATATAATCCCAGGGGATGGTTCACACCTTCCTGTGATTGGGAATTATGGACTCTGAAAGATTTGGCTCAATGCAGCGACGTTCTTACAGATGCGGGTATACTTGATGCTGTGAGGGCGACATCTCAATGGGTGCCTTCTAAAGCCAAAGAAGCTTCCAGAGCAATAGTGGAACTATTTTACCCTTCTACTAACACTTTCATCACCCCTAACACAGAATTGGGGTTTTCTTTAACTGAGATGCACAATTTCTTTGGTCTTCCAATACTTGGGGAATTCTACGAAGAACGTAATCCCCTTAATTCCATTCTGGAGAGAGAAACTGAAGAGTTCCGTGTCGTATTTCAACAAGTCTTTGCTCTAGCAGAGATGTCCCGCGACAGTCATCATAAATTTTAGGCAGGGATATGCATAAAAAATATGCTACCAAAGGGACCGGGCAAGAAGATTACTTTCTTGGAAGACCCGAAGACTTTCTAGAAGAAGGTGGTTTTTGCTGATCTTTCTTTAGCGAGTCCTTAAAAGAAGAAACCGAAGTACACCACTTCTTATGTCGACTATCCCGAATTCTTCCCTTATTTGGAGAAGACCTTTTTTTGAAAACATGCCAAAGAGGTGTCTTGCGGCTATGTACTTGGCCATCAGGTTATCCGAAGTCATCTTCCCCATTGCCCGTAAAGAAGTTCGTACTGGCTGCGTCTATCCCGCCTACAAGATGGCTTTCGGGGTGAGGTATGCCCTGGCTCCTACTCTGGTTAGCTACTTATGTATAAGGTTGAAGATGATTGGCTTCCTAGTGCACTACGCCAAGCCGTATAATTGTTATTACAGGGAGCATCTTCTTTACGCTTGGTTCGTGCATCATTGCCGTGGCCTGCACAAACCTGGAAAATCAGGAAGATCTCCCTTTTTACAGGGCCGTCACAAATGGGAGTGACAAGGGTCTTTCTCTTGCAGCCTCTAGAAAAGTTTTGGCGAACCACAAGAATTATGACATTTGTAAAAGGCCGGTGGTGATATGGGATTTGCAGCGTACTGGTCTTGTCAGCAGTCGGCTTCCTGTTGACAAAGAGAATTCTCATTCCCGGATTTTGCCGCTGACCATGTGGGAGAAAGAATGGCTCGTCTTTGTCTGGCCTTCGGATTTAGTTTTTTTGCAGAGAGGGGTTGATTGATATTCAACCTTATGTCCAAGCCCGATTCAGCAGGTAGTTCGGCTATTCACAAGGGACGTTGGGGCATCCAAGCCGCATTAGGCGAATAATTGAAAGTGCTACTCTCCAAGATGTGTTGAACGTTTGGTTTTTCTTTTTTTCTTTCAACACAGGTGCTTCGTTCCAACTGCCACAGTATGAAGTTCTGATCTACACTTCTGGTTTTGCTGAGTGGTATTACATTGGTCGAACCTCTATTCGTTATGCTCTTAGAGGCAGATTGTTCGAGATGGGGGGTGATCTCAGAGTCAGATGCTGACTATTCTATTAATAAAGATCATTTGGACGCATATGTCCACGGTGTTCACGAATGGAAGACTTTATGATGACAGTATTGACTATTGTGCTCCTTACTATGGTTATAAGTATGGAGTTGAAAATAAGTCTACTATAGCTAGTCGAAAGAGACTAGATCAACCTCGTCCTCCAATTTTAAACTCCATTAAGCCGTCTCATGCCAACCGTTCGACTGATGGTGAAGGTCAGCTAAGAAAAAGAAAGGTTACAGCCTCAAGGGTACTTAAGACTGTTAATCCGGCAAATAAGAGCGGGAGGGGCGCTTCACACAGAGGGGTTGATAAGAATGCACCTTCGGGTTCCCAAGTTGCTCCTTCTTCACCCATTATAGGTCTTCTTTCTCCTGTTGAAGAGGTTGTAACATTAATAGAATATTATGCCTCTGAGTACGAGGGCAGAACAGTTGTGGTATCGCCTCTGATATGTAGGAGACAGATAGATTTTGCCAACGAGCCTTATTTGCCAGAGGCCCCATATATTGTCGAGCCATATGTGCCAGAGGCGTCACATGTTGTCGAGCCTTATGTGTCGGAGGCCCTACATATTGTTGAGCCTTATGTGCCAGAGGCCCCACAACTCCTTATGCAAGAGGGGTTGCAACAAACTAGGGCTGCAGTTGAAATTCCTCCTCCTTTCCCTCTTGCATGTTCTTTTTTTGTTCTTTCTTCTAATCCAGCTACTGTACAGAGTGTATCTAAGCCAGTTGAGTCTTCTATTCCGGCCATTGTACAGCTGCAGCTGTCGCGACCCCGGACCAGGTCAGGGGGCCTAATCCGGGATCGGGATTAAGTTTTTTTTTTTTATGGCTGATTGATGAATAAAGAATGGTTGGCAATGCATTTATTATAACTAATACGTACACGAGTCAATAAAAGATGTCACTCGTGCACACGATTTCCCACAGGTGTCCACAGTGAGGATATCAAACCAACATAATATATTTGTTTAAGTGCGGAAGCGTGTAGCAAATCAAATTCATAAATTCATTTCAAAATTAACATGATGATGATACATGTAAACAACTTGATGTCAGAGTGAGCAATGATCATATTAGCATTTTCCAAATATAAAGTTAGATTTTATACAAAATATCAGTTAATTACCATTCCCCAAAATAATAGCCAACAAAGGCCAGTACAACCAAGTTAGTTCCCAAAAGAATGAGTTAGACATAACTCCCAAAATGTATCGCATCTCAAAGCATGACTAAATGTCTACATAATATCATCAGCTTGCCATTTGACTAAACGATGCAGTTCACCGGTTGCCTCCTCTGGCTCCTCCTAGGGGTAACCAACGTCTGGACTTGAGTACCAAAATAGTGGATCAAACACAACGGTTTGGCAGGTGGGTGAAAGGATATAACAATAATTTAGAACAATGATACCTTGATAAAATATCGAAACCTGTATAAATAATGAATTTCATAAAAGTAAATGCATCATTTATTAATAAAGACATTGTAATATGTAAAGGTATCAAAGAATCAGGAACTAGCAAGAAGGAAACCACACAAAGCTAAATCCTCTCTCACTAAAGTGATGAGAGCAATATCAGGACGTTAACCTCAGTCACACAGGATGAGGAGAGTCAATGATAATCATGGATACATTTATAGATGGACGGGACCGCGGTAGCTAACCGGGTATCGGGACAGGACAGGATCCAGGTTGCAGCTGGCTGGACAAGAGGGCGACCTCCAAGTCGGTGGATCAAACCGACAAGGTCGTCCAAGCTTAATAGTGCCGACTCATAGGTCATATGCAAGAAATCAAGACAAGTTCATATATAAACGGGACGGGATGCCCTTAGGCACAATAACACTTTGTATCAAGTCGGGCATGAGCAGGCTAGCAAAAATGCTAAAACGTAATTTCAATGTATTCCGGGGCACTACAAATCATAAAGCATTAATTTCAGGATAAGTATCGGGATTCAAGAGTTGTTCAAGGTGAATAGGGATCCCATATGTCAATTCGGTATGAACTTGGTAATCCTTGAGTTTTGGAAACATTCCGAGCTCCATACACACCTTGGTAATTTCAAAAACTTCATTGAATTATTATGATGTGGTTTCTTTCTCTTCATTCTCCAAAATTCCGGGGAAAGGTTGGTTACCTGGTGGTGAGCAGGCGATTAGCCGCTGATGAGTTCGGCGGTTAACCCCTGGCTGACTGCGGGTTGCCAAACAGGATGCAACATACTGGAATTGTAACCGCCTTAATTCGGTTGGCTGGCGGTCACTAAGCGGCTAGCCAACTAGGTGACCGCTAGTTGACCGCCCCCTTTAGAACTGAAAACAGTTCTCTAGAATTGTGACCGAACCTGCTTCGATTAGCCGCCAGTCACCAGGCGGCTAGCCGACAGGTGACCGCCAGCTGACCGCCCAGCTGCGGGAAATTCACATTGAGTTCAGATTCAAGTCTTTTTCTTCCTCAAACAATTCTCATTTCAATACAGCCTTTCTCTGCAATAAAATGGGCTAAAAAACTCCTCCATTTCACCATTCAATACTTCATTTCTATTCCTTCAAATCCACCCATTCACCTCCTTCTCAACCATATTCAACCACAAAAGAGAAGAGGAAAATCTACCAATCACAAGATTCATTTACACTATAAACAAGTATTATGAATGACAACATTTCAAAAGATAAACAAACCGACAAGACTCATTCATGGGCATTTATTTCAAAACTAATGCAAGACAAGAATGATTAGTAAAGCCATCACATTTCTCATAAAAATCATTTCATGTTCAAAATATCTATTCATTCATTTGCCTTAGGTCCAAGCTTAACAAATCAAGCTCTTGTCACTCTTCCAAGCCAAGGTCCAAAGCTACAAACAAAACCCCCAAAATAAACCCTAAAATGGTCAAAACCAAAGGACAAGAAGAGAAAGCTTCCAATAATGAAAATGGGGCTTCTCCAAGGTTATAAAAACACAAATCCAAGAGATTGAAGGATAAGCTTACTTTTAGGGTCTTCAAATGGACAATGAGAGCTCAAAGAGGATCTTGGAAAAGGTGGTTTCCTCCACAAGTGGTGTCACTAGAAAGCTCTCAAGGAGTGGAAGAAGATGATAACATGCATTCCTCCATTGGCAAGGGTTTGGTGGTGGATTGAGATGGAAGAGCAAAGAGAAAAAGAGGGAAATGGAAACCCTAGCTTGGGTGTTGCTTTTGAGCTGGAAAGAGAAGAAGAAAGGGAAAGTAAAGGTGGGTTCTCCTTATATAGAGGATGAAGGTGGGTCCCACAACTTTACAAACTTGTCGGGCTAAGAACATGACTTTCGGGACCTCGGGTGAGTTCGACGAAGAAGAGAAAAATGATCGCTGAAATATTTAGTTTCTAAAAAGTACATATTTCAAGGGTTTTGGTGATATTGAATATTGTGTCCAGATTTTGGGGTAAAAGATCATTTTGCCCTCAAATTGAGAAAAGTCGGGTTTAGGGATCTCGAATGGGAACGGAGTCAACATAAAAGTTGTAGAGATTAATGAGATGAATAAAACGGGATTAACATGGGAAAAATGGAATTTCGAAAAATCCCCAAAATACACGCAAGGTCATAAAAGGAACCCCCAAAGGGCCCCACCAGTCACAAAGGCACTCAAAATTTTTCAAAGCTATAACTAAAGCTATTCTAATCCCAACTAAGCCAAAATCCACTAATCACGCTTAAAACTAACACATGACTTAATTAGTACTAATCGAGGTCACTCGGGTCGGGGTCTTACAGCAGCCGGAAGTCTTCATAAACCACATCTTTCCTCCTTCACCTCCTCACGTTGTATAGATTGGCGTAGAGGAGGTAGATAGTTTAGTAGTGTCTTCCGCGACTCCAATCATTTCGTAGCATATCAAAGAAGTGTCTGTTCCAGAGGAATTCACACCCATTCCCTTTGTACATAGAGAAACAACAAGGAATATAGAAGACGTGGAAATGGTAGAACATCCACCCATTGTACAGGAGAGGTCTGGTGTTGATACAATAAATTTCCCAACAAATGCACCATTACATCCGGAGGAAACTTCTGAAGCACACTTTACAATGCACAAGGGAGATGAAACGGTCTGACTCCAGTGCATCGAATCTGGTGATATACCGGTGCAGATGGAAACCGTAGATCCCTTTGCAAATAAAGAGGTGGCTTTGGCGGAAGATTCCCCGCTGCCATTGGTAGTGGAGAGACAGTTTCAAAACCTTCTATTCAACCTAGTGAGGTTCAAGGTAATGGGGCCTCTTCAAGAGTCTTCCTCTTCATCCCGAATCTTTTTAGTGGCCTCTTTGCTTTCCCTATTGTGTTTTTTTTTTTTTTTTTTTACTTCCCATTGCCTATGATCCAACAACTTTTGTTTGCTAATGTAGATCAATCGCTTTCGAGATCACAAGCTGAAGCCGAGGGCGGTTCCGTAGCATTTTTTGAGATGTTGTTGTCCTCTGAGCCTTCCGTTGCGGTTCGTAAAGTAGGAATTGTAATTGACGATACAACGCGAGCTCTTGTTCTCCAAGCTTGAGTTCTGCATACCAGGGCTGCCAATTACTTAGAGGAGTAGGATGATCTTGAAGTAGAGAGAGAGAGAGAGAAATGGATATATCCACTACACCATGTAATTTCTTTCCTCTTTTATCTCTTTAGCTCATTCTTTCTTTGGTCATTTTTATACCAAAGCTCCCCTCCCCTTTTTTCTTTCTTTTTTTTTTTTTTTTTGTAGTTGGTGAAGGCTCCTCTTTTGCAATCCCCATAGCAATAGAAGAAAGTGCCCATACTGCCGGTCCCCTTACTGTCCCTCGACAATGCATCTTTCAAGCTTGTTCCATTGCTGGCTTTATTGAAGGAACAAAAGGAAACTATGAAGATGCTGCTACATGGAATAAATCACACCTTACTAGTGGCAATCTATTATAGTTGGCCTATCGTTGATGCGCCGCGAATCATGTTTTCAGCAGGGATTGGGCGCCACTAGACATAAAACCTTTGAGGCCAATCTTTGATGAGCTTTTTGATTATCTGGAAAGCTTGAAAGACCTTCACAACTTGGGGCCTGCTGCATTGTTCTGGCAAGAGGTGGGACAGCGACTGATTAACTTTCAAGCGCAAGTTGAAACTAAACATCAAGAGCTGGATATACCCATAATTACTTAGGGTAAGACCCTCGATGCTTTGTCAACACTGAGAGGGAGCATTGAAAGAACCCATTTGATGCTTTTCGACTCGGAGCAGCGGTGTGCTGTTCAGCACTAGACGTTCGAGGAGCAGTCCTCAAGGATACAGGCTTGTCTGTACGACCTTACAATTACCCAAAATGAACTAAAGGATTTTAAGGCCATGCTGAACGAGTGTATGGGGACAGTAACAGCCTGAAGAGGCGCTTTAGGTACAGAGATATGTTGCAACCAAGAAGGAGATGTTAAAGAGGCGTATTGAAGACTTTTAACATTATGTATCGGGCCTTCCATGACACTTAAGTTGTCTCTCTTCTTTCCCTTTTGCTTACCAACGTAATGGATTGTAATGAACTATTAATGATGACGTATTTTGTATATTCATCTTCAACAGTTTTCCCTTTTTTTTTTTTTTTTTGTACTTCAGCGATTTCACTAATCTTTGTTCAAAAGAGTAGTAAAATGAAAGGAGGTCATGAGAATAGACATTGGCCAGGGTCGTAAAGAGATTTCAAAACTAGCTAAGTAGGATGAACATTAGCCAGGGGTCTTG
Source organism: Camphora micrantha (assembly GCA_003546025.1). Lineage (NCBI taxonomy): Eukaryota > Viridiplantae > Streptophyta > Magnoliopsida > Laurales > Lauraceae > Camphora > Camphora micrantha. The sequence continues at coordinate 2,548,535 of QPKB01000006.1, read as the reverse complement.
TAGGGATTAGCCGGGGTTCGATTTTGGTTGTTTGGAATCGAGAATTTTGGTGTGTATAAAGGTCAAATGGGGTCTCTCTCTCTCTCTCTCTGACTTTGGCCAGATGACAAGAGTGGAGTCAATTAGGGTCCATATGATGGGACACTAGCTAAATGACCTGCATTTTTAATCAGGACGGCAAAAAGTCTACCTTGACAGAAACAACTAGATTGAATCTGAAATTGGATTGAAGATTGTAGGGTTTGAAGTTTGATTTGCTTTTACTGACAAAATCCCCGGGTGGAGATGAAGTGGAGGCATCTTTTGCCCGATGGAACATCCTGCCGTCGTCCAAAGGTTTGTTGGCGGGTACCACAAAGGTTGACCCTTCAACTTTTAATATTGGATACAGGCCTGTGTATGGATGGAGAGGAGGCTCATATCTTGCCATTGGTGGTGGATCTATGAACACGCCATCACTTTCTTCTGAGTCAGATTCAAGATCATAATTTTATACCAGAGATACTACATTTGTAGAGTGTGATCTTCTTCTCATATTTCTCAAAGGGGAGAGAACGTGATCTTTGACAGTTCCCATGAAACTAGCGAATTCGTCAAAATTTTCAAAATCTTTCCCTATGGATAGTATTCGAAAATCATGATGTAGGCTATGTCGGCATAATGAGATGCACATGTGTCGATGAGGAGATTCCTCACACATGTAAGCCAATTCCAGCTATCAATCTATATAATTGATAACGTACTCACCCGGTCCTTAACGCGTGAGAACTAAACTCCATAAGGAGACTGTTTCTGTTTCCCTTGATTGGCATGCCTCCAATATGCGTATCAGATCTAATGAATGCCTTAGAACGTCCCGTCGGGTTGAGCTGCGTATTTCGCTTCCTAGCCTCCTGGATTCTGTCTCTTGTCTACTTCATTGGTTGTGAGATGAGGACATTAAAGCAAGATAAATTCAATGACAATCCCGTATCGTTCATCATGAGTTTAAACATCCTTTAAAATGCCGAACTATACATTGGAGTTTTATAACGTCCAACTCCACTGTGGACTTGGGGCGATTGACTATTTGCATTGAGGGTCCATAACAGGTCAAACCAGCAGATTTCTTGATTTGGTTGGTTAATTGGAGAAGCCACATTGACTGACTTAGAAGATTTAGTGGCAATGACTATGGATTTGCCCTTCTTTACGTTAGGTTTCACCTTGATTGTGACAGGTTTGGGTGTATATGTGAACCGTACTACCAGCTTCTTCTTTTGTTGCTGATCCGAGGCTTTGGATAACTCAGTTGTACTTGTTCCCACCACAGGCTTCTTTACGTTGGGTTTTCTTTCTTCATACATGGATGCATCAATGAAGTAAACCTATTTTCCTTTAAAAATCTTCTCATCAGCAAATACGCGATGTACCTTTCCACCATCATCAATGTATTTGAAACACTAGTGAAGGGTAGACGGTACAATGGAGTAGTTGTGCAACCATCTCCTTCCAAGCAAGATGTTATAGCAAGCTCGAGTTTTGATGACGTTCAAGGTAGCTTCAGAAGCCAAACTCCCAAGTTGGAATTTGATCCGAATCTTCCCAATGGGGTTTTGAATTTCGCCATCATATCCTTGAATCATAGTTTGGTGCTGGTGAGCTTGTTTGGGGGAGCTCCCAATTCTTGCAATGCTATGATGGTAATAATATTAAGAGCTAATCCTGGATCCACTTGCACCCTAGGAACTGGTACTTCTTTGATGTATGCTGTGAAATATAAAGGTCTTGTATGATTGGCGTTCTCCAATGACAAATCTTCTTTAGAGAACGAGATAGTAGCTTTACAAGCGTTCTGGATGGAGTAACACTCTTCACATTGCTTTTGGGGCCTTTTGGATTTAGCTACTTGATGCTTCTTCTCTATTTGATGCACTTGGGCCACATGTACTTAATTATTAGGATCCACTGCTTGTAATTCTTTGATGAAACCGTCTCAAATTTCTTTCGACATCTGCAATAGATCAAGGATGTGCAATCGTGTAGGTATGTGCCTCAAATGTTTGACCAGGTTATACTGAAATGGCTCTATCGGCCTTTCATTGACACCGGCATTTAGATTCTTAGTATTTACATTTTGCACTATGGGGACCACAAGTGAAGGAGAAGCAGGAGGAAGAGTAGAAGGAGTTGGTGCGAGAGGTTTATCATAGTTAGCTTTATAATTCCTTCCGGACTTGAGGCCGTTCCTAGTGCTTCTCTGGATAGCCAGAACTTCTTCTTGCTAGGAGAAGAGATTTGCCATTCCTTTAGCTACATCTTTCACATCGACGGATGCATAAGATTTAGTCATTTATACTTTCATATTAGCCGCCACAAGGCAAGACGTCACTTCGGGTTCACTCTTAGAGTCTATTGGTTCATTATCCAAGGTGATAATCTCGTGTGTTCTTGTGATGAATGAATCCGATGAACTGATTGGTACGATGTCAAAAACTTCTTCAAACTATGCACGATGATCTCCATCAAATCCTGAAGACACATCGCTGATCATGATAATCGGCACATCCTTTGGTAGGGTGTTCAAGTGATTGTCCTTGGTTGGTGAGGTGGGGATCGGCAGGCTAGAGGTGTCCTTTGTTGTAGATGTTTTTCTAGGTTCTTGACAACGGGATTCACCATCATCCACCATTGGTAGAGGATCTAGGTGAATTTCCGGAGGTAACGAGAATAAAGAGGGGCCCACCGGCCAGTCATCAGGTTCAAGAAGTCTTGGACTGTAGATTTGAACTTCTATTTCTGGAATGTTCTCTTGATAGAAGAAGGGATAAGTGATTAAGTCATTTTCATTAAATGCCTTATTTGAAAGGTAATCTTCTTCATCAGGATTCGACTCCGGATAATTGTTCCGGTGGTCATCATCCATGGGCAATAGCATTGTAGGGGGACCCATTCGCCATCTGAGTCCTCCGAATGTGAAGGCAGAGAGCGCTTCAATTTGGGGATTCGGTTGCAATTTGAAATATGAAACTCACTTTCCTCTTCAGTGAGAGGGATAAAGAAATCTTCCAGGGAAATGGGTCACTTCATTAGCTCTGAAAATTCTGCTGGTGCCTTTTTCCTTGGTATAGGTTCAATTTCCTCCTTTACTTCTTTCATAGGCTGTGCCTTAACTGTTTGACCGGAGTTGTGAAGTGATCTTTTCATTTTCTTCCTCTTTTCGGAAGTAGACTTTGATCCCACTGTTTTTTCAGTTGTCATCACTTATAAGATCAAGATGCACTCGTATCACTTCTCCAGATGCTATGTTGACCGAGACAAGTTCATCACTATATTTGACTTTATTAATTAGTCAAAACTCCACCGTTTTTTATATGATAGGCCCGATGTTGGTTGGTTCAAATGATCCGAATGCCACCATGCTAACCTATGCAGTATCACATTGTTGACCAAGCTGTATAACTCCTTCAGCCAACAAATCCTGTATTCTCTCCTTTAAGATGAAACATTCTTTCAAAGGATGAGAAATCATTCGATGATAGGGGCAGTAATTTAGATAATTTGTTCTTCCTTCCTGATTGGGTTTTTTGGAAGGAGGGAATTCTAACTTTCCATGCTGCAACAGAGTTTTGAAAATATCTTCAATATTCTCATCAAAGGAGTATTTGGTATTTTTCCTCCTTTTGTAGTCCTCCTTCCTAGCAGCTTCGTCCTTAGGATCTTGCGCCTTTTTGAGAGCCTTCGAAGTCTGGATGTTAAAGACTTCTTCTTTCTTCTTTCCCTTGGGTGCAGAAGGCATGGAAGCTTGAATTCTTAAGGACTTATGTTTCTGATCAAGTTCCTTATAGCAGTCTTCTGCATCAATGGCTGATTCCAGTAGTTTATACATAGATTTAGTCTTAACCCTAATTACCATTTGCTTAATCACGGGCTTGAGATTAACCTCGCATGTACCTACTGTTGACTTCTGAGAGATGGGCTCCTTACACTTATAAGCCAGTGCTCTCCATCTGTTTATGAAGCCCTGAACAGACTCATTTTCTCCTTGTTTGGATTAAGTGAGTGTGTTTAGGCTTACTGGCTGGTCCTTTTCCTAGAAGTGCAGTAAGAAATTTTCCTCGAGAACCGCCCATGAATTGAGTGAATTCTCAGGCAGTTGTTTGTACCAATTGAAACCAGTTCCTCTCAGAGTGCCTATGAATGATCTGATTTTCAACGCATCTACATCAGGCATGCCCCGAAGTTGAGATTTGAAGTGGACTATATGCTGATAAGCAAAGCTTTTTCCCATGTAAGACTGGAAGGTCGGGGGTTTATACTTAGGAGGATAGGGGACCAAATCCATTTCAGGTGGATATTTTGGCATGATCCCTTTCTTTCTGAGTCTCCCATCATCTCTGGTTTTAGTCAGCATGTCTGTCACATCCTTGAAAGTTACATGTTTTTCCAGATCTATTTGGTGTCCGTTATCTGAGCGTTGACCATTTTGCTTGGACAACCTTTGTGAGAGCTGTTGTATTTGTGCTACCATCTGTTTGGGGTTGCTGGTGGATGATCGTTTGGACTAGTCACTCGATCCATGAGGAATTGTCACTAAGTAGCGATTTGGTTAATCCAGTCATTTTGCTGTTTAACCAAATCCTGTATATTTTCAATCGGATTTTCGCCTCCAGCTTTTTTTTCAACATTTACTGGAGCACTAGTTTCTCCATCCATGAAGACAGGATATTTACTTGGTCTAGTGAGAGGTGAGAAGCTACCATCGAGATTTCGAGTGGTCAATGGAATATCATCTTCAATGAGCTGGAGTACTGGGGAATCCATGCCCCCTGTGTTTTTGTTGACTAGAGTTTTTCTTTGTCTGTGACCTGAGTTTCGTGACCCTCGAAGGTACTATATGATTCTTCACCTTTGACAGGGTTCGAACTAAGAGAAAATATTCTAGCAGAACACCTGCCACGTCTGGTCCCAGTCATACAAGCCATAGCGGTATCAGGTTCGTCTTCTTTCATTATCCATTGCGGAGTAATTCTTCTTTGGCCACAACTTTTCTTTTTATCACTCCTTCATACTATCATGAGAATGGAATGATTGAGGATGGGGTTCGACCCTTCTGGATGATGAACCGGCAGTATGAGGATATTTACCTCATTTTTCTCGTTCTTTTTTAGAAGGTCTTTAAATTGTGTAAGTTCTGTAGCATTATTGATAGGGAAATGCTACTGTTTCTTCTTTAGGCGAGTAGCATGCACCTTTGGAGGGCGAAGTGCAGGTCCTACTATGATTGAGGCAAGACGTCGCCTTCCATACCTCCTCCTCTCTTTTTGAGTAATAAGATAGAAGGTATTTTCTTCAAGCGATGCCAAGGTTGAATCCTGGCAAGCTATCTTCTTGAATTTTTGTGGTCTAGGAGGCCACATTCTGCAGCCTAGGTCATCTCTCTTTGCTGCAGTTTATTCTTCCCAAGTATTTGGCCAAGTCTTTGCCTTTGTGGGTTTTGGCTTGCCATTTGCTGGGGTTTTCTCTATGTCTTGCACCTTCCTTGCCCCCTTTGTTTCTTTATTGATGCGAAGGCGAGCTGGAGTAGCCTTTTCCAAATTCTGATGTTCTCTGAGATGAACACCAAAAGGATTCTGGGAGTATTTTGACACCCACGGCTTGCATGGTGATAAGTCCACAAAACTAGGTCATTAGGTCATCATTTCATTAGCATTTGTGGACTTAAATAGGTTTAATTGCATAAATATTGCACTCAATTTAATGATTTCATGTATTTGAGATTATTTTTGGAAACATGGTCAAAATAGGTTAAAATTCATTGAATTGCATGACTTTTGTGAAATTAAGTTTTTCTCATCACATTTATCACCCCAAAAATTAGGGTTTTGGTTTCATCAATGCATATCTAGCTATTTTTGGCACCATGTGCTATTTTTGGATAGTTTGTCATCTTGGTGCATCATTAGGTATGTAGGGTCCCATGCATAATTCATGTTTATTTTATTACATGTAATTAATTTATTTCTTTCAATTTGTAGGAGAAATCAGCATGGGACCAAATTGATGAAATTTGAGAAGAGAGGTCAAAGGAGAGTCAAATAAGCAAGCAAGGAAAGAGTCCAAGCATGCCTTGGACGTCCAACATGGGCCTACGCACCCCATTGCATGCCAACATAGAAGCTTTCATTTGTGCACAATTATTCTCGGATTTTTCAGGGGTAGCAACTTAAAACGGTCATAACTCTCAAACCGAGTGTTGGATCGGTACAATTTAGCCACCGTTGGAAAGCTCTTTTCGAGTAGATATCCGTGGAGCCCAAGATTACGTAAATCAGAGCTGTATTGAGGGACATATGACCTCGGGAAGTTGTCTGCTACAGTTTTAGGCGGGAATTGCAAGAAATCTCAATATTTGGAAAGTTTCTTCCTTCTACATCATCATGCAAATTTTAGAGATATTCTTGGAATTAAACAAGGAAGGTGTGTGTATCAAGAAATCTAATAAGGCAAGGAGATCTCTCAAATTTAAAAGTCTTTCCAAAGTGGGGTCCACAAGTCTTGGATGTCCCACATATGGGAGCACAAATTTAGGCACACAATCTGAATTTTTTTGGAATCCTTCTCATGTGCAATCTTAAAGACCTTTTGAGGAGTCCAAAGATGGAAAGAATGGGACCACAATACTTTATCATTAGCAAGAAAAGTTGCCAAGATAGGAGGGTTGCTTGGAGTTCAAGCCAAGATGGAAAAGGAGTCCTACCAAACAAGGAATATGAAAAATTATAAAAAGAGAGCCAACAAGAGAGTTGGACGTCAATAACTCTTGTGTAGAATCTTGAGATTCTCTCTCTCCATTCCATTCCACTCCCATCCACCCTCTCTCTCTAAGTCCCTTTCTTCTTCTTCTCCATTCTAATTCTTTAGACATAGGTTGAGAGGCCATGTTGAGAGAATGAGAAAGAGAGAAGAATCTTAATTTTTTGTACTCAAAGATCAAGGAATAAAGACATTATTTGCATTGATTCTGCGTATTCTTCATGTAAGTGATTTAATTTTCTTTCTTCTAGTTCTTTTATGTGTTTTGATTGGAGACAATATTTCACATGATTAGATCTAGGGATTTGAAAATAAATTAAATGGATTAAAAGTCGAGAGACATCAAATAATCACTTGCATAAATTTTTCCTACTCTGAGAAGAGAGGACTGCATCATCATCGCATTGTCAATACTTGTAGGATTGTCTAGTTTCTAGATCTTTGGTACTACTTTTTCGCTTTTTATTTTTCCATCCCTTTTGTTTTATTTTAAAGTTAATATTCTGATTATTTTTTTTATTTACAAATTCTAGATTTAAAAAAACCCAATTTGCATCTTTCTATGTTTTGTAGAGCTTTCTATTTTTATTACTTGCATAATCTATGGTTGGAAAGTGTTTTTAGATACTTCATATTTAGATATTGCATTAGAATAGGTTTTTGTTGCTGAAATCACAAGATTATCAACTGATTAGAAAGATTAAATTCGGACTTGGTATGTGAATAGTGAAAAATTCTGCACAGTTTCAGCAGAATTGAACCAACTGGGTTACAAAAGTGCGCGATTTAAAAACCAGTTAAACGTTAATGTTTTGGTCCGAAAAATAGCAGATTTAAAGTATGATAATAGGACTTTGAAACACCAGAATTTCAGCCAAAAATAATATAGGGAACTGTGTCAACCAGAGGCTCAAACAGGGGTAGTTGGTAAGCCTGTGTTCAGATTTCAGCAACAAAACAGTTCAAGTAGGCATCTTTAGGAGATCATATCTTTTTCGTTTTAAGTCCTTTTTCCATTCTTCTTTTTTTGTTGTGTTCATGCATTATCAGAGTATTGATTCCAGCCATTAGATTTAGTTTCATATCAACTTAGATGAGTCGTACAGTCCAGCAAAATTGGGCCTGTGCAAGAGTTTCCATACTTAGAATTTTTACATCAGGTTTTTAGAAACTTGCATAAAATTGCATTGTTAGCATTTAGGGTATTGTAGATCATTCATATTTGCATAAAAAGTAATTTTGGTAATTAGTATTTAATTTAGGAAATTTTGTTTTGATTTATTTTATATTAAATTGGTTGTTTTGATGAGTTTGTTACTTTTGCAGGTTATAGTTAGAATAGGGTTGAATAAATTAGGTTTCTTTACTTAGTTTAGGCTTATTTTTTTTTATTTGGAAAGTTATATTTTTAATTTTCAGTTTTTAGGAATTTTCATGTAATTTAATTAGTTTCTTTATTAGGTTAGATTTAGTTTCTAAATTAGGACAGGTTAAAGTTGGAAAGTTTTTTAAAAAGCATTGCTCCCTGTGGATCGACCTGGACTCTCCAGATTATTACTACAATTGCACCCTATACTTGGGGTCCAATCAAGTTTTTTGGTATGGCTTTTTTAGAGGGCTTCGCCGATACAGGAGAGGCTTTGATGGTAGGAGTAGCCAGGGTCATCCGTTGGAAGAGAGATACTTGAGTTGGGAGTTCATTTTCATTATGGGCTCTTTTCTGACCCATGGAAGTCTTGCTTTCTTGGATGGAAACATTATACAAGCGTTCATTGGTCTCATCGAAAGTGATGACAAGAGAATTCATGATTGATCTGCAACATAAGCAAAAAAACCCGATAATGAATGAATGATAGGAGAGCGTATGCACTCGCTCAATCCTATATCAATCTATTTCATTTTCTATTTATATGTTTTTGTACACGTGCTATAGAAAATGGACAACACTTCGGTACAATAAACATAGCCCCAAAAAGGGTGAGAAAATGATATGTGATCCAATCATATTCATGGTGATGTGTTTGGCTTTTGACCCACATACACCGATGAACTGACTAATTAGGATCTCGTCAAGTTTCATGGGCCATAAACATGGCAGTAAATGCTCGCTACCCACCGAATGAAACCGACTTTGGATTAAGCATTATGGACTTATGAATAGAGGCTACTTCACAAAGAAGAGTCTTATTGGCCATATTACTTGTGACATGTTTAATTCATGTCACCATTTTTCAATTCTCCATTTGGTACTATTTAGGAGAGTCCTGAATTTTGTACAGTGAGTATTCAATCAGCATAAACGCTTAGAACTCCATGACAGGACATCCAAGAAAAGAAAAATGTGTAAAAAGTCCAATGGCCACTTTTTTCTGTGGACTGGCCGGTGAAGGGTATTGGTGCTGGCCGAAGGAGATTGTTGGCATTGGCTGTTGAGAGTCAAGATCTCCAAGCTAATCGCGCTGGCTTTGCAACTCATGGCCATGTAGCATTGGATGTCTTAAATGTGTAATCCACCGGCCGAGAGACTTAGTCAATTGCTACGGCCTTTTTTTTTTGGATGTGATCACTTTATAGACATTGGCCAGTCATAACGAACTATCTATTATAACAACCACTAGATGCACAACAGGGTGTAGATGGCGGCTGACTCCATCGTTTATGGCCGCTATGTCCCGTCTGCATTGGCCACCCGACAAATGTGCGCAGCGGAGCAAGAGTGACCGGGCGACACCAACTTCTATGGCCACCATATCCTTTCTGCATTGGCCGCTGGGCGCTGTGCATCTTCTCCATTTCGTTTCTATCAGCTTTTACTCTGATCTTTTTTTTTTCTTTTTTCTTAGAACAACAACAACTAAGGAACTCCTTGTCTGTCTTCTCTCTTTTTGCTTAGAACAACAACAACCGAGGAACTCCTTATTTGTTTTCTCTCTTCTTGCTTAGAACAACAACAACTGAGGGGGTTCTCTTCAAGATCTTCTCAAGTATTTTGATCAACGAAGCATTACTGATGCAATGTATTTTTCCCACAGCCGGTGCCAGTCTTCTGTTTCGCTCAAAAGAAAGGAGGGGGGAATGTAAAATGAAGGTTCTGGCATTGAAACTTCTTTTATTCCATCATTTGAACATTACAGAAAGATGTGAAGATGACTCTCGAGAATGTTTCATCGGGTAAGAGGAGTCATCCCCACCTTTATTTACATGGGTTCTTCGTTGCTCCATCTTCTGAGTGCAGGTTGTTTACAACTTTTCATACAACCCCCTCGTCAAGCTTATGCAATCAAAACAAAAGAGATATACATCGAAGGGAACGAAGGGGAGTCTGTTATTTTCGAGAGTTCGCTGGAGATGGAATTGGAGAAATATGCATTTTGGCTTCTTTGGGCAGTCTCTGTAGTTAACCACCATTATTAAAGAATGATTAATTAGAGAAGTCTGCTTCAAAAATGCATAGACAATCTCCATCCTTCCTCCACGGTGGGAGGAACAAAGACTGCCTTTTGCAAGCCGCCACCCAGGTCCAAAGAGAAGCGTCCACTACTGCCTGATTGTCACCTTTTTGGCGAAGGAGGAGAGATTCTTGAAAATGGCAGAGTGTCTGGGCTTTCTTGTGCTTGAGTCTAGGGGAGGAGGGGTTTCACTCTCCAGAGTCTTCGTTTTATATCTTTTGGAGGAGCCATAACTGCTCGAGATCATGGATGAGTAGAGGTGGTTATCAAAACTATCTTCAATGGGAGACGTTGCAGGTTCAGCGGCCATGAAAAGGAGGAACTGGCCAGTTCATGGGAGATCATGGGCGTCCAGTGGCCAATGCAGAAAGATGTGCGGCAGCTAGTGCACATGACCAATGATCACTTCTTGACTTGAGACCAGTGGCTGCTTCATTGCTTTGAGCGGGCAGTGTGCATGATGTTCAACGGTCAATTCTTGACTGGATACCAGCGGCTGCTTCATTGCTTTGAGTGGCCAGTGTGTTCAAGGTTGCAATAGTAGTTTGTAGCCACTGAGGAATTCTCATGCTGTGGCCGATCAGACTTTAATTTCATCATTTCCTTTATGGAGAAATAAGTAATTTGCCTTGGGAAGGGTTACGTACGGGCAGATGGATTTTTTTGTATGTCAACACTGTGCATTTACTTTTAGTCACCAATGAGTGAGGCCTACTATAGGTTAACACCTTGGTGTCTTGAGTACGTAGTAGTGGGACTATGAGATCATATAATTCTCAAGATGGAATCTATCCTCTAAGAGAGAAATACCCCCTTGTGTCAATTAATAGATTTTATTATTGGTAAGTGTGCACCCATCTCAATTAAGAGTTAATTGGATGGTACCGATGATTGCAATGTTTAATTGAGTTACAACGATAATAAGATATGGATCCAATTTGGTTGGACATTTTTTATCCAATAGATCCATGGATATAATTGATAGAGGGGTATACTTGTAATAATTGAGAGGTTTGGCATCTTCTTTTAAATATTGCTAAGACTGGAGTGCAATTACATTTATATAGTGCACTTATTTGTAATTAACTGTGAGTCCGGAGTTCACATTAGATGTGGGGTCCAGATTTCCAGTTGGAGCCAGATTATAAGGAATCCCTAGTGATCCCCATGCTAGCCCTAATAAGTGAAGGTTACTAATCCAAGTGGAACTCTTAAAGAAAGGAGTCAGATACATACTAAGAATAGAAGTGAGACTTCTAATCTTAGACAAAGAGGAGGTGCTCCATAAACTGTAAATAAAAGGAGAGGGTTATAGATCTATACACACACAATAATATCTCTCTTCCTCCTCTCTCTCCTCTGGTTTTCTTCTAGAGTGCTACGTTTTCTTCTCTTTATCGATCTCACCATTCTCCTTGAGAAGTTCTCTAATGAGAGGGTCATAGCGTGGAAGAACACGAGGCAAAGGAGATCTAATTTGCGAAAAAGGTTTTCGTTGAGAATCATTTTACAAGTTCTCGATTTGAGTACAGCCAAGCTCCTCAGGTATAGATCCACCATTTAGTTTCTTTTAGTAGATCTTGTTACATTTGCTTGTTTGTTTTTCTTCATCTATCTTCTTGATAGATCTTTGATCTTAATGAATAAGATTAGGGTTTTAGATCTTAGGGTTTTGTTCTTGACCTTTTGGGTGTTTGATCCCTGCTTTAAGTGGGTCCCCTCCAATGGCCTTCACCCATTGCTTTCTTAAGCGCATTTTCTACTTGCTATAATGGAGAGATTTGTACACTAATAATAGATGATAATAGACACTATAGTGATAATAGTGATTTAATTTTTCAGAAACCTAAATCATTGGGGCTTGATTAGAAGAAATCATAGGACGGCCGATAATTTGGGGTGTGATATGCATTGATAACAGGCCCTTCCCACTCATTCAATATGATTGACAGTTCTTAAAAATCCAAATGTTCTGTGGTTCAATAATCAATGAAGAATTTGTTAGGCCCTGACCCAGGTTTAGTATAATTTACTATTATTTTAACTGTGATTAGTCCCTAAGTGGGATTAGAGGACGATTAGCTTGAGTTTTTAGTTAGATTAGAATTTTGAATAGCTTTGGGGAATTTTGAGAGCGTTGTGTTTGGTTTGACCGGGCCCGGGGTGGCCAGTGTGATGCGTGTTAGTGTGGGGATTCAATTTATTAGATTTAATTGATTTCAGACAAATATGAATTTCGATATTTTTGAACTTGTTATTTTGGTCCCAGCAACTTTTATGTTTGTTTTGTTTGCATTTGAAGCCCAGAAATCGCATTTTTCGAAAAAAAAGGGCAAATTAGTCTTTTCACACAAAAGTCCGTGCATAAATTTTGAATTTGAAAATCACAAGGAAAGTACAGTTTTTGAAAACTAGATTTTTCAGTGATCATTTTTCTCTTCTTTGCAAACTTCATTCGGGACCCACAAATGATAGATTCAGCCATGTGAAGTTTTCAGGGCCAATGGGGCCCACTTCCTCAACTTAAACCCACGTTGGGTTCCCTTCTCCTCCTCTTCTTCATTTCCTGCAGCTGAACTAAAGAGAGAGCCCTCTCTCTTTTCTCCCATCTTCTCTCCTCTTGCATGTATAGCAAACCCATCTACATTGAGAAACAAATCCCACCAATCTCTTCTCCTTCCTTTTGGCTTTCCATTGATACTCTTTTCAAAGGAATCTTTCCTGGACCTTCTTCTCCTTCAAGCTTTTCTTCTTAATTGGAACACCTAGAGGTAGGCAATGGCATCTTCCTTGCATCAATGAGTTTGATTGACCTTACAGAAACCCTTTTTCATGCATGCAAGGGTTTTCATGGAGAACTCTTTTGTTTTGTAGATTTTTGTGAATTTTAGTGGTTTTCCATGGGGTTTGGGTGTAGGTTTGGAGTTGAGCTGAGCAAGGAGTTATTAGAGTATTTTAAGACCCCTTTTGGATTTGAGGCAAGTGAATAATCAGTCCTTTGAATACATTCAAATCTGCACCTTGTTTTCTTAAGAATTTGATTTGAAAAATTGTACTTCACTCTATTGATTCAATGTGGTTAATTAAGGTGTTTCAAAATTATCTATGACTGTGTTGTAATCAGCTTTCTGTAGGATTTGAAGTATACAATAACTGGGAAATGTTTCATGAAATTCTGAATCTTTGAATTCCTGCATTTCTAGTTATGTAGAACTTTAAAAATTCTGATTTATAAACTATATGGTTTGGGATTGGAATGAATGATAATATGGTGGTTGAATGGAGGTAATTTGACTAGAAGGAGATGTTTGGAATTGTATAGGAAAGATGTATAAGGGAGGAAGAGAGATAGCTTCAGAAATGTAGAATTTCTGCACTAGGAGAAATGGCCAGTGAACTGTTCACTCGAGCGAACATGGTGATCGCTCGAGCGAACAGGCCACTGTCTGACGAAAAACATTACAGGAACTCGTTCGCTCGAGCGAACTATGTGTCAGCTCGAGCGAATGAGTTTCTGGAATGGCTCGCTCGAGCAAGCATATATCCGCTCGAGCGAACCTGATACTATCTGACGAAATTTGAAACAGAAGCTCGTCCGCTCGAGCAAACGTTCTGGTGGCCCGAGCGAAGGAAGTTCTGGGAGAATCCGTTCGAGCGAACCTAGGCACAGTTCAGGGTATTTTTCCTGTGCCCTATTGGTAACCAAATGTAGATAAATCTCACTATGCACCTTATGTCTCAAACATCGGAAATCTTCAGAGGCACCAAACTATGTTTCATAACTGATGCTGTGACATTAAGTGCACAATGAGAAAATCATCGGGAGATCAAACAACCACTATGTATCACCTTATTCCATATTAGCGAATTTATCATAATTTTCCTTATGATTCGTTTTGAAACAGAATTTATTGGTTTGTTACGTTTGAAATTATCGATAAGGCTACTCATCTGATTCGTCTAAAATTTGTCAGTATATATATTTATTCGGAGTAGTATCTTTTATCGATTTTGGAAATGTATTATTATTAGTTGAATTGTATCAATTCAGGTTTTGGTTTGGAACGGCACCACTGAGCTTAGGTCACCTAGTTGGGCTGATCACCCGGCTTGGGATCTTTAAAATTATTTGCCAACTGCAGCTTGGATTCTGTTTGTTTGCTCCGGCCATGGCAACGGTTCTGTTTTCCGGTCCCACGAGTAGTGGCAACGGTTTCTGTCTGTTTGTTCCCGCCATTTTATATGGCGACGGTTTCTGTCTGTGTGCTCTTATTACTTCGATAATAGGAGAATTTAGCTAAATGTGGTTTGCCAATATTTTGATTATTTGTCAATTAGTTAGAAATATTTCTTGATTTGTACAGAACTAGTTCATTTGACTTACTCTTTACACGTGTTTCCTTTCAATTTCATTTTATGATTTTAAACATAATATTTATAAACTTTGTATATCTTGTCTGTATTATTCACCTGCCAGACCTTCGTGTCTGATACTCCTTTGTTTGGTGTCAGATGTCGGACCCGCAGCCTTTGAGGCGGAGTGCGCGCAGGAGGCAGTAGGGCCTCAGGTGGAGCATGAGTGGCAGCCAAATGATGTCATGTAGACGTCATGTTGGGTTTGGAGTTTCGATAACACTTTTTGGGGAATGACTTCTATTTTGGAAACTTGTTTATGGCCTCTGTTGGCCCTGTTTGGGATGTATAATTTAAACTACCTTTGATCCTCACAACTTTAAACTTAACTTTAGGCTACGCTCTTATGTATATATTCCTCTTTTGATACCAAACTTGTGCACTCATGTTATGTTATATGTGATTTTATTTTGCTACATGCTTCCGCATAATATCATTTGATGGGAAATTGATTAATTGGTTGTGATGGATCATTAGAAATCCTCATCGCGGAATCCTGTGGGAAAATACTTAATGCGTGCGGGTGGAATTTTCTGGCCCGTCACGCCACGTTTCCCGGGATTAAGGACTTCATTTTCAGTGCCTCGGTCCGGGGGCGTGACAGGTGTTGGTATCAGAGCGAGAAATATGTCGGGCAATTGAAAGACATTAGAAACATAGGGACGTGGAGAGGATTCGTTAGGATTTCAGTTAAATAGTTTTGCGTGGGGATTATGGGAATGCTTTTCTTCATATATTTTGTTGTACGAATAAGTGGTTTTGCAGCAACATGCCTCCACGCAGGGACCACACCAACACAAATCCTTCTTCCAGCAATGCTCATACAACAGGTTCCTCTAAGGGTTGAAATAAGGAAAATACCTTTTAGTAGCACCTGTTAACAAAAGAAAACGAAAATGAAATACGTAACAGGCCATCATGTATGGAAGAAGTCTCTAAGGGTTCTAAGCCAATACAAAGGTCAATTTGATCAAAACTAATACTTCCTATGAAGATTTACACTCCCCCTCAATCCATTCTCTTCTTTTGTCAAACTTTTGACAAATATTTAACTATTTGGAGCAAGAAGAAGATGGTTTTACCAATTGAGAAAAAACTTCAAGGAAAGAATTAGACACATTTAACTAGATAGCTCAATATGATCAAATTGCCAATATAAAGAGCAAGGCCATAGAGAAAAGCGATCATGGATACCAATTGGAATATAGAATACCAATTGAGATTCAAGGATATGACTATAAAATCAATTACTCTAAAATGGAGTTAAAAAGAATATAACTATTAGGAAAAAAAAAACCAAATTAGAGCTATCCATGATGTTATGGGGTTTACTAAACATAGCATCAAACAATTTAACTATGAAATTCATATGCTATGAAAGTTTTGAAATCATTTCATCCATTCATTAAATATGACTATCAAGTGCAAGATGAGTGAAATGAAATTCAAACATGAAGCCAACCTTAACTATTAACGAACCAATATTATGATCACATAAACATGGTGGTCATGAGATTTACCTATATGAGCAAGAGAGGTGGCAAACATGAAAAATTATGATGCTAATGGAATGTAACATGGAACAAAAAAAATATATAACTATAAAGTTCAATCCAATGTACATGGTCTATCACATTCTCAAGATATGACATCAATTGGGTATTACAACAATTGAAAATTATACCAATTGAATTTGAAAACATGATTAAGAGCAAGGATGTGACAAACACAAAATTCCATCAAGCATCATAAATGGATATTCATCACTTTTATAGATATAACTAATGAGCATAGTGATGAACATGAGAAATTGCATAAAAAGATATAACTTAGAAGAACATGCAATTTACAAAGTGTCAAAATCATATGAATTCAACATCTAAGATATCCATCAAATTAACAATAGATATAACTATAAAAATACAAGGAATGGATTTCAAAGAGGTTCATATGATCAATATCACTACTATGAAGTTGAAACATGTATAAGAATGACATCTATAAGAGAATATACATGAAACAACATCATAACCATCCATTTCAAAAGTAATGACTTAGAAAACATAAAGGATGGATTTAAGAGTCCTAGAATGGTGTCTACAAATAAAACTAAAATCAAGCACAACGAAACAAGGAACTATATAGACATTTGCATATAACAAGAGTGTAACTAAATGGTCAAACATGCAAATTGTCTATCACAACATTCATTTCCATTTAAATTGATATAACTAATTGCATAAGGAAATGAGAATATGGAACATGCTTTGATAATTATAACTAATAAGATTTAGAGCATTTCCATTCATACAATCTTCAAATCATTTCAATAAACAAAATCCAACAATGAGCATAAAAAGAATGATTTTGAAGATAATCAATTTTCAACTTGCATTTAATAATATATAACTTATTTGAAACACATGCAAGTTGACTTCATAAAACAATAATTTTCCATTAGAAAGTATAACTTAGAAAAACATGGAAAATCCAAAATGTTTCAAATCATTTGTTTTTCAAAACAAATAAGACATTCAAACAAATGATTTTGCAATATCAATTGACTATGAAAGATCTAGCTATGAAAGCTTTTGAAATCATAATCAATTGATCATGTAGAAATGCAATACAAGATATAACTATATGAGAGGAAGAAGCAAATCTATCATGAGGAAATTATAATCAAATGATTTTGAAAACCATGATATGTAACTAGAGAAGTACAAGAAAACAAAATCACTTGATTACAAATAAACATTGCATTTAAAGAAATATAACTAATGAAAGAACATAAATGCAAATGATCATGACCAACAATATGATTTAACTATAAAGGATAGGTTGGTCAGTGAGGTCCAAGGTCTTAAGGTTTGACTAAGTATATAACTTTAGAAATCCACCTAAGGTCTTGAGAGGGTTGATCTTCGAGGTCTAGTTTAGAAGTGTTGGGATTAATGTATGCCCTAAAACCCACTGACAGCACTCACATTTCTGTTACTGGATATTTATTAGAATTATTCTTTTTCTTTTACTGCATGTATATATGTATGTTTGTGTAAGGTCCATTGTTTCTAGTAAATGACTTGGGTGTGTAGTGGCTACACACAGATAGGTCTGAGTCATGGACACTTGAAACAATAAACTGGTTCATAACTGAGAGATAGAGTTGGGCACTTCATCTTGGTATAAGTTATAGTGAGATACTCTCTTGTATTCAGGGTGACTTACCTTAGTCACATGAGGCTTTTCCGGATTTATCTCATTAGTGCATGTGTCATGCATTGAACATGACCATTGTAGGTGTGATCTCTAAAATAGTACTATCACTGAGAGAGATCAAGTCACCTTATGCTACTGAGTGACCAGTGCTCTTAATCTTGAGCATATGTGGATGAATTGACGAAGTCAAGTTCTTGTACTTTAATTCACTATGGGTGAGATCCTGTTCATGGGTCGACAGCTCTGTGTTTTGGGTATTCGGGCTTGATTAGTTGGGATGTACAGATGCAATAAAGAATCTATGCCATCTTGTGATGGAGTAATCGTCCCCTTAGAATTATCCAATTAATCATCAAAATCTAAGATCTTAGTATATGGATGTTCCATATGAATATTGAACTTGTGGGTCGCTCCCTGGACCAAGAGAATGATATCTGGATGATGATTAAGTCAAGAATATGAAGTTCTAAGGTTAAGATATAATCGAGAAGGTTGATAGTACATCGGATAACCTGACTTGATTATGGATGTTACATAGAGGGGCATTTCGGTCATTTCACTTAGTAGGTCGAAGACGAATGTCATTTCCTGACGAGCTTAATTCATATTTAATATTTGTCCTTGGAATGCAACCATAACTCTTTAGTGGAATGAGTTAGGGTTAAAATGATCTTAATGTTGCTATGGGGTTAGCATAGACATTTTGGTCATTTTTGGAGCCAAGGGCAAATATATCTTTTGGTCCCTTCTCTAGCCACTTTCCTATATTGGCATGGTTTCCTAATTTGTTTAGATAATGTGTGGTTGAATTATTTTTGTGGAAAAATATTTTTGAGTTTAAATTCAAATAGGCTTTTGATGGCATACATGAATTTAACTCTAGCTAAATTATTGACTTGTGGGCCATGGTGTGTTTTTCTATCTTGTGGGCCAGCCATAAAGGGGGTCCCTTGTGTGAGGTTTCCAATTTTTAGTAAGTATCTTTACTTGGAAGGTTGGACTCCTCATTGGGTAAGGATTCCTATACTTAAAGTTTCCTAATTGTTTGAGAAACTAATATTAGAAAGTGTTGCACACCTAAGGTAGCTTGTTGCTAATTTTGTGGGATGGTTCTCTTAGTTTACTATTTCTAATTGGAGAGAACTTAGAGAGAACTAAGCCATCCATAAATATCCCTCTTTTGGGCGTGCAAGAGTATGAAAAAAAAAAAAATCAAGAGGGAGAGAGGAACCCTAGGCATGCAACAAGAGAAAAGAAAACCCATGGCTGCCCACACTTTTGGAACACGCCCTTTGCCTTCTTCTTTCTTCTTTTGAAGAGAGAAAATCAGGTCTGTCTTTCCACATATCATAGTTCAGAAAACCTCTCAAGGAAGCCATAGTTTGATCCCACCATCATAGCCAATCTGATTGGGTTGTGGAATAGAGGAGAAGATCAAGAGGAAGGTTACTGCAGAAAAATTCCAGCAACTTGTCTTGCTGATTGCAGGCTTGTAATCAGTCCTTTGGATCTTTAGTTTCAGATTTTGAAGTCTTCAAATCATCAAGGTATTAGTCCTCTTTCATCTCCTTTTATTATACACTTGTTGATCATGATTTCATGGCATTATTATGCATAGATCTATGGCTGATTTGAGCTGCCCAGATCAGATTTTTAAATCTGTTTTTCTGATTCAAAATCAGCCATGGACGTCCCTGGCATGGGAGTTCAGATCTGGATAGCATATTCTTTCAAGAAGTCCCACCAACTTTAGGAGATTTGACTTGATAAATTTTCAATTTAGACTTATCACCATTATGTTTAGATTTAACTAAATTTAGCTTAGGCTGGTGAATAGTCTTTTGAGGTTGGTGATTCTTCTTCTTAGGGGATTGATTCATTTTTCTTTTCTTCTTATTTCCTCCCTTTATTTGACTTTTGAATTTTAAATTTAACTTTGTTACTTTCTTCAAAAGTTCCTTCATGTGTTGATTTAAGGGAGATAGGTTAAGAAGCTTTTTGTTTATAGATTCTTTTATAATTGGTTTAACTTGTTTAACCTTTTTAGAATCTATCTTAGGAGACTCCTTTTTAATTGATTTAACTTGTTTGATTTTTTTGGAGTCTTCTTTGATATTTAGTGTCTTACCCTTCATAGAGTTTGATTTTACTTTCTTGGGTTCAAAGATGGATTTAGACACATGGCTTCTTCTTAGTTTGCACTCAAACCTAAAATGCCCTTCAATGCCACAATAATTACATTTAGACATGGGCAAGGAAGTATGAGTGTCACGCCCCCGGACCGGGATCCTAAGAAGAAGTCCGGGGAGGGTGAGGGGAGTGATAATATTTCTCCCAAGATCCGCGTGAGTGAGGATCCACAATCAATCACATCACTGTCTGAATATTTCTGCGAAAGCTTTTGTGGTAATGCGACCCGGAGTCCGTGGACATCATCGGATTCCGCGTCGCATAGAACCCCTAGCATAAAGCCATCATTTTGTGAACCATATCAGACTGGAATAAACCAAGATAAATAAAATACAGAGCTGACAGTAACAGGATATTACATTTCCATTATGTTCAAGTTACAAGTAACAATGTGCATTAATTACAATCCCAAGAGAGGCTAATAAAAGCCGAACAATACAACTAATATCCACTACCCACATGTGACGTATCTCCGATGTCAAGCACAATGTCTACAGGACATAGCCGACAAGACAACCTGCACTCATGGCTCCACAGCCACAACTCTCAGCTCGGGGCGGGAAACTGAACCTGAGTACCAAAATAGTGGGTCAAACACGACGGTTTGGCAAGCAGGTGAAAAGACATAACAATATAGAAAATACCTTGAAAATCATTTAAACCTGTCAAAGCATTAGTTTCATAAAACGAGATAAACATTTGTTCAAATACGTATGCAATATAAAACATGTACGGTATCTAAGGGAACGGGAAACGAGCAAGATGGCAACCACACAAAGCTAAGTCCTCTATCACCGAAGTGACATGAGCATATCGGGGTGTTGTCTCAGTCACCGAAGTGAGGAGATGCAACACAAGTAACATATACATAATATAATACAATACGGGACATGACCACGGTAGCGAGCCGGGCATCGGGGACCACAGTAGCAATCTGCGGCATCGGGACAAGACCACGGTAATAACCGGGTAGCGGGATCCAAACTGCAGCTGGCGGGACGGGAAGGGGTCTCCAAGTCGGTGGATCAAACCGGCAAGGAAAGCCAAGCTTAGTGGTGCCGACTCATACGTCAAATCATGTAAAACGAGATATGTACAAATCATATGCAATGCACTTAATTAAACGGGCGGGACGGGGTGCTCAAAAGCACTAATTTCATTTCATTCGGGCATGTATAACCGGGCTAGCAAAAATGCTAAAATACACTTTCAATACTTTCGGGAATGCTAAATCGATATTCGAGAAATACGGGCTATCATCGGGATTCAAGACAAATCATAGTTCGAGAAATTCGGGCTATTATCGGGTTTCAAGATAAATCAAGTGAATAAGGACCCCGTATGTCGATTGTAATGATTACTTGGTACTCCTTGAGTTTAGGGACATTCCGGGCTCTTTATGCACTTTAGGTATTCAAACCTTAATCAAATTTTAAATAAACAAAACCTAATAGAGAGGGGATCCTAAGCTCAACGTTAATCTAGTAGTACCTTACAACCTACTCAGTCATCGAAAGGAAAACGGATTCGCGATACCCAAACAAACCAATTTCGCGTTTAGATAAAAGAAAGGATATCCCGTCGTTCCGTATCGTTCAAGATTGAATTAGATTAAGTACCGATACAACCGGATTAACCGTGAGGAAATGTCGGTTCAACCATCCTCAAAGGAAGTCAAACGGGTTCACAAAAGGTTCACTAGGTTCCATTTAAAGTCCATCTAATCATAGGGAAAAAGTCCCTTTAAAGTCCACCTAACAAAGGGCCAAAAGTCCATTTAAAGTCCATCTAACAAAGGTCCAAAAGTCCCTTTAAAGTCCACTAAACATAGGGCCAAAAGTCCCTTTAAAGTCCACTAAACATAGGGCCAAAAGTCCCTTTAAAGTCCACTAAACATAGGGCAAAAATCAGGTTTTTCCAGCAGGTTTCCAGTTGGGCCGGTCGACCTGGCCCATGGCCTGTCGACCGCGTACACAGGGGCTCGGTCGACCGCGCCATAGGCCGGTCGACCGCGTGCACTGTAGAACTGAGACTCCCGCAGTTCAGCAAGCTGCTCTGCAGGGGGGTCTGTCCCAGTGTCGCCGGTCGACCGCGCCTCTTGGCCGGTCGACCGCGTACACTGCGTAACAGAACCCATGTTCTGTTACAGCAGTGCAGCAGGTCTGTTCATTTTCTCCATTCCTTTTCTTCATTCTTTCAAATCTGGTTAGCAATCTATTTCACGAATAAAACAAGCTATCAAGGCTTACCAATGTGCATTTATTTCAAGTCTAAGCAAGTCATTAATAACACAAAATACATGGTGAAATCATATGCATTTTTATCAAATCTCTTTCAAAGATAAAAGAGTCAAAACATCCACTTGCCTTGGGTCTTTAATCAATGAAAAACCAGCTCTAATCACACTTGCAAGCCAAGAACAAGATCTCTACAAAAAGCCCTAAAACAAACCCTAAAATGGGTCAAAACAAGCAATAAGAAGAGAGAGCTCCTAATAATGCAAATGGAGCTTCTCAAGGACCATATGAACATGAATCTAGAAGATGAGGAAGAGATCTTACCAATAGGTTCTCCAAATGGACAAAGCAAGCTAAATGAAGATCTTGTGGAGATGGGATTTCTTCAAAAATGGTACCAATAGGAAGCTCTTGAGGTGGTGAAGAAGATGATGTAATCTTATGAGATGTTGGTGCAAGATTGGTGGAGATTGATGAAGGAGAAGCCAAGAAAAGGCCAAGCAAACCCTAGGCTCAAGGTGGCTGTGCTGGAAAATGGAGAAGGAAGAAGAGATGGGTTCTCTTATAGCATATGAAATGGGCTCCACCACTTAAGAACTTTGAAAGGCTGAAATAGTGGTTTTCGGGGCTTCGGATGAAATCGACGAAGAAGGAAGAAATGATCGTCGAAATATCTAGATTCCAAAAAGTATATGTTTCACGGGTTTCGGGAATAACAATAATCTGGTACAGATTTAGTGTGAAAAGACTGTTTTGCCCTCAAAGCTAGAAAAGTCAAGTTTCGGGGTTCGGGACGGGAACGGGATCAACATGAAAGTTGAAGGCAATAACAAAACAAGTAAATCGGGATAAAATACAAATCGAGAAAACCAAGATAAAGCCTCAAGTACACAAAAAGCCATAAACAGGGTACCCCCAAAGGGCCCCACACTAAAACCAAGACACTCAAAATATCCCAAAGCTATAACAAAGCTGTTTTAAATCCAAATTAAACCAAAAACCACAAGACACACTTAGAGCTAAACACAGCTCCAAAAACACTAATCTAGGCCTCTCGGGTCGGGGTCTCACAATGAGTGCTAGAGAATGAGGTCTCACCTTTCACAAAAGTGTTGGTGAATTTAGGGTCATGTGAAATATTCCTATTGTAACCAAGACCCGTCCTATCTCTTTGTGATTTACCCAATTTTAATAACTTCTCAAATTTTTCTTCACTTTGGGTAAATTTGCACTCATATTTTTGTCTGTAGCTTTCAAGTTGAGTGACTTGGTTTTTAAGGGTTGAATTTTCATTTTTAACTTTTGTTAGTTCATTTTCAAATCCCTTAAATTTGTTTAGTTCTTCATGGGCAAGTTTTAAATTAAATTTAAGTTCATTAATAACATTAGATCCAAGTTCTAAAGTGTTTATCTTATTTTGAGCATTAGATAAATTTTCCTTAGAAGTAGTCAACTTGGATTCTAGATTGTTAATGTCTTTATCTTGCCTTTTTAATTGATCTCTTAGTTCTAAGTTTTCCTTATTTAGTTCATCACATCCTATCTTTAATTCATTTAGTTCATCTTGAACATTAGATAGGTTATGTAAAGAGATCATGAACTTAGATTCTACACAATTTATTAATTCTTCTTTCTCTCTAAGTTCATCTTTTGAAGAAACTAATTCTTTGTTTAGTCTTTTAGATTCTTCTATAAATTTTTTATTACTCATATCAAGCTTTAAGGACAATGTATATAATTCATCATAAGCTTGTTGAAGGTCATCTTCATTTTCATCATTTTCTTCTGCTTTTAAGTCAAATTGAGATTCATTAATTTGAAGGTTTAAATCTCTAATAGATGGAAGAAGGAGGGGTCTAGAAGAATCTACACATGAATCTATACATTCTAACATAGTGGAATCCATTCTAATGATTTTCATGAAAATACAACACTAGGGTTTTGACTCTAGGTTTTTACACCTAATCAAGAGTTCCAAAACACTTGATCCTAAAATAGAGCATGAGGCTCTGATACCAATTGAAAGTCCGGGATCCTAACCCTAGAGGGGGGGGTGAATAGGGTGATCTACACTTATGACTAATTATGGCCAATTTTAATTTCTTAACAATTAACTAGTCACATATGATGATTAACAAACAATATGCGGAAGCTTAAATAAAACAATCACCACAAAGCATTCACCAAAACACAAAGATTTATAGTGGTTCGGCCTCAATGCCTACATCCACTACCGGCTTGTGATCCAACACCCCACCGAATTTCCACTATTTATGCTTTTGAAAAAGGCTAAGCAATAACCTCTACAATATGCTTTCCAAGGCTAAGCAATAACCTAACAATGTTGCTTTTTTAGGCTTAACAACAACCTATACAAGATGCTTTTCTAGGCTAAGCAATAACCTTTACAATAGAAAGATTTCTCTCAAGGAAGTGTCTACACAAACACTTTAAGATATTACAATTAAAGCTCAATTACAATGCCTCTAAAATAGGCGGATATAAAATTGAAAAACAAATTCACACAACACTCTATGAAATGCAAAGATGAATGCTCATGGTGTGTGTGTGAAAACTTCAATCAAGTTTAAATTAAACCCAATCAATATTTGCTTAACGCATTTAAAAGTTTAAGGCACACAAAAGATTTGATTGAAGTGAAATGCAAATCACATGTATAAATACTAACTTGTTGATGATATAAAAATCAAAAGCTCACAAGTTGTATGAAATTAATTATGTCTAAACATGTGATGCATGTGCAATGTTGTTTTCAAAAGCAAAAGTTTAACTAAGGTTGAAATGAATGAAAACAACAAAATGATTCAACCAAGTAAATGAAACATGTTATAAAAGAAATCAAAGGATTTGACAAAACATTTTTTATAAAGTTTTAAAACAAACTTGGTTTGAAATCGAGGGTGAAGAATCCAATCCAACTTAAATCAAAGATTAAGAGAAGTGATGGATTCAACACATCATAGTTAACATGCTAAAATTAATTTACCAATAATTTAAACAAGGCATGAAACATATCATAATGAAAAGTAAAACTTACTTAGAGATTTAACTTCATTAATCCAAGCTTTAGCTTTCCATTAGACCCTTTGATCTCTCTTAGTTCATCCCCTTTCTTTTGTCTCCAAACACCTCAAGGAAGACTAAAAAGTTCTACTATGATCAACAACCTTCTTAAGGGAATGAATATCATTTTATACTCAAAAAATGAGTTCTGGTGTGTCCCCGGTCGACCTGCCCTGTACCCCGGTCGACTTGGGCTTAACGGTCAAAATTCTGACCGTTTGACAAAGAGGCCCAACGGCTCTTTTCCCGGTCGACCCCATGTGTGGTCGGTCGACCGGGTCCATGGGCTCGGTCGACCGACCACACTGTGGGTCTACCGGGTCCGGGGACCAAATTCCCCAAAAATGCATATTTCAAAGATTTTTCTTGTGGGGTCTTTGGGCCATTAAATCAAGCTTGGAAACATGATTTTAATTCAATCTAAGTGCTTTTAAAATCATGAAACATAAAAGCCTAAAATGATTTGAAAGATTTAAAACATAGGCTAGCTTGATTCATAAAACTTCTTTTCAAATTAAAATGCATCCAATCCTACGTTGCCCGCTACATCCATGTCTGCTTGAATCAGATGATACATGTGTCCTTGTTGTTGAGGTCTATTTCTGTTCTGGTTCTGTCTTCCTTGTTGCGCATTCCTTTTCTGTTGAGGTGGACGAGCATTCTAATTCTGAGGTTGTTGACAGGGCTGCTGTTGCTGGTCTGATGCTATGGCAGCCTGGGTTGCTTCTAAGCTGCTTGTTGATTCTGCTGAGGTGGCCTGTTGCCCTGGTTTCTATTGTTTGGACAATCTCTCATCAAGTGATCTGTAAGGCCACACCTAAAGCATCCATCCGTAACTCTGTAACATAAGTGGGAAGGATGATTCTTGCCATAGTGCTCACATTCACCTTGCCTTTGGGTGTTCTGATTTGACCTTGACTTCTTGCCTTGATAGGGCTTCTGTCCTTGCTGCTGCTGACGTCTCATCTGGTTATTCTTAATAATCTTGTTATTGATGTTTTCAAATTTATAAGCTCGCTTGACTGCTTCTTGGAATGTAGCTGGTAAGACAACACCTGAAGCATCTCTTTCAATGATAGGGTCCAATCCTTCAAGGAATTTGATAATCTTTTTCTCCTCGGTATCGACGAGCTCTGGTGCATACTAAGACAGTCTCTCAAACTTTGTAACATATTCAAGGACTGTCATGTCTCCTTGGGTGAGTAGCTGAAACTCCACCGCCATCTGTCTCTTGACATGAGTGGGCACGTACTTCTCAGTGAACTGTTCATTGAAAGTAGCCCATGCGACATCATTAGCAATATCCTGATAGTCATCCTTGTTAGGAATTTTGTGTATTGCAATTTGATGGATGCATTATCATCATAGCATCATTTGAATTTTCACACATGCATTGATTTAGAAATGTTGAAATCTTGATTTACTCATGCATTGTTTTAAATCTTGTAAATCATATGTTTCATGCATATGTGCCTGTTAGCGAACTAGACTTTATTCTAATTGTCACAACCCCAGTAGGGAAACAAGTTGTTTGTAACACATATTACCCTAGTTGCACAATTAAGATAGGCGATGTTACTTTCCCAGCAAACCTTATCCTGTTAGACATGCATGACTTCGATGTCATTTTGGGGATGGATTGGTTATCTGGACATCATGCTAGTATGGATTGTTTTAACAAAACTATTTCCTTCAAGTGGGATGGAGCATCATCAGGGGTAGAATTTCATGGAGAGAAAAAGGGTTTCACAAGCTGGTGTTATTTCAGCATTGTCAGCAGTTAAACTATTGAGAAGCGGATGCGAGGGATTCATAGCATTTATTTTAGAGGACAAACAGTCCCAAGGGGTGGAGCAAATCCCTGTATTGTGCGAATTTCCAGAAGAAATTTCAGGATTGCCACCAGTCAAGGAAGTAGAATTTACCATAGAGCTTATGCCAGGAGCAGCTCCAACTTCTATCACACCGTATAGAATGGCTCCAATAGAATTGGGTGAATTGAAATTATAGTTGCAAGAGTTATTAAAGAAAGCTTTTATCAGACCAAGCATATCACCATGGGGAGCTCCAGTGCTATTTGTCAAGAAGAAAGATGGAAGCTTGAGAATGTACATAGATTATAGAAGACTGAATCAAGTGACTATTAAGAACAAGTACCCATTGCCAATAATAAATGGGTTATTTGATCAATTGCAGGGAGCGGAGTATTTTTCGAAGATAGACTTGAGGTCCGGGTATTACCAGCTAAGAGTAAGAGATTCGGATATACCGAAGACAGCTTTCCGGACAAGATATGGGCACTATGAATTTTTAGTAATGCCCTTTGGACTGACAAATGCTCCAGCAGTGTTCATGGCTCTAATGAACAAGATCTTTGCACCTTACTTGGATCAGTTCACTGTTGTCTTCATTGATGATATACTAGTATACTCCAAGTCTAGAGAAGAGCATGAGCAGCACCTGAGGACATCACTGCAATTGTTAAGGGACAACCAGTTGTATGCAAAGCTCGAGAAGTGTGATTTTTGGATGACACAGGTTTCTTTCCTCGGTCATATTATTTCCAAAGAAGGTTTGACAGTTGATCCAGCAAAGATAGAGAAGTAGTCATTAATTGGGAAAGGCCAAAGAATGTAACCGAAATCAGGAGTTTTCTGGGTTTAGAGGGCTACTACGGAAGGTTTGTACAGGGATTTGCGTCTATTGCAGCACCTTTAACCAAATTTACCTGGAAGAACGTGCCATTCGTATGGACAGAGTAATGTGAAGCAAGTTTCGGAGAATTGAAAAAAAGATTAACCACAGCTCCATTTCTCACCTTACCTTCCGGCAGCGGTAATTTTGTCGTCTACACGGATGCTTCGACCGTGGGACTTGGATGTGTGCTAATGCAGGATGGTAAAGTCATAGCGTATGGCTCAAGGCAGCTGAAGGAGCACGAGAAGAATTTTGCGATGCATGACTTAGAATTGGCAGCAGTTGTATTTGCATTAAAGATGTGGAGACACTATTTATATGGAGAAAAATGTGAGGTTCACTCGAATCACCGTAGTCTACAGTATCTGTTCTCTCAGAAGAAATTGAACATGAGACAGAGAAGATGCATGGAGTATATTAAGGACTACGACTTTCCAATCAAATACAATCTAGGGAAAGTAAATGTAGTGGCTGATGCACTAAGCAGAAAGTCTGGGAGCATGGCCAGTTTGCGAGGAATGGGTAGACTCCAATAGCTTGAAGAATTGGGAGTTGAGTTCCAACCGTCGAGACAAGGTGTTATGCTAGCAAACATGACAGTGTCCGAACCCACTTTTATTCGGAAAATCAAAGAGACCCAATTACAGGATCCAGGCTTAGCAAAAATTATGAAGCACATTTCAGATCGCCCAGATTTCAAAATCGTGGATGAAGTATTGTACTTCCGCGACCGATTGTGCGTTCTAAATATTGATGACTTGAGAAATGAAATCATGACCGAAGCCCATAGCACCAAGTATTCTATCCACATTGGGAGTACGAAGATGTATCAAAATTTGAAGAGCAGATTCTGTTGGAACAATATGAAGAGAGAAATTACAGCATTTGTATCCCGATGCATGACTTGCCAATTGATTAAGGCAGAACATCAGAAACCGGCAGGTCTTTTATAGCCATTAAAGATTCCACAGTGGAAATGGGAACATCTTATGATGGATTTTGTCTCGGGTTTACTGACGATTAGCAAAGGCAACAATGCCATATGGGTTATAGTTGACCGACTGACGAAGTCTGCACGTTTTATTCCATTGAAGATAGGAAGGAAGATGCAAATGTTGTCACTAGCACAAACGTTTGTTAACGAGATCGTCAGCTAACATGGTCAACCAGTCTCCATTACATCAGACAGAGATAGCAGATTTGTCTCAAGGTTTTGGAAGACTCTGAATGAATCCATGGGTACATAGCTCCAATTCAGTACGGCTTATCACCCACAGACAGATGAACAGTCAGAAAGGACCATCCAGACATTGGAAGACATGCTTAGGGCTTGTGTACTTGACTTCAAAACTCAGTGGGAGGAAAGTCTACCTCTTTGCGAATTCGCATATAATAACAGTTACCACTCGAGTATAGGAATGGCACCTTTCGAAGCACTATATGGAAGGAGATGCAGAACTCCAGTATGTTGGGAAGAGGTCGGAGAACGCAGCTTTCATGGACCAACATTAATTGGTGAGACCAATGAGAAAGTCAAACTCATTCATGAGCGTTTGAAGACTGCGAGAAGCCGACAGAAAAGTTATGCAGGTGTTCGGAGGAAAGACCTACAGTTTCAAGTAGGAGATAAAGTATTCTTGAAAGTGTCACCCACTAGAGGAACCTTGAGGTTTGGTCAGAAGGGTAAACTGTCAAGAAGATTTATTGGACTGTATGAAATCCTGATTCGTATTGGCGAAGTGGCTTACAGACTGGCCTTAACCGCCAGAACTTTCAGGTGTGCACAGTGTGTTCCATGTCTCAATGTTGAAGAAATATGTTTCGGACCCCTCACATGTGCTAAGACATGAGCCTTTAGAGATTCGAGAAGATGCCAATTATGTTGAGAAACCGGTCAGAATCATTGACGCGAAGGAGCAAGAATTGAGGAACCGAACAATTCACTGGGTAAAGGTACTTTGGGAGAATCACGAACCAGAAGAAGCTACTTAGGAATTGCATGATCAAGTTCAGAAGAAGTACCCACACTTGCTACCAGAGGTTAATTTTCATTTAGAGGACCAAATGTCTCTAAGGGGTGGAGGATGTCAGGCCCCGACCCAGGTTTAGTATAAATTACTATTATTTTAACTGTGATTAGTCACTAAGCAGGATTAGAGGACGATTAGCTTGAGTTTCTAGTTAGATTAGAATCTTGAATAGCTTTGGGGAATTTTGAGAGCGTTGTGTTTGGTTTGACTGGGCCCGGGGTGGCCAGTGTGACGCATGTTAGTGTGGGGATTCAATTTATTTGATTTATTTGATTTTTGACAAATATGAATTTCGATATTTTTGAACTTGTTATTTTGGTCCCAGTAACTTTCATGTTTGTTCTGTTTGCATTTGAACCCCAGAAATCGCGTTTTTCAAAAAAAAAAAAAAAAAAAAGAAGGGCAAATCAGTCTTTTCACACACAAGTCTGTGCATAAATTTCGAATTTGAAAATCACGAGGAAAGTACACTTTTTGAAAACTAGATTTTTGAACAATCATTTTTCTCTTCTTCGTCAACTTCATTCGGGACCCACAAATGATAGATCCATCCATGTGAAGTTTTCAGGGCCAATGGGGCCCACTCCCTCAACTTAAACCCACGTTGGGTTCCCTTCTCCTCCTCTTCTTCATTTCTTGTAGCTGAACCAAAAAGAGAGCCCTCTCTCTTTTCTCCCACCTTCTCTCCTCTTGCAAGTACAGCAAATTAACCCATCTACATTGAGAAACAAATCCCACCAATCTCTTCTTCCTTTTGTCTTTTCATTGATACTCTTTTCAAAGGAATCTCAGCTGGACCTTCTTCTCCTTCAAGCTTTTCTTCTTAATTGGAACACCTAGAGGTAGGCAATGGCATCTTCCTTGCATCAATGAGTTTGATTGACCTTACAGAAACCCTTTTTTATGCATGCAAGGGTTTTCATGGAGAACTCTTTTGTTTTCCATATTTTTGTGAATTTTAGTGGTTTTCCATGGGGTTTTGGTGTAGGTTTGGAGTTGAGCTGAGCAAGGAGTTACTAGAGTATTTTAAGACCCTTTTTGGAGTTGAGGCAAGTGAATAATCAGTCCTTTGAATACATTCAAATCTGCACCTTGTTTTCTCAAGAATTTGATTTGAAAAATTGTATTTCACTCTATTGATTCAATGTGGTTAATTAAGGTGTTTCAAAATTATCTATGAATGTGTTGTAATCAGCTTTCTGTAGCATTTGAAGTATACAATAACTGGGAAATGTTTCATGAAATTCTGAGTCTTTGAATTCCTGCATTTCTAGTTATGTAGAACTTTGAAAATTCTGATTTATAAACTATATGGTTTGGGATTGGAATGAATGATAATATGGTTGTTGAATGGAGCTAATTTGACTGGAAGGAGATGTTTGGAATTGTATAGGAAAGATGTATAAGGGAGGAAGAGAGATAGCTTCAGAAATGCACAATTTTTGCAATGGGAGAAACGGCCAGTGAGCTGTTCGCTCGAGCGAACATGGTGGTCGCTTGAGCGAACAGGTCACTGTCTGACGAAAAACATTACAGAAACCCGTCCGCTCGAGCGAACTGTGTGTCAGCTCGAGTGAATGAACGGCACCACTAAGCTTAGGTCACCTATTTGGACTGATCACCCGGCTTGGGATCTTTAAAATTATTTGCCAACTGCAGCTTGGATTCTGTTTGTTTGCTCCGGCCATGACAACGGTTCTGTTTTCCGGTCCCACGAGTAGTGGCAACGGTTTTTGTCTGTTTGTTCCGGCCATTTTATATGGCGACGGTTTCTGTCTGTGTGCTCTTATTACTTCGATAATAGGAGAATTTAGCTAAATGTGGTCTGCCAATATTTTGATTATTTGTCAGTTAGTTAAAAATATTTCTTGATTTGTACAGAACTAGTTCATTTGACTTACTCTTTACACGTGTTTCCTTTCAATTTCATTTTATGATTTTAAACATAATATTTATAAACTTTGTATATCTTGTCTGTATTATTCACCTGCCAGACCGTCGTGTCTAATACTCCTTTGTTTGGTGTCAGATGTCGGACCCGCAGCCTTTGAGGCGGAGTGCGCGCAGGAGGCAGTAGGGCCTCAGGTGGAGCATGAGTGGCAGCCAAATGATGTCATGTAGACGTCATGTTGGGTTTGGAGTTTCGATAACACTTTTTGGGGAATGACTTCTATTTTGGAAACTTGTTTATGGCCTCTGTTGGCCCTGTTTGGGATGTATAATTTAAACTACCTTTGATCCTCACAACTTTAAACTTAACTTTAGGCTACGCTCTTATGTATATATTCCTCTTTTGATACTAAACTTGTGCACTCATGTTATGTTATATGTGATTTTATTTTGCTACATGCTTCCGCATAATATCATTTGATGGGAAATTGATTAATTGGTTGTGATGGATCATTAGAAATCCTCATTGCGGAATCCTGTGGGAAAATACTTAATGCGTGCGGGTGGAATTTTCTGGCCCGTCGCGCCACATTTCCCCGGATTAAGGACTTCATTTTCAGTGCCTCGGCTCAGGGACGTGACAGAATTGATACATATTATTTTACATCCACGGCCCACGACCCACTCCAATCGAATAGTACATTATATTTTTTAATAAATAATCAACCAGATGCAATTGGGGTATTATTTCATTGTGTGACTATTATTAATCTAATGATGGACCATTGGATTTGGAGATGTAAGTGGTATAGCATAGTGGAACCAATGCAATTTAAGACATGATTGAAAAAATCCAATCGAATCTCTAATCCTATGATTTACATCCAGCACCCACCAAATTGAGAAACGTATATGTTGTTAGAAAAGAGAGAGACTAAGAGAAAGAAGATTAGAGGGAGAAGAGAGAGGTTTTCTATTATCTCAATATCTGTATGCAAATATAAGGAAAGAGATCCTATTTATAGGCAAAGTACCCTTATAATAGAGGAACCTAATTCTAATCCTAACTCATCTTAAGTGGGCATCCACCCAAGATTCATATCTCATAACACTCCCCCTTGGATGACCACCATTCAAGGGTAGTTGCCTCATTAAAAACCTTGCTAATGAAAACCCAATGGGAAAAATCAAAGTGAAGGGAAAAAAAGTACAATATTCTTCAAGATCATTGAACTGGTGTTGGACGTGCATAATGTTGCCTCGTTAAAACCTTAACTAGGAAAACCCAGTGGGATAAAACCTAGAAAAGGAAAACTAGTACAGCGCACAAATGTCATGGGTAGCATACTTCATGATGCTCCCTGATAAACCCCTCCCCCTGATGATAGCAACCATTTACATAGTTTGATGATGAACTCTACGTATGCCAATCTCATATACAAACTTCTGGAATACTGATTTTGGCAAAGATTTGGTAAACAGATCAGTCTGGTTGTTACTCAAATAAACTTGCTTGACTTCAATTTCATTGTTCTCCTGAATTTCATGAGTGAAGAAGAACTTCGGTGCTATATGCTTAGTCTTGTCGCCTTTAATGAAGCATTCTCGAATCTATTTTATGCATGCTTCATTATCTTCATAGATAATATTCGGGATACCTGCAATCGACGGTAATTGACAAAAACTAGGAACATGCTGAATCAAAGATCTTAACCATACACATTCCCTACTGGCTTCATAAAGAACCAAAATCTCAGCATGGTTGGAGGAAGTAGCTATCAAAGTTTGTTTAGTAGAACGCCAAGAAATGGCTGCATTATTATTAAGAAACACATAACCTGTCTGTGATCGACCCTTATGAGGATTAAAGAGATAACCTGAATCTGCATATCCTACAAAACTGGAATCTTTACGATCATAAGAATAAAATATTCCTAAATCAGTTGTTCCATGCAAATATCGTAGGATGTGTGTAATACCAATTCAGTGCCTTTGAGTCGGTGCAGAGCTATATCTGGCAAGTAGATTCACAAAAAATGCAATATTTGGTCTGGTGCATTGTCTCAAGTATATTAGGGCTCCAATAGCACTAAAGTATGGTACTTCGGGGACCCAATACCTTTTTATTTTTCTCGAAGGGACGGTATGGATATTTCTTTAAATAATCAGCAGTTTTTTCGAGCTCTTATGTGTCCCAATCATCATCATCATTTTTCTTTGATATTTGTGTAGCTACCGCATATGCAAATGCGTTGTTGATGACAATATCATTTCTATTCCATCTATCTCTTGAATAATTGTAAAGTATAGAGATCTCTTCATTATCCGGTACCGATGCCTCTTCAAGGGCTTCCAAAGTCTCACCAGGGACTTTCATTATTCTAGAGAGAATGGATTTTACCATAACCTCTTTAGGAGTGTTATGTTCCTCTTCGGGAGGAACCTCCTGGAGCGTTACATGCCACTTCGGAAGAAACCTCTTCAGGAGTGTTACGTGCCTCTTAAGGAGGACATGATGATGATTGTTCATTTCTCCTTTTTCCGCGGAGCTAGGTCCTTTAAACCTATAAGTCTGCCACGCTTCTAGCATATTGTAGATTCTTTTGCTGCTATATTTTAACTTTGTCCTAGAAGGACATTTATCTTGGCCAGTGTATTCATAGCTGGCACATGTGACTTTGTCACCTTTGCTGCATCGTTAAATGCATTAGGTAATCTATTTGTAATTTCTTGTAAGTGCACAATTCTCCATACTTCATTTTCACATTGTGAAGTCCGTGGATCCAGATGAGACAAACTGGAAGTGTTACATGTTAGTTCTTATCGTTCTTCAAGAACGGGTTGTTCTATAGGAACAATACATTCTTCAAGAACTATCTTATCTCCCCCTAATGGTGGGAATATTGTCCCATCGAATTGACAATCGGAAAAACGAGCAGTGAAGTTATCTCCTGTCATTGGTTCTAAATATCGAATAATCGAGGGAGAGTCATAACATACATAAATTTCCAATCTACGTTGTGGTCCCATCTTAGTACGCTTAGGGCTCCTCTCATTCCAAAGCTTTAAAGTCTTAGGATCACTAAGCTTCAAGCTTAGTTTAAGCTTCGGGATCAACTTTTGTTGTTTTGCTCATAATCGAATTTAACTCGACATTGGAGATTGTCATGTAATATAACCCTGAGGAGAGTGCACTTAGTGTTTCTAATATTTGCTTTTGGCTTCCAATACTAATAACAATGCATAAGTATTCCTTGTTACCCATTCATTCTAATGTCTTTGAAACTAATCAAGCTTCTTCAAGAACCTTTTGAGAACAAAACATCTTTAATGAATAGGTGGGTACCATTAGGTAACATCAAATGGGCTCTTCCGGAGCCTTCAATTATTTGCGCAGGTCCAGCTATGGTGGATACCTTCCGTGGAATGAACAACAATTCTGAGGAAAATTTCTGATTTTTCATAATAGTGTGTTATGGAACTATCTACCAAACATAGATTGTCCTCAGTTCCATGATCCATACATTAAATAATAAATCAATATAACTATGCAATCGCATGATATAAGATAAACTAATTAAAACATTCACCATAAATTAGGATATTAATAAAAAAAGGAAGTTCCCCATCAAAACGGAGAAATCTAAGAAACATGCATATCAAATGAACTAAAAAAAAAATAATTTTGTGAAGTTCATAGAATTATTGGTCTTCTAGACCAAGCCAGGGGGTGCTCCCAAGAGATTGCTAAATGCCTCATTATCCAGAGGTTGGCTATCCTCATCCTCAAAGAAGTCTCGAGTCTCCAAGTTTGTAACGTCAATTGGAGGCCTCTCTGGTGTCATTGTATTCCAATTCCAGCCTTCCAAATCATGTCTCTGCTAAATGAACAGAGGCCTTGTATGCTTTGTATTGTTCCACCACTTCCTTTGGTGCACGGCAAGTGCGTGACCAATGCCCAGTTCTTCCACATTTGTGGCATGCGTCATCAGGACGGTGGGTAGGATTAGCCGATGGATTCTGATTCTAATTGTTCTTATGTTGAGGGGCAGACAACTTCTGGTATTTTTGAATTTTGGAGGGGGACCTTTAAAGCCACCTCGTCTGGATGAGTTATGTCTTCCATCTCCATTTCCCCTTCCTCTACCTTTGTTTAAGCTAAAAATGGCATTTGATTAAGGCATTAGCAAAGATCTAGTTGGTCTGGAGTTATAATTTTTCATTAATACTACGCAATTCTATTTAACGAGTAGAAGACAAGGGATAAGTTCTGAATATTTGGAGAAACGTTGTTCTCGATACTGCTGCTGTAGGAGTACATTTGAGGTATGAAAAGTGGATAACGTTTTCTCTAACATCTGCTCTTTTGAAACCTTTTCACCACATAGGTTTAATCGGGAAAAAATATTGAAAATAATAGAGTTGTATTCAGATATTGTTTTATAATCCTGTAACCTCAGGTTTAACCATTCATTCTGGGCAGCTGGTAGTATGACCATCTTCTGGTGTCAGGGATTTCCATAGGCCTGCTGGGTCTTCCTCATTAAGGTATTCATTTTTTAGGTCTTCATATATGTGAAAGCGCAGGAAGATGAGGGCTAATGCCTTTTCCTCTAAGGACATCTTGTTACCTTCTTTTATGGTCTCTCCTGGTTTCTTGGATTGCAAGTGGATTTTAGCATCTAATTGCGAAGATAAGTATTTGGCCCCATTTATGTTAAGTTCTTTAAAGTCAAGTTTTGCCAGATTTGATATCATGCAAGAACTGTAATAAGAAATATATATTAAATTAACCATGTGCAAATAACACTATAAGAATTTGCACTTTTATTGGCATTTTTCTCCGGCACAAGAATTAAATGCCAGGAAAAGTATAACTTTTGCCGGCGCAAAAGCTTATTTCACCGAGAAAAGATAGAGTTTTCTCAGCGACATTTTCTCACCGGAAAATATTAGATTTTTACCGGCGTTTTTTATATTTGTCGGCAAATGTTAGATTTTTCCCGACGATTTTTTCTTTTCTCCGGCAAAGGTCTATTTTTTACAGGTGATCTATACAGCTCGCCAGCAAATTTCACCATGCCAGCTCTGCCAAATATTAGCGCCTCTATTTTTCTAATATGTTTTCAAAATTACTATAATTTTTCTAACATATTTTCAAAATTTCT
Organism: Camphora micrantha; assembly: GCA_003546025.1. NCBI lineage: Eukaryota > Viridiplantae > Streptophyta > Magnoliopsida > Laurales > Lauraceae > Camphora > Camphora micrantha. The sequence continues at coordinate 2,511,363 of QPKB01000006.1, read as the reverse complement.
TTTGCCGACGCACTATTCGCGCCGGGATTGTTATTACTAGCCCCAAACCCAAACAATCTTCCGGACATTGTTTTATGGCGTTACAAAAAAAAAAAAGAGTCTAATAGCCCCCCCTCGCTCTAATAGCCCTGTCTAGCTTCTCATCTGGCAATCCATCTCCTCCACCTCCCTCTTCTTTCTCTAGAAAACCCTAATCCTCTCTCTCTTCTCCTCCTCCTCCAAAACCTCCCCCTCCTCTCCCTCTACCTTTTCCTCCTCTCCTCCCCTTAGCCCGACCCAGCCGCCTCCACCCCCGATCTCGCCGGCTGCCTCCTCCTTCTCCTCCTCAAATTCGTTGTCACCCGCAGCTCCGCTGACTTCCGTTGCCGTGCTGCCAAATCCCTGAGCTTTCTCCCCTTCATGATCCTGTCCGGGATGTCGGGGTTCTTGTCGGTTGTGTCAGTTTGCGATGGAGATGGGCTACTTGATGTTGCGAGGTTTTTCAAATTGGGTTTGAGAGGGATTGTTCTTAGGATTTGGACCGCGGGAGGGGGAGGAGGTGAGAGAGCTTCGACGAGGTCGGTTTTGAGGCGGAGAGGCAGAGGCTCGACTCCAAGCCCCGCCAATCAATGGAAGAAGAGATGACCCAGATCAGTAGCAGCGACGAAAAGACTTGGAAATGGAGCATTCGAAAGAGGGTTTGGGATTTAATGTGGAGTCCGAGAACATCGTCCCAAAACCCCCGTCCCGTTCACCACCGAATACCCAATTTTGTTGGGGCTACTTCTGCTGCCAATATGGTCCCAGTCTATCTTTTTCTCATATCTGTTATTTTCCTTTCTAATGTTTTTTTACACTTCTTCTAACTGTTTCGTGGGTGGTGGGAGATCAGTCTTTTTCTGTTTGCCCAAAGTATGTGTCTTTTCCCTTCATTGTCTCTTGCGACTGGTCTGTGAATTGCTATTGTCGAGTTGGTGATTTGGGCGAGGTTTCTTCTTCTAATTGTTTTGGGACTGATTTTTATTCATTTTATTTGTTTATTTTGGGGTTGTGAAGTTAGGTGGATTGGAAGCGTTTCGCGTTGCAGAATGCGTGAAGGTTAATCCGGATTCACCCCAGAAACAAGTTCGATTTTTTACGCTTTCAGGTTTGTTATTTTGTCATTTTTAATTCATGTCTAGCATTGGTTTGATCATTTTCTATGGTTACAGAGTGATTGTGATTGTAGTTGTATGTAGAAGGAAATCCAAGTCATGGGTTGTTTGATTTTATCTTCAATTTGTTACTGCTATAAAATTTATTATAATGGTATGATTATAGCCTCTTTTGATTGATTTATGTGTGTAGGAAGAGATGGGTGTGTGGGGGCATTTTCACAATACCGAGATGTGCCTTGGTTTCGGTAAGAGTACCAACTAGGCTTACTCTAGTTTCGGCTTCATGCAGCTCGGCAACAATGCCAGATACATTCAGCTCGGCAATTATGACAGCTTGTACCGAACCTGAGCTACCTTCGGCAAAAGTACCAGCTAGGTGTGTCTTGGCCTCGGTTATTCGCACCTCGGCAACGGTGCAGGAGCTTCCATATCTGGTCTCGGTATCATCTTCAGTTTAGGTTAGATAACCGAGATCAGTACTGAGCGTATGTCCACGTTACAGATCGTGTCAAGAGGCATGGATAAAACACCAGTTATAGATAAGGAGTTATCCTTATCCAGTGATAACGTTTGTAATCCTTGAAAGATCGGGATAGATCCTGATTGGACTCAATCACCGAAGAATCAGGACAAGATCACGGGATTTTCAGCCTACATATACAGAGAACTAATTCAAAACAGGTATGTGGAGATTAACGCATTCGCTTACGCTTACATACACAAAAACCTCTGTCTCCTTTTATCCTTTGTCTAGTTGCAGAACTAACTTAGGCATCGGAGGGCCTTGCGCTGAGAACGGCCAGGGACTCTGACTGCAATTGCTTTGTCCCTTTTCAAGTCTCATACATTCCACCTTTCCTAAGAGAATTCTCAGATCCACCTATGTAAGTCCATATAAATTTAGGCACTTACAATTGGCACCGTCTATGGGGAAGAAGGAATCAAATTCACAAAGCATTATGCCTCCAAAAGCTAAGAAAGGCGGAGAATCGTCCAAAACCCAACCACCATCGCTGGTACAGCCAGTGCAACAGTAGCCGGTGTTACAAGAGCAATTGTCGTCGAGCCCTCGCCAGAGGAAATCGAGGGCAAAGTCTGGCCCGACAAGCGTGGAAGTTCAGTCGTGTTCATCTTCAAAGGGGGTGACGACAACTCCCCGAGAAAAAAATCCTCAACAAGAGCGCCCCTGGCGAGATAAATCTCCAGTACGGCGAGATAAATCTCCAATGCGACGAGATAAATCTCCAGTACAAGCCAAATCTCGTCAATCCCACCATTAGGTTGACGGCGATGAAGATGAAGACAACTCCTTCCTCACGGATATCAGGGCTCAAAACCTTGTTATCCAAGAGCAAGAGAAGTTGATTCGTCAACTCCGGCAGCAACTTGAGGAGAAAACAAAGGCCCCATTTCCACCACCTACAAGCGGCCGAACTCCTTCGGCTGAGCAGGATTTGAGGCAAATCTTGAATAGCAAGAGGCACGACCGAGCTCACGATGAAGGCTCGAGTAGCAGCCACTTGCAAGAAAACACAAAGAGGCCGCGACAAAGACCGGAGAACAATGACGACCTGAGAGAATGGCTTCACCGACAAGTCAAACAGGCGGTCAGGCAGAACATGGAGGTGGTCGGTTTCACCCGGGATCAGCTACATTCTTACGATTCCGAAGATCTCGGCACATCTCTTTTCTCTCAGGAGATAAAGGATTTTCCCCTCCCAGAAAAGTTCAGTGTCCTGAGGTCTGTCCTTTACGATGGGACCTCGGACCCTGCAGCGCATCTTCGGCATTTTACTCAGCGGATGTCGATATGGGGGGACATCGGTCACCTAAACTATAGAGTCTTCTCTTCCGGTTTGGGCGACCTCCCCTTAAGGTGGTTCTACGCACTCCCAAAGGGATCAATTTCGAACTGGCGGCAGCTCCGAAACTCCTTCGTGGAGAAGTTCCAGGCGCACAGAGTCGTCCCAAAGACAGATGACGACCTCATGGTGATCAGAATGAGGCTGATTGAAAACATTACCCAGTTCGCCAAAAGGTTCTGGACCATCTATAGCCAGATCGAAGAAGCCACTCACGGAGTGGCCATTAAGTGTTTCAAACAGGCTCTACTCCTAGGCAACGAGCTTCGGAAAGATTTGGTGCAATTCCCTGTGGTCACGATGAAAGCATTAATGGCCGGGGTGAACCAATTTATCGAAAAAGAAGAAGATGAGGCCCGAGCTCGGGAAAGCTTTGGCCTCTGCCAGGAAGACCGACCCTCCAAGAAGGACAAGAAGTCGTTTCGGAAAGAAGAGACAAACCGAAACGGAGACTCTTCAAGTTCGACAGCGGTCTCGACGTCTACTTCGCGGAGCGAGAAGAAGCCTAAACCAACCGCTTCTTCTTATAAGGCTGGGAACACGGTGTTCAAAGAGCCCATTTACAAACTCCTGGGCAAAATCAAGTCGCAACCGTATTTTAGTTGGCCACAACCAATGCGGGGAGATCCCTCTTCCCGAGATCAAAGTAAGTTCTGCACCTATCACAAGCAAAACAGGCACAGAACCGAAGACTACAAAGCCTTCAAGTCCCACCTCGAGAAGCTTGTCAAGGACGGACACTTGAAGGACTACATAAAAGAAGAGGGTATAAATAATAACCGAGCTCATCATGGCCGAAATGATGACGGGCAGGATAGCGATGAGCCGGAACGTATCATTAATGTCATCCACCTGGCTCCCGTGCCTAGAGGAAGCAATCAAGCTCGTGTCGAGGCCCAAAGGCTTCACACAACAAACAGGTGTTGACAGCCGAGCTAGAACCTGCTGCGAAGAAAGCTCGGATGGAACGACCCAAAATCTAGTTCTCAGACAAGGACTTAGATGGGGTCCAGCTCCCCTACAATGATCCTCTGGTTTTGACCTTGAAGTTAAAGAACTGCAAGGTAAAAAGGGTTCTTGTGGATCCCGGGAGTTCATCAGAGATCCTCTCCTTTGATTGTTTCAAGAATATGGGTATCAAAGAAGAAGACTTACAGGAAGCACGTGTTCCCTTGATAGGCTTCAGCTAGAAGCTGGTCTATCCTAAGGGAAAAATATCCCTAAAAGTCCAAATTGAAGGCGCCTCCATGTTAGCAGACTTCCTTGTGGTGGATGCACCATCCCCATTTAATGTAATAATGGGGAGATCTTGGTTGCACAATACGGAAGCGGTGCCTTCCACTCATCACCAAAAACTCAAGTTCCCGTTAGAGAACAAGAACGACAGAGTTGAGGTGATTACGGTCAGAGGCGAACAACAAATGGACAAACAATGCTTGATGGCCGTAGTACCTGGTGAAGCAGAACCAGCGCAGGGGCACATGGCCAAGTTGGATAGGGAGGCCGAACTGGAAGATGTCGGCCGAGCTCTGGATCAAAAAAGCATTGAAGATCTGACCAAGGTGAGGATTGACTCTGACGATCCTGAAAGATATTTCTTGCTCAGAAGCCAATTCACTGAATTAGAAAGATCCGAGCTCCTAAATTTCTTGTTACAGAACAAGTTTTCGCTTGGACACCCTACGAAATGTTAGGCATCGATCCCGAAATCATGAGCCATAAGCTAAATGTGGACCCCAAGTACAAACTTGTCATTCAAAAAGCTCGGAGAATAGGGATCCAAGTCGTGATTGAGGAGGTTGAGAAACTGTTGGAGGCCAAGGCGATCAGGGAAGTCCACTACCCTGAGTGGCTAGCTAACACAGTGGTGGTCAAAAAGAAAATTGGGAAGTAGAGGGTCTGTGTGGACTTCACCAACCTTAACAAAGCATGTCCTAAGGAAAGCTTTCCTCTCCCAAAGATCAACCAGATGATTGATGCCACTGCCGGGCATGACAGGATGAGTTTCCTCGATGCCTACCGGGGTTACCGTCATATTTCAATGTATGGGCCTGACGAAGAGAAGACTGCGTTCATAACACCTAGAGGCATCTACTGTTACAAAGTAATGTCCTTTGGGTTAAAAAACGCGGGGGCGACTTACCAGAGGCTGGTAACGAAGATGTTCATGGCCCAGCTCGGCAAAACTATGGAGGTCTACATCGACGACATGGTTGTCAAGTCTAAAGGGTCACAAGACCACTTAGCCGACCTGCGTTAAACGTTTGACATCTTCGAGAGGTTCCAGCTCAAACTGAACGCATCCAAATGTGTGTTTGGTGTCGGCTCCTGCAAATTCCTAGGAAGCTTGGTCACCAGAAGAGGCGTCAAAGCCAACCCAAAACAAATCTTTGCAATCCTAGCGATTCAGAGTCCCACCACGGCGAAACAAGTCTAGAGGGTCACAGGGATGGCAGCGGCGCTCAACCGCTTCATCAGCCGAGCTTCGGATAAGTGCCGCCCATTCTTTCAGCTTTTGAAGAAAAGTTCAAAATTCCAATGGACTCCGAAGTGCGACCGAGCCCTTTGGGAACTCAAAAACTATTTGTCTTCACCTCCCCTATTGTCTACACCAAAACAGGGTGAGGTGCTTTATCTATACATGGCCGTCTCGGATCATGCAGTGAGCTCAGTACTCATCAGAGAAGAGGACAAGCAGCAAAAGCCTATTTATTACACGAGTAAGATCATCCTTGTTGCCGAGACCAGGTACTTGCCATTGGAGAAACTTACATTAGCACTCGTCAATGCTTCTCACAAACTCTCCCACTACTTCCAGACGTAAACTGTAATGGTTGTTACGGAACATCCACTTAAGTCCCTTTTAAGAAAGGCAGACTTCTCTGGAAGAATCTCAAACTGGGCCATCGAGCTGGGGCAATTCGAAATCCAGTATCAACCCAGAACGGCAATCAAGGCCCAAGTTTTGGCAAACTTCATTGTGGAGTTTGTTTCTCCTTGTTCGGCACCGAGACAGCTTGAAACCTAACTGGGGGCAATGAGGAGGAGGTCACCGAGACGGAACAAGAAGAAACAACTTGGAAGCGGTTCCTCTATTCAGCAAGGAAGGTCTGCATCGATGGATCCTCAACCTCCAAAAGGGCTGGCGCTGGCATAGTCCTCCAATCTCCAAAGGGCCTTGTCATCGAGCAAGCCTTAACACTTGGCTTCAAAGCATCCAATAATGAAGCCGACTACGAATCACTGATCGCGGGGCTCGGCAGCGCTAAAATCATGGGGGCACAACAATTGGTGGTCTTCAGTGACTCATAAGTGGTGACAAGCTAGTTGAATGGAGATTACCAACCTTGGGACGAAAGGATGACAACCTACCTAGCTCACGCGAAGTAGCTACTTTCTCAGTTCAACAGAGTTGAAGTCAGACAGATCGGCAGAGATTCCAACTCTCATGCCGATCCTCTTACCAACCTGGCCTCTGCTGTTGAGGCTGGGAGAAAAAGAATTGTCGAGGAGGAGACGCTGGAAAAACCAAGTATAGAGCTCCAACCACCACAGCAAATTTTGTGTGTTGACCTCGGTCCAAGCTGGATGGACCCAATCATCGCCTATTTAAGGGATGATCAACTTCCTGAAAATAAAAACGAGACTCACAAAATCAGGCTAAAAGCAACTCAGTTTTGGTTGTCTCCAGATGGCAAGCGTTACAGGAAATCCTACACCGGCCCATATCTCCAGTGTGTTCATCCAAGCAAGGTTGAAGACTTCCTATATGAAATCCATGAGGGAATCTGCGGAATCCACATCGGGGGTCGCATATCGAGCTATCAGCCAGGGCTACTGGTGGCCCTATATGCAGTGCGATAAGTGTTAGAAGTTCTCACACTCTCTTCATCAGCCAGTACAGGACCTGAGCCCGCTCTCTAGCCCATGGCCCTTCGCTCAGTAGGGCTTGGACATCGTGGAACCACTTCACCAAACTCTAGCGAATAAGAGGTGGCTAATAGTAGCCACCGATTATTTCACCAAGTGGATAGAAGCAGAGCCATTGTCCTCCATCACCGAGCAGGATACGAGGAACTTTGTCTGGAAGAATGTCATCACAAGATTTGGTGTACCGCGAGCTCTGGTCTCGGACAACAAGACTCAGTTCGACTCCAACTTCGTCAAGAACTTTTGCTAGGAGCAAGGCATCAGAAACTAATACTCGACTCTGGCTTATCCACCAAGCAACGGTCAGGCAGAAGTCTCTAACAAAGTGGTGCTCGATGGGCTCAAGAAGAGGCGTGACCGAGCTAAGGGGAGATGGGTGGAGGAACTCCCGAGTGTCCTCTAGGCATACAGAACTACTCCAAGGCGCTCCACCTCAGTAACGCCCTTCTCCCTGGCCTATGGAATGGAAGCCGTGATCCCCCCTCGAGATCGGTCTCCCAACCCTAAGGTCGGAACTCTTTAATCATGGCCAAAACGATGTGAATCTAGCCCGAGACTTGACCTGGCAGAGGAGCGAAGAGAAGTCGCAACTATCCACCTAGCTTCTTACTAGCAACAATTGGCCAGAGGTTACAATCAAAGGGTCAAAGAGAGGAAATTTTCAGTTGGAGAACTGGTCTTGAAGAAGATGCTTCCTGCGGACAAAACTCTTAATGAAGGCAAGCTGGCACCGAATTGGCACGGGCCATTCAAGGTGATCTCGGCAGCAGGACAGTTAGCAAACAGGCTTGAGGACATGGATGGTAAAGAGTTACCACGACCATGGAATGCTATACACCTCAAGAAGTATTATTTCTGAATTGTACTCGATTTTTGAAATCAATCAAAAAAATTCTTGTGGAAGGATTGTACTTTGTTGCTTTCAATTCTCTCCAAGTTACAGAAGTCGATGGTTATCTTAGCTCGGTTATGGAACCAGCTATATAACTTGCCAAATTACAGAACTCGGCGGTTATCCTAGCTTGGTTTTAGAACCAGCTATGCAAAATGCCGAGTTGGGGAACTCAGCGGCTATCTTAGTTCGGTTGCGAAACCAACTATACGAAACACCCAGTTAAAAGAACTCGGTGGCTTTAGGTCGGTTATAGAACCAACAACACGAAACATCAAGTCATAGGACTCGGTGACCACTCGGGTGAAGTATGTTCCGGTTGTTGAACCGAACTCAAACCTGTATAGAACTTGGTTATGGAGCTGAGATCAAGCACACGTAATTTTTAAAGAGATGTTTGATTGAAAGCATAAAAAAGAGAAAGGGCCATTGTATTCATTAAAAAAATGAGTACAATATCCTGACATTGCATTTCCCACCATTACAAAATGAAAGAAAAATGTATCAAAAGCAACAACACAAGATCTTTAAGTCGCAGCCCCAATGGTAGCATCGGCCTTGGCTTGAGCAGTCCCAGCAGCACCAGTCTCGACAACCCTGATCGGAGGATCTTCACCGGATGGAGGGACAATCAAAGCAAACTCTGAAGGAGCTTCAGGAGGAGGAGTCAAGACAGTCTCAAGGGGAGCCTCGGAGGAAGAACGGGCAGAACTCAGCTCAGGCTCCTGATCTAAGAGCTTCGGTAGATCCTGATATACAGGGTGGTCCTCGAGAATCCCTGCCTTTTTCAGTGCACCCGGCACCCAAGCTCGAACAAATATGGGCTTATCCTCTCAACTTGAGCGTCATAGTCCTTAGTCGCCGCGTCCACACCATCTTGGAATGCGACCTCGGTTTCGGCTTGGACTGAGGCTTCAAGGTTGGCCTTTTCCTTTAGTGCAACTTCGAGCTTGGCCTTCCTTTTTGCAAGTTCAGCCTCAAGTTCGATTGCCCTCTTCGCCTTGGCATTGGCCATCCCTTTTAGCTCATGGGTCTCAGCCTTTAGCCTGCAGAGTTTGGCAATTACCGAGTCAAGCTCTTTCCTAAGGCTGATAATCTTCTCCTCCGCCTCTCTCTGCTTCTGGCTACTACCCTCCAAGGCCGTCACAAGTTTCTTCTTTTCTGCTTCTATCTTTTCGAACTTGGAGTCATGTTGGTGGGTCCTGTCCAAGACCACCTTAACCCTCTGGACAATCTGAAAAAAGGATTAAATGTCAAAAAGAAACGACCAAGCGCAAACATTGCCAAAAAATCTATGAGGACAAGAGCTTACCGAGAAGGCCAACTGTCACGACCCCGGACCGGGATCCTAAGAAGAGGTCCGGGGAGGTGAGGGGTGATAATATTTCTCCCAAGATCCGCGTGTGTGAGGATCCATAAATCACATCACATCACTATCTGAATATTTCTGCGGAAGCTTTTGTGGTAATGCGACCCGGAGTCCGTGGACATCATTGGATTCCGCGTCGCATAGAACCCCTAGCATAAAGCCATTATTTTATGAACCATCTCAGACTGGAATAAACCAACATAAATAAAATACAGAGCTGACAGTAACAGGATATTACATTTCCATATATGTTCAAGTTACAAGTAACAATGTGCATTAATTACAATCCCAAGAAAGGCTAATAAAAGCCGAACAATACAACTAATATCCACTACCCACATGTGACGAAACTCCGATGTCAAGCACAATGTCTACAAGACATAGCCGACAAGACAACCTGCAACTCATGGCTCCACAGCCACAACTCTCAGCTCGGGACGGGAAACTGAACCTGAGTACCAAAATAGTGGGTCAAACACGACGGTTTGGCAAGCAGGTGAAAAGACATAACAATAAGGAAAATACCTTGAAAATCATTTAAACCTGTCAAAACAATAGTTTCATAAAACAAGATAAACATTTATCCAAATACATATGCAAGATAAAACATGTAAGGTAACCAAGGAAACGGGAAAACAGACAAGATGGCAACCACACATAGTTAAATCCTCTATCACCGAAGTGACAAGAGTATATCGGGATGTTGTCTCAGTCACCGAAGTGAGGAGATGCAACACAAGTAACATGTACATAATATAATACAATACGGGACATGACCACGGTAGCGAACCGGGCATCGGGGACCACAGTAGCAATCTGCGGCATCGGGACAAGACCACGGTAATAACCGGGTAGCGGGATCCAAACTGCAACTGGCGGGACGGGAAGGGGTCTCCAAGTCGGTGGATCAAACCGGCAAGGAAAGCCAAGCTTAGTGGTGCCGACTCATAGGTCAAATCATGTAAAACGAGACATGTACAAATCATATGCAATGCACTTAAATAAACGGGCGGGACGGGGTGCTCAAAAGCACTAATTTCATTTCATTCGGGCATGTATAACCGGGCTAGCAAAAATGCTAAAAATACACTTTCAATACTTTCGGGAATGCTAAATCAATATTCGAGAAATTCGGGTTATTATCGGGATTCAAGACAAATCATAATTCGAGAAATTCGGACTATTATCGGGTTTCAATATAAATCAAGTGAATAAGGACCCCGTATGTCGATTGTAATGATTACTTGGTACTCCTTGAGTTTAGAGACATTCCGGGCTCTTTATGCACTTTAGGTATTCAAACCTTAATCAAATTTTAAATAAACAAAACCTAATAGAGAGGGGAACCTAAGCACAACGTTAATCTAGTAGTACCTTACAACCTACTCAGTCATCGAAAGGAAAAACGGATTCGCGATACCCAAACAAACCAATTTCGCGTTTAGATAAAAGAAAGGATATCCCGTCGTTCCGTTCCGTTCACGATTGAATTAGATTAAGTACCGATACAACCGGATTAACCGTGTGGTGATGTCGGTTCAACCATCCTCAAAGGAAGTCAAACGGGTCCACAAAAGGGTCACTAAGTTCCATTTAAAGTTCATCTAATCACAGGACAAAAAGTCCATTTAAGGTCCACCTAATCATGGGGCAAAAGTCCGTTGAAAGTCCATCTAACAAGGGCCAAAGGTCCCTTTAAAGTCCACCTAACAAAGGGCCAAAAGTCCCTTTAAAGTCCTCCTAACAAAGGGCCAAAAGTCCTTTTAAAGTCCATCTAAGCATAGGGCACAAGTCCAATTTTCTGCAAGGTTTCCAGTTGGGCCGGTCGACCTGGCCCATGGCCGGTCGACCGCGTACACAGGGGCTCGGTTGACCGCCCATGGGCCAGGTCGACCGGGAGTTGTAAGTTAAATGGTGAACAGTCTTTTGGTCAGGCTCCAGGGAGCCTGACCTCTGTGTCGCCGGTCGACCGTGCCCTAGGCCGGTCGACCGCGTGCTCTGCAGAACTGGGACTCCCGCAGTTCAGCAGATTGCCCAACAGGGGGGCCTGTTCCAGTGTCGCCGGTCGACCGCGCCTCTTGGCCGGTCGACCGCGTACACTGCGTAACAGAACCCAGGTTCTGTTACAGCAGTACAGTGGTCTTTTTATTTTCTCCATTCCTTCTCTTCATTATTTCAAATCTGGTTAGCAATCTATTTCATGAATAAAACAAGCTATCAAGGCTTACCAATGTGCATTTATTTCAAGTCTAAGCAAGTCATTAATAACACAAAATACATGGTGAAATCATATGCATTTTTATCAAGACTCATTCAAAGATAAAAGGGGTCAAAACATCCACTTGCCTTGGGTCTTTAATCAATGAAAAACCAGCTCTAATCACACTTGCAAGCCAAGAACAAGATCTCTACAAAAGGCCCTAAAACAAACCCTAAAATGGGTCAAAACAAGCAATAAGAAGAGAGAGCTCCTAATAATGCAAATGGAGCTTCTCAAGGACCATATGAACATGAATCTAGAAGATGAGGAAGAGATCTTACCAATAGGTTCTCCAAATGAGCAAAGGAAGCTAAATGAAGATCTTGTGGAGATGGGATTTCTTCAAAAATGGTACCAATAGGAAGCTCTTGAGGTGGTGAAGAAGATGATGTAATCTTATGAGATGTTGGTGCAAGATTGGTGGAGATTGATGAAGGAGAAGCCAAGAAAAGGCCAAGCAAACCCTAGGCTCAAGGTGGCTGTGCTGGAAAAATGGAGAAGGAAGAAGAGATGGGTTCTCTTATAGCATATGAAATGGGCTCCACCACTTAAGAACTTTGAAAGGCTGAAATAGCGGTTTTCGGGACTTCGGATGAAATCGACGAAGAAGGAAGAAATGATCGTCGAAATATCTAGTTTCCAAAAAGTATATGTTTCATGGGTTTCGGGAATAACAATAATCCGGTACAGATTTAGTGTGAAAAGACTGTTTTGCCCTTGAAGCTAGAAAAGTCAAGTTTCGGGATTCGGGACGGGAACGGGATCAACATGAGAGTTGAAGGCAATAACAAAACAAGTAAATCGGGATAAAATACAAGTCGAGAAAACCAAGATCAAACCTCAAGTACACGAAAAGCCATAAACAGGGTACCCCCAAAGGGCCCCACACTAAAACCAAGACACTCAAAATATCCCACAGCTATAACAAAGCTGTTTTAAATCCAAATTAAACCAAAAACCACGGAACACACTTAGAGCTAAACACATCTCCAAAAACACTAATCTGGGCCTCTCGGGTCAGGGTCTCACACCAACTGCAACGAGGATATCAACAACGTTGCATCATCTGCCCCCTTAAGCCTTTGCATGTCAAGCGGCAGGGCGCAGGCATTGGCAAATGCTATGACAACGAGAGGGTTTCCGGAGAGACGGTCATCCACCATCATTGGCCTCCCAAGCCCGAGTTGGAGGCCTGACCTCCATGGGGCCGGGCCCATAGGCTGGGGTGCCGACACTGCTCCGCTGAGCCCTCGGCCCTAGACCTTTTCTCTGCCGGAGGCCTTTCCCTCGTTTCTTTGGCAGGACGCTGCAGAGCTCCTGTGCCTGAACCCTCTGACCTCGTCCTTTTCTCTGGCCGACTCCCTTCCTTTCCAATGTCGGAAGGGTGCTGCCGAACTACACCATAAGCAACAGAAATAGAAGAGGCCCCGGCAACACCCGAGGCCGCGGAGGCAGCAGTGGGGTCGGCAGCATCAGGCGTGGAAGAAGAGGGAGCTCGGCTACCCAGAAGTTTAGCCCCCAGATCCTTTGTCTTCAAGGCAGGTCGGCGTCGCTCCATATCCTCTTGCCTTTCCTCTTTTGGGCTGGTGGGGGATGTGTAGGATTCGACGATTAGTTGTAAGTCTGTGGCCTCTGAGTCAGCGTGAAATGTGGAGGCCTCAACGCCCGAAGCTACTCGGCGCTCAATGTCGGTTAGGGCTTGCACCGGCTCTCCTCCCTCTGGTTGTTCAAGCCTCCTCTTAATGAACGTATGGTACCTCAGTATGTACCCCGGGAGTTTACAGGCGGCTCACTCTTTGTAGCTATGTACAGCCATTAGCCAAGTGTCGTTTTTCTTCCAACCAGCTCGGTTGGCCTCTTGCCTTCTCTGGTTCAAGTCTGCAAGGCAAATGGGAAAGCATCTGCTCAGCAAAACAAGAAAGAGAAAATACAAGAACTAAAAAGGGGTCGATATTTACTCGGAGCAATGCCGAGGCGACGAGGGACCTTGTATGACCTCTCCAAATCGGTCTCGGCTTCCCCGAGCTCCCAGTTGCCCGAGACGAATAAGTGGTCATCTCTGGCATGCTTATTGGAGGCCTCCAAATCATAGATGAAGGGCTGCTGTTTCGGCCTTCGCCGAAGATAATAACTGTGATCACTCCCTATGGATTTGCACAAGTCATAGACATCCTCGATGTCATGGACACCGAGGTTAACGCCGAGAATCTTGTTGAGCTCGGTGACGCTCGTTATTATTTTGAAACTGTTAGGCATCAGTTGGCATGGACAGAGGTTCCATTTCCGAAGACAGATTCTCAGAAGCGGATGAAGGGGAAACCTAATGCCACCCTCTACTATTGTAACTATGAGGAATGGCATCCAACCATCATGGAAGGTCTAGCCATCAAAAGGGCTTTCTGGGTTATCTAACCTAGTCAGAACATCGTCTGGTATCCCATACATAGCCCTAAATCTGGCCATGGCCTCAGAGGTATCTAACCAGTGCCTGTAAACCCCCATTTCTAGGTTTGAAGAAACTGAAAAACAAGGGTAAGGCTCGGGAACTCGAAGAACAAAAAGGGGCAGAAACCCTAAATAGAAGCAAGAATGCAGAGAAAGAGAAGATGAGGAAGAAAGAAAACTTATGAAGACTAAATGGCGGAACGGACTCAAGAAACGCCAAACTTAGATCGGAGAAGGTCGACGGTGACAGAACTTCTCTCCTCTGCAAAACCCTCTTCTCTAAACAGATGCGAAAGTAGAAGAGAGAAAGGGGAAGCACCCCTATATATAAGGAAAAAAGGGCGCCCTTTTGAATTTCAAGGGCACACGTGCGAGGCCTCACCTCGAGCACCGTACGCGTCTCTTCCAAATAGTTGGACGGCCAACCAAACGGTGACACATGGTATCGCCAACTCATCCTCTACAGTAACTCAGACGCGCTATTAATTACCTCGGGCAGGTGAAGCGACAGTATGATAAGGATCAGGCATCAACGACCATCAACAGCCGGCACCGAAATGAAGAGCTCTCCCATCATAATACTTAGCTCCTGACCTCAAAGAGTTAGGGAACTCTAAGAGGTAAGGAGCTTGGGGCAATTGTGTGGGGGCATTTTCATAATACTGAGACGAGCCTTGGTTTCGGTAAGAGTACCAACTAGGCTTACTCTAATTTCGGCTTCATGCAGCTCGACAACAGTGCCAGATACATTTAGCTCGGCAATTATGACAACATGTATCGAGCCTGAGCTAGCTTCGGTAAAAGTACCAGCTAGGTCTGTCTTGGCCTCGGTTATTCGCATCTCGGCAACGGTGCAGGAGGTTCCATATCTGATCTCAGTATCATCTTCAGTTCAGGTCGAATAACCGAGATCAGTACTGAGCATATGTCTACATTACAGAACGTGTCAAGAGGCATGGATAAAGCACCGGATAGAGATAAGGAGTTATCCTTATCCAGTGATAACGTCTGTAATCCCTGAAAGATCGGGATAGATCCTGATTTGACTCAATCATCGAAGAATCAGGACAAGATCACGTGATTTTCAGCCTACATATACAGAGAACTAATTCAAAACAGGTATGTGGAGATTAAGGCATTCAATTACGCTCACATACACAAAAACCTCTGTCTCCTTCTATCCTTTGTCTAGTTGCAGAACTAACTTAGGCATCGGAAGGCCTTGCGCTGAGAGCAGCCAGGGACTCTGACTGCAATTGCTTTCTCCTTTTTCAGGTCTCATACAATCCACCTTTCTCAAGAGAATTCTCAGATCCACCAACGTAAGTCTGTATAAATTTAGGTACGTACAATGGGTTTTGGTTTTTCCGATTATTCAGGTTGGTTGGTGCAATTTTTTTACTTGTTTAGTTTGTTCCTGATTGAGAGTATTTAGATTGGAAATGTAATTTGAATGGACGGATTTGGATGCCTGTCAATGGTGCATTTGCATTTGTGCTACTTTGGTATTGAATTTTTAGGAGTTCATGCCGAAAGGGATTTTATGAAGAAGTACTGTTTAGGTAAGAAATGAAGGGTTTGAGGTGGACCATCATACTGGGAGGCAGGTGGGTCTTTTCCTTTTAACTCTTCATATTTATGCTATTTGATAGAAAGGGTTTGCTTAGCTCCTAAGAATTCAATACTGATTAACCAAACATGCATGCTACTTGTTGTATATCATTCAATCTATCCTCTTGTTTTTTTAGCAGTTTCTTAATCAGTCTATATAACCCTGTTGAAAAGTTTTACTTTTTCTGCTACTTGTTGGAGATTCTGAATGAATGGTATCACTTTTCCTTTTATGTTAGCATTTTTTTGGTTAACCCAAATGGGATTATCTATTTTGGAAGAGGAGGAAAAGATGTAGAAAATGTAGTTGAAACTTGGTACAGTGAACATTGTGTGGCAAGTAGTAAAATTGTTGGAAATCTCTTCTTTTTTTTTCCTTTTTTTTTTAATGGATGATCTTACTTACTATATAAGCCAAGTGGCATATTGGCATTTTTTTGCCTATTTTTTGAATAGTATGGCTTTATGGAAACTAAAAATTCAATAATAACTTGATGGTAAATTGGGTTTTCTCAGAAATAGCATAAAACTACAATTTCTATGCAACCATGAATTGGGTCTTGAAAAAAAAACCAAGAACACAATTTCAAATACAGAACCCAGAGCTAGAATTCCAAAACTACTCAATATCATTCATTGATTCTTCCTAAAACTATGACTTGTGTTCTATCTTATATAAGAATCAGGAAAAGAAAGAACACTATAATTTCAAGACCAGGCTAATAAAATCAGAACAAGCTGAAAATGTTGGTTTCTGATGTAAACATGATGCATGTCTCTCTGCAATATTCTCTGCCATCTCCCACGCCTGTCTTCCATAGCTTTTCTTGTTTCTTATTTCTTCTTGGTGTCACTCTTCAGTTGGCATCAAAGGGCCCCCACATCTTTAGCAGTGATGACATGTGGCAAAAATTAAGGTTATCTGGACCCTTCATTGTCTGGTTGGGTCATGGGCAAATCACTAAGGTGCAGATGAACTAAACCTAATTTTCATGCCTTTGAGTGAATCTATTAAATAGATGACCATGAATGCCAACCAATAAAGTGTTGGCTAATCCCAACCTCTTCTCCAACAACATCAAGCCCAACAAAAATAAATATGATTTTTAGTTCTTGTGGGTACTATTGAAATGGATTTCTAGCATTTTGTTTTTGTTTTGCATTTTAGGCGTAGACTGTTGTTTTATTTTTCTTATATTTGAGTTCTTTTTTTTACTCCATTTTTATTTTTCTTTTTTGCATTTATTTTATACCATCTATTGGTTGAGTTGGAGTTAACCACCACCTTACATATATTTGAGTTAGCCGATCAAAGACGCCATGAAATCAGATGAGCGGCTCTAGATCGTTCCTAGCACGTAGTTCAATCATCGTAAGTGCGGATTTAAGAATTTTTGCCATTTGACTAGGTTATGAAAATTAAATTTCTTATACTAACAAAATATCTAATATCATAACAGAGAGCACAATATACTGGGCATGCACAACCTTTTCCTGATTTCTACCACGACACCCACTATATGCACGGGAAGAATAAGTTGTTAAATGAGGAGGCTCAGAAGACACATGTACATATGCCTAAGTCATGTTTTATATATCAATACAAATATACTTTTATACATATATTAAACTCACTTTATTTGATTTTTACATGTTTAAAAATGGTAGGAGGAATTAGTATGAGTGAGCGCCAAACAATCCCAACCCTCTATAACATCTCTGAATACCGAGGAACAGGTTTCTGTTAAGATATCCGTTTGAGTATTAAAGATTTTGTTAAAAAAATTTCTCATTCTTCTATTTTATTTCAGCGAAAAACCTATCTGGTTTGATTTGATTGGTTGAATGCATAATGCATAGTTGGCCAGTAATTGGAGATGAAAAACCTCTATGGTTTCATGTTTCATTGCGTCTGATTTTTGTTTCTGGTATCTTTGATTTTTTTTTTCTTTAATTGGGTTAGTTTTGTTCAAGAAGTAGCTTAATGGAGGTGTTTATATTGGCCATCAATGTAGCAGTTTCTGCAATGTTTTTCCTTTGGGTTATAGTAGAATGTTTCATTGAGAGGAGGAGACATGATATGAAGAGGCCAGTTTGGAAACTACAGATAGAAAATCTATGGTTTGTGCAAAGATTACAGTCCCTTTGCAACTAAACTAGATGCATGCTAATCAGTGGGGTAGGAGGATTTATTCGTCTCATTGTGGATTACACTTGAGCAAGAAAGCATCCCCATGAGATCATCCTATCTCTTAAGTTTTAGGGGCCTCAGAATTTGAATAACTTTTTAGTTTATGTTTTTTTGTAAGCATTTTGTCAAATGAGTGTAAAACTGGGGTGAGTGTCAGTCAATTTATTTGGGTGGGCGCTACTGATGTCCCTTTTATTGAAGAAGTCACGTTTACTTGGATCAAAACTAGGTAGAGCACTCATCCAGTAGGCTATACACATCGAATGTGGACAATAGGATAGTTATGTTAAATCTTCCATCTAACTCAAACAATCTACCTACAAAAACACATATTTTAGTTCAGACAAGCTAAGTGTGAGCCACCTAATATGTGAACCAGCTTGATTATGAACCAGAGAACATACATGATGGTGCCCTCCTGGTAACTTGACTTGACAAATATTGGATGAATTAGTAGAATATCATCATCTAAATACTGTTATCTCAATTAAATAATCTAGTTATCATTCCTTCCTATCATATTATGTGCATATGATACTAGTATATAACTTGCTAAACTATCTCCATATTTTCACCTCCTGTAATGCAGAGAGTGGTAGCCTCTGTATTTTATCCGCCCTTTTCAAACCTATTTAAGGACACATGGAACTTTAATACTCGAAGAGTCATGCTTTATGTTATAGTTTCACAAAAAGTTGTGCATATGACATTCTTAATTATATGTTAATCTTGCTATTTTTTTTATGCAGATTGAATGAATATTGAAAAACAAATTTTGTTGAAAGAGTCCATGAAGCTAAGATGCAGTCAAGATGAAGGCCAAGTATGCAGAGTAATAGATTGCTATATGTTAAAATGGGATGCATGAAGTTTTTTAAAACAATGGTGCTGGTGTTGGAATGGTGCAACAATGAAATGATCATATATGAATATGTAAATTTTCATTGGCATTTGAATGTTGGTACAACAGCACGAATGTTAACATTTTTTTTAATATTTTAATGGTAATGGTAAAGTGCTTTCAATGTTAAAAGGATGTTTGGATATTAATATGAAGTGGAATGAATTTTCTTGTTTCATTTTTTGATGATTTTGGAATGAAAATGGATCTTGGGTGTGTGTAGTAGTAGATTTGGTCTTGGATAATGGAATTAGCAATTTCAATTTATTCATGTGACACAGGTTAGAAGTTGTAATGAACCGATGTATATACAGGAAAAGAAAATTAAAAATGAAATAAATAAAAAAATATTCCCGGTGAGATAAACGCCGGAAAAAAAAAATTAAATTTTTTTTTTCTTAATTTGTAAATCTTTTCCCAGCGCAAAATAACGCCGGCAAAAGTTTTTCTAATTATTTTTGAAAAAATAAACCTTTTTTCCCGGAAAAAATTAACGCCGGCAAAAGTTTTCTCTTAAAAATAAAAATCTTTTCCCAACGCAAAAAAATAAAATTTATTAATGAAAAAATAAAAGTCTTTGCCCGACGAAATAAGTCCCTTTTCTGGCGAAAGAAAACGCCGGCAATGTATAGATTTTTCCTGGCAATACCTCTTTTTCGCCAGCAAATGGTATTAGTGGCATACCTTTGCCGGTGTAAGAGAAATCACCGGGAATAACTTTTCCCGGTGTTTTATGGTCCTTTCCCAGCGCTTATTTAGCGCCGGCAAAAGTGCTGTGTAATCAATAAAGTAAAAGGAAAAAATAATGAAACATTAACATCAAAAGTAATTAAGGAAAGAATTTAAACATGACAAAAAAAAAAAAAAAAAAAAAGGCCAAGGAAAAGTTAGAACATCAGGTTCTCAACTTTGAGAATCAGAACTGCTGGTTCTGTCAAGACTTCAAACTTGATTTAGAACTTCAGGTTTATAATACATGAAATTAGAACTGCAGGTTTTATCAAATCTTCAGGTTTGAAGTAGAACTTCTGGTTCTAATAAATGATCGGAACTTATAGTTCTGTCAAATTTTCATGTTTAATTTCATGGATGTATTATTTATTTGGACTTTGAATCAACAACTTCAGGTTTTGATTTATGGATATGAATCTATAGGTTCATATCAGTATTACAACTTTTAGGACTGCTGGTTCATAGATAGGTGAACTTCAAGTTTAGATCTAGAACTTCTGGTTCTATTTTGTGGTCCATTCATAGTATTAATAAATTTAAATTAAAAGAAAAAATTTGTGCAAGAAAATGAACAGTAACCAAATACTATGATTACTTTAAATAAGTATCATAAATGCATTCTAATTGACTGGATTTAACTGTGGTTTAGATAGCATTTACTGTGATTGCAGTCCAAAAGAAATTTCTGACCGTTGAAATTCTGATATGTTGCGTTTATTAGGTAATGCTCATCGCCATGAATTCGCAGAACCAAGCCGTTTGTCAATCTGAGGTCAAATGAAGAAGTTATGGCCAGTCAAAGCTTCTGTTGATTGGATCACGCAAACCAAGGCAGAGGAAGACCTTGAAGACTTTAGGGTTTTCTTTTTCAACGCATGCAAACCGAGGCGAAGGATGGTTTCTTTTTTAATTTCCAAACATATGCAAACCAAGGCAGAAGAAGACATTGGGTTTTGTTTCTTTTCAATGCACGCAAATCGAGGCATAAGATGGTTTCTTTTTTTTTTTTTTTTTTTTTCAAACGTATGCAAACCAAGGCAGAAGAAGACTTTGGGTTTTGTTTCTTTTCAATGCATGCAAACAGAAGAGTATTGTGCTTATAACATGTTAGAAAAGAGAGACTAAGAGAGAGAAGATTAGAGGGAGAAGAGAGAGCTTTTTTATTATCTCAATATGTGTGTACAAAAACAAGGTGAGAGAGCCTATTTATAGACAAAGTACCCTCATAATAAAGGAACCCTAATTCTAACCCTAATTCATCTTAAGTGGGCATCCACCCAAGATTCATATCTCATAACATATATAAGCATGTCTTGACTCCTTGAAAATCAAGGAACTGGAGTCCATTAGGTTAGAATTTGTTAAAAGTAAGTAAACCCTATGAGATAAGGCAAGTAATGAATGGTGCCGTATGTGAATGGATGAATGATGGAGAGATTTTTGGTGAGTAGATTATGTGGATTAGAGTTGTATAAGATGATTTTTTTTTTTGAAAACGCATGGTTCCCAGTCCTTTGGGCCAAAATAATCCCTACCGGCCCAGGAGAGAAAGCAGGGTAAAATTCCTATGTGGTCCCAATGTGGTAATGCAATTTCGAGCTCACAACCTCCGGGTGCAAACCGTGGTCCTAGGCCAACTGAGTTACCCCTCAGGATTAGTTGTATAAGATGATTTGATAAACTCCAACATGATAAGAAAAGATGAAGGATCATAAGAACTTGGATTTTTAGGCTTTTGTTTGAATTTGAATGTGATATGTGATCGGAGCCCCGAGCGCAAGGCTGCGATCGCAGTAATAACCTGTGAAACCGGACCATCCGTAGAGAACAATTAATCATGCGAAACCTGTCATGTTGAAAGACTAGTACTAACCTAATAAAATTTATACAAATAGATCTTTGCGAAATTGAAATTGAAATTTTATTATAAATCCAAATTAAAGATTACAATCCTAAATAAAAGTCCTAATCTAAAGATTGCAAGAACACAAACGACATTAAACCACCAATTGCATAAAAGCAAATAAATCATGCATTAAAATAAAAATCTATAAATAACATCATTAAAAAATAAAGATAAAAAGAATTCTAGATCTTCTTATTATGAGAAATTACAACATTATATTGGCAGAATTAATAAAATACTAAAAAAATACCTCACCAAGTGCGTACTATCACCACCCACAGACACGCGATGCCGATCCATGGCGGGACACCATGACCTCACTAATTGTGTCTTCTAGATTAAAATAGACCAATAAACTAGTAATTCTCCAACATTGATCAAAACTAGAAAAAAAAAACCTTTCCTTATCTTAGATCGAATACATCAAGAAAATAGAACTTGCACATAATCTAATCTTCAAGTCTTCAATCCTTTACTAAGGGAGAAGTAGATGGCTGGTTGATGGTGGAGTGACGGCGTAAAAAACCAAGTCATGGTAGCCTTGGAGGAGGGCCTTGGGCGAGTGAAGACGGTAAAGAGGGAGTGGAGAAATATATAATGGAGAGGGTGGTTTTTTTTGTTGTCGGCCATGAGGTATGTATAGAATGAGGGAGAGATGAGTTGGGTTTTTGTGTCTCTTACTAGGGAGAATGGGTTCCTTGAAGACGGTCGATACTTGTCCACGGAAGAACAAATGACAATTTTCTTAATGACAAATTCACATAATACGAGAAATAGATTTATACGAGATAGATTTTAGTATTCAAAAGAGACAATACATCAATACTGCCACATTGTCTTAACAACTATGTTGAAGTTTTCAATAGAGATAATAACACCCCCTTCGTACAATTAAATTTTGGAGTATATACGATATAACCCGCAATTTTATCCATACGTTAAGAAACGGGGCATACATTATTTCATCTGTACTTGCGTTTGATTACAATACTCATTTTACTTTAGGTGAATTAGATATTTAAAATTTTCAAGGTTACAACTAAGTGATCGATGGGACACTTCTTAATGTTGTTATTGCCACAAAATGTTATTGCCACTTCGTTCTTTCAACATGCCATTTACTTATGTACTTGTCGGTTGGGAGCGTGCACCACATGATTCGCACATAATAATGGATGTAGTTCGTTATCTGAGATACAAATTTCCGCATGCTCCTCTGGGTAAATAATAGTTACTATGGTAATTCATTATTGCATGTTTTATATGTTATTTAATAATTCTATTTTTTTAGGTAAATACTATGTCGTTGATGCCAAATATCCTCTCATGCGAGGCTTTCTTGCACCATATCGAAATGTTCAATATTGGCTACTAAACTATCATCATATTCTCCCTCGTAACGAGCAGGAGGCCTTCAATAACTTTCACTAATCTTTGAGGAACGTAATAGAATGATCATTTAGTGTGTTAAAGGCCCATTTTAAAGAGAATGACTCCGTACTCATCCCCAATGCAAAGAAGTATATTGGTTGCAGCACAATTTTATTCATAAAGAATCCATTACAAAGTTTGAAGATGTGGCCTTGGGTCATAATAATGACCACGGCATTGCAATTGATGAAGAAGTTGATATGAATGAACAGTCGAAAATGACAGCCATTAGAGAAGCTCTTGCATATGCCATATCTTTATCATGATTTGCTTATATTTTATTTTCATAGAGTTTCACTTAGTTCTCATAATGACATTTTATGGCTTATGAAACTTACTGGGGAAAGTCAAAGTTCATTGATTTTGTCATAGTTCTTGTAATGAGATTTTATGGCTAATGAAATTTTGAGTGTCGGAGAAAGTCAAAGTTGTAGATGAGGCATATAGCTTACAAACTATTCATTTATTTATTGGAAAAACACAAGTGTGCAATGCAGGGTGTAGTGAATGCATAATATGTGATGGATCATTTGATTGAGTTGAGGGTTAGATGGATGGTGTTGAGGGTTAGAGGCTGGGGAGCTTGTGATCGTTTTACTTGTCATAGGGTGCAATGATGTTTTGCAATCTCACACCACTGATTTCATGGCCTTAAGTTCACCTATTTTATGATATAATGATTAGATAGTTGTAAGTGGGGGGGTGAATTGTCAATTAATGCAAACAAATAGAATGTGAAAGTGTGGAAGTATGAGTGGAGTAGAATGATCACAAGTAGTTTTTCATATGAGATGCACTAGATGGGCCCTTCATAGATGGTAGCAGTCAGAATTTGTACTAATTAAATAATATAGTATGGTGATGTAGAATATCAACCTAGTGGGCTACAATGATTCTTTATTACCCACTTCTCCAATCAAAAAGAAAAAGAAAAGGCCCACTGATCAATCACATGAGCTTTTTTCACCAACAACAAACGCATATAACCATCAATCATTTAATCAGTTACAAGGGGTCATTGAAGTATAGAATGTATCATCTATTGCAAAAGGCAAACAAATTAGTAGCCCGGTGAAGGATCTGTGAGTCCTATGCTCTCTGCCGGTGAGGATAACTCCTTTAGACCCTCTTTCATTTATTTTTTTTTAATAAATCTCCTCTAATTATAATATATTAAGTTAGGAAGTTTTGACTTCAATTTTAACCGATGATAATATAACTACTCATGCAATTACCCACTCATTTTCTCATCAAACCACTTATGTTTCAGTTGCTCCCACGTAACTTACCATTTTTTCTCCAATCTCTCTATTTCCGCTTTATCCAATTTGTCGTGGAAAGAGGTGATTTTTTTTAATATGTGATTATTTACTTTACTGGGGAAATACGATGCTGAGTCAGCATGGGTTATTGGGCTATTAAGCTGTTATTTGAATTGTTATCATACATTTCTATCTACCCTTATAAAAGAGAGAAATATGTTATACTTTTTCACTCCACACATGCCCAATGAAATGCAAGTTGTGGGACCCACCCTTATTATATAATAAATCTATATACCCTTATAAAAGAGAGAAAGATGTAGTCAAGCTGTGGGGGCCCACCCTTATTATATATATTTTAAAATATACTTTTTTCACTCCACACATGCCCAATGAAATGCAAGTTGTGGGGCCCACCCTTATTATATAATAAATCTATATCTATACTCTTATAAAAGAGAGAAAGATGTAGTCAAGTTGTGGGGCCAACCCTTGTTATATATCTATATCTTTATCTATACCCTTATATAAAAGAGAGGAAAGTGTAGTACTTTTTCATTACACACATGCCCAATAAAATGCAAGATGTGGGCCCCTCTTAGTATTATAATAGATATGATGTGGGCCCCACTCAGTATTATAATAGATATATATATATATATCTATACCCTTATATAAAAGAGAGGAAAGTGTAGTATTTTTTCACTACACACATGTCCAGTCAAATGCAAAATGTGGGCCCCACTTAGTATTATAATATATATATATAATATTATAATATATTAAGGTAGGAGGTTTTGGATTCAATTTTGACTGGAAGTTCCATCAACTATCTTCTTTTATCTCTTTATCATAACCACTCATAACTGCTCTCCACTTTTCTTTTCTTTTCTAATTTTTTTTTAAAGACTTTGTTTCAATCTAAACTCTATCAATGTTTTCCGTATCCATGTTGAGCACGGGTAATTATGCTCGTATATATTTATAGATAAATATGGATAAAGACGGGGACATAATAGGAATTTCCCAATTTGCCTAAAATAGACTTTTGGGCCAGGCTTGGATTAATAGGGTTTTGTGGATCCGGATCAAGATGAGCTAGAAGGCTAAAGTTTAGGAATTAAAAATATCTACCCAATGGTACCATAATGTCAAAAATCTAAAATTACGAAAAAGCCCCCTAAATTCTTTGGAAAATTGCTAATTAGCCCCCTACTATACCCAAATGAACCCGGATCTAGACCAAACCTGGCACACACGATCCTAATAATCTTTTTAATCTCTTCTATTGAGTAGATGCTGATATTCTAAACGTAATAAAATTTCCTTATAATACATTCCAATAAATCGAGTAATTTTTTTCGGTTTCTTTGTTTTTTTTTTTTTAAGGTGGTGGAGAAAAGACAAGGAAAATGTGGATAAGATTTGAATCTATCTCAAATTAATATCTCAAGCGTTGTTTTTTTTTTTTTTTTTTCCATCTTCTTTTTTCAATTTTCTTTTAACATTCTTCTTATTCAAATACTACAAGATTTTCCCAAAATAGACTTTGGGTCAGGCTTGGATTTAGAGGGGTTTTGAGGATCCGGATCAAGATGAGCTAGCAGACTAAAGTTTATGAATTAAAAATATCTATCCAACGGTACCAAAATGCCAAAATCTAAAATTACGAAAAAGCCCCCTAAATTCTTTGAAAAATTGCAAACTACCCCCCCAACTATACCCAAATGAACCCGGATCTAGACCAAACTTGGCACACACGATCATAATAATGTTTTTAATCTCTTTTATTGAGTAGATGCTGATATTTTAAACGTAATAAAATTTCATTTTAATACATGCCAATAAATCGAGTAATTTTTTTTCGGTTTCTTTTTTTTTTTTTTTTTTTTAAGGTGGTGGAGAAAAGAAAAGGAAAATGTGGATAAGATTTGAATCTATCTCAAATCAATATCTCAAATTTTGTTTTTTTTTTCCCACTTTTTTAAACATTCTTCTTATTCAGATATTGCAAGATTTTCCCAAAATAGACTTTGGGTCAGGCTTGGATTTAGAGGGGTTTTGAGGATCTGGATCAAGATGAGCTAGAAGGCTAAAGTTTAGGAATTAAAAATATCTACCCAACAGTACCATAATGTCAAAAATCTAAAATTATGAAAAAGCACCCTAAATTCTTTGGAAAATTGCTAACTATCCCCTACTATACTCAAATGAACCCGGATCTAGACCAAACTTGGCACACATGATCCTAATAATTTTTTTAATCTCTTTTATTGAGTAGATGCTGATATTTTAAATGTAATAAAATTTCATTTTAATACATTCCAATAAATCGTGTAATTTTTTTTTCGGTTTCTTTGTTTGTTTTTTTAAAGTGGTGGAGAAAAGAAAAGGAAAATGTGGATAATATTTGAATCTATCTCAAATCAATATCTCAAATGTTTTTTTTTTCCTCTTCTTTTTTTAATTTTCTTTTAACATTCTTCTTGTTCAGATACTATAAGGTTTTCAATGCATGGAATTTTGTAGGTAAGAGGTTTATCCTGTATGAGTAATTGTGTAAGGAAGAACATGGCATTTTAACAAATTCTTTATTGACTCTTAGCTTCTTTTGAAATGGAGGGAGTTTTCATACATGTAAGTGAGCATTGTCTACTGAAATTATTATCGTTTGATTATGTCTTCTTCTTTAAATTTTTTTAATGTTGCAATAAAATCTTCTTTCTAAGAAAAATGGGTGCAACCAGAGTTAAGAAAATGATGATGAAGAGTTGGTTTTTTTTTTTTTTTTTCTCATTCCTGTTTGGGCCAAAGTTAGGCCCATTGATAGCCTTTGTGCTCTGATAATTTTAATTATATGTCTGTTTTATTTCTTGAATTTTAACTGCAGGCTTTCAAATTGTACGTGCCTTATGGTAGAACTTTGTATTTAGTTCTCACTCTATGTTTGGAATATAAATTTGTGCATATCATTTAAAATGTACAATTGATACTATTTTGTTATGTGAGATAAGAAAATGAAAACTCAAACAGAAAGTGTCTTGGTTAAGAAAAGCAAAGTAGACAATAATTAAAAGGATAATACTATGAGGCATGGAAAAGCTTTCCATTATCTGTTAGAATCTGTTTTCTAAGTACTTTGTTTGCATTATTGCTTTATGTTTAGTTTTTTCTTTTTCTTTTTTAGAAAAAAGCAACAACTGACAAAATATCATAAATAAGAAAGTGAAATGTACAAACTTAAACTCATTTTATGTCCGCCCTGTTTTTTTCTCTCTTTTAATGAAAGTTAACATGAAAAAGATTTAAATATTATTTTCCCTTTTTCGTCATGTGTTTGTATTTTATTTAGTTATAATAATTGAGTTTTCAATCTGACATAATAGTTGTATTGATCTTGATTTATACCCTTGTTAGAAGAATAATTGCAAGTTGGATAATGTGATAACTACTACCAAATATTGGTTCTCTTTTGATATTAGTGATTGCTAAAGATAATTTCATAAATGCAATTTAGTGGTAGGTCTTATAGATTGTTATAGTAAAATTGTTGTTGTTCTGTACAATTTTTACTTTCTTAATATACAACTTTTGTGATTTTTTTATTATAAAAGGGCATTTCAAGGGCATGAATATATTTATTTATTATTGCTCTTACTCGTGAGGTTTAAATTGAAAAACTTAGATCATTTTCTAACACATTTATTTCTTTCATCATTGCATGCTTCTTCTTCTTGTTGTGTTCTTCTTCTTTTCATATATTTCAATGAAGCGTCATGCCTTTCTTTATAGGAAAAATGAGAATCTCGTAGAAACTGCTTGTTATGGTAGCGTTACTACTAACTTCAGATTCAGTGAATGACGTGATCGTTTTAAGTGTAAACAACTAAAATAAATATTTGATGCTGAGCTGCAACAAATTCAGTTTGTCTTTGTTGGTTTCGAATTTTTCTTACTTTGATCAACACTCTCATCCTTTATACAGAACAAAGCAGAATAGTTGATCTAGAATACCTGGGTTACATTCTTTTGTATTTCTTAGGAGGAAGGTCCAATTCTTTTGACAGATTTGTATTTGTAGTTTTTTATTTTTTGGTATTTTTTCCCTATGGATATCTTTATTTGTGAGCTTCCATTTAACTGAACTTCTATGATTACTTTGTATTATCATTTTCTTACAGGATATAAAATATAGCACTTTGTATCAAGCAAAAGAAGATGCTAACTCTTAGAGAGGTATTGCCTCTTTTTACCTTATAGTGGTCCATCTTATAAAATAAAACAAAGCACATGTTAAATACTAATATTGATCAACAGGTGCTCTGCAAATCTTACTGGTCGGAGTTCATATCATAGTTCCACCATTGTTGCTCCCTGTCACTTGAGGACAAGCCGAATTACTTCATTATTCAAGACGGTCGGTGTGAAATGTTATTCTTCTTTGTAAGTTAAGACTAAAGTCACCATCTCAATTTTTTTTATTCTAATGTCCTTAGGTAGGATATAATTAATTTTTTCCCTTAATAGAATTTGATTTTGTAGTGAACATATAATGTTCATGGTAATTGGTTAGAACAATAAGCTAATATGGTTCTTAGTTTTTATTTTTATTTTTTTATAAAAATGCAGGTTATCAATTTGACTATTTTTTTGACTGGACTCCAACTTTAGCAGGTCAAGTCTATCAGGAAACTGATAAGTTTACCTCATATGTTAAATAAAGTAAATTTAATTTTCTTTGTACACATTCATGATAAAATATCTAGAAATATGTGATTTATATCCTCAAAAAGTTATATAAATTTCATATCGATTGTTTTTTGAGATCTCATTTTTCTTTCTATATCATTGTTTTATTATTTTCAAATGTATAGGAAAAAAGTAGTGTCAGCTGTATTTGGACATTGCACGGGCCTTTGAATTTACTCACTCATTTTCTGTTGAAATTTAATTTTTAAATGTATTGAAGCTTCCATTGAATTTTTTTTAAAATTTTATTTTTTTAAAATTTTCTTAATAGAGTTGTGTGTTCGGTGCACGTGAATTGCACGTGCAGGGCTCCACTAGTATTATATAAAATAAGAGCTTTTTGAAATAATTTTACCAAACAATCTAATTGTAAATTATAACTTAAAAATTAAAATTTTTATTTTATACCTTAATTTAGCAAACAATCTAAGAGCTTTTTTTATTTTTTTTTATATATTTTTTCCTGATTTAAAATCTGCACAAAACCTGAACCCGATTTTAACATTTTCACCTTTCCAAACATACTGACCACCAAAACCTAGAGCTGCCTCCCAGACGGATAAAGACCGACCAAGCCAGGAGGAAAAATTGGAAGGCAGAGAATCTATTGAGAGAGACGAAAGAAGATGGCTCTAGTTCTCACAACCCCTCTCCAAAAAGCCCCCTCCCAGACCTCAAAGCAGTCTCCTCTCTCAACCCAGTTCTCCCCAGCCCTCAACAACAAGGTCAGTAATAAATATACCCCAAATCCCCTCTCTCTCTCTCTCTCTTTCTCTCTCAATAAAATGATAATCAAGAAGAAAAAAAATCAAGTATGAAACAAAACACTGCGATTTTAGCAGGTGGGTCGATGGAGCTGCAGGAAGAAGGACATCCACCCCAACTTCTACGAGGACGCGAAGGTATACTGCAAGGGTGAGCTTGTGATGACGACGGGTGGGACCCAGAAGGAGTATGTGGTCGACGTCTGGTCTGGGAACCACCCCTTCTACCTGGGCAACCGCTCGGCTCTGGTGGTGGATGCGGACCAGGTCGAGAAATTTCGCAAGAAGTTTGGCGAGCTCTCTTTCCTCATGGATGTTCCTCCCATCAAGAAAGGTGAGGCTGTCCTACCCAGGAAGCCTATTTCAATTAGTGGAAAGGGCAAAGCCAAGAAGAAATAGGACACTTGTTACTTCTTATCTTCTTCATCATCTCTGTACTTCTTCTGATCTAGGATAAGATTAAGAAGGTTATTGGAAAAACAAAACAAACCCATGAATGAATTTAGAGTTTTGGGTTATTTACTTTATTTCATTTCAGTTTTAATAATATAGTCTGATGTTTGATTTTTGTTGGGTGTTGAATTTATGGCCAGTGGATTTAATGAATGGTGTTGAAAGCTGTTGATAATACATGTGAATGGATGAATTGTCATCATTTGGTCAGTTTCTGATGAGGACAAGATTAAGGAGGAGTTTATTTATTTATTTTTTAAACCACAAAAACAAACTATTGGTGAATTTGGAGTTTTTTGGTGTTTACTTTATTTCATTTCTGAGGAATCTAGTCTAATGTCAATTCTTGTTGGGATATTGAGTTTATGGTTGATGGGTATGATGGATTTGTTGGATGCTGTTGATAATATATTTAATTGGATGAATTATCGTCATTTGTTCAGCTTCCCATGGTTCGTAAGATTGAGGAAATTAAGGGGGAAACAACTAATGAATTGGGGTGTAGGGGTAACTTTTTTTTTTTTAAACAGTAATTTGTGTAGGGGTAACTCAATTGTGTTTCAATTTCTAACCTCTTGTTGTTACTTATGTTAAATTGATGGGTGGCATTGATCTAAGATGTTTTATGTAATCAACTCTTTCATGTGTTCTAAGTTTCAAACCATAGCGCATGAACTAAAGTCAAAAGTCATGAATTTGGATGAACAGTTTCTAGTGGCTAATTTTTACAGAGA
This sequence comes from Camphora micrantha, assembly GCA_003546025.1. Taxonomy (NCBI): domain Eukaryota; kingdom Viridiplantae; phylum Streptophyta; class Magnoliopsida; order Laurales; family Lauraceae; genus Camphora; species Camphora micrantha. Next base: position 2,480,735 of record QPKB01000006.1, on the reverse strand, counting down.
AGCTATCACCATTGTGGAAGGGAATGATGGGACCTCCTTAAAGCACAAACATTAGAAGATGAAGTTGGAACATCTCATATTTCATATTTCCATTGAAGAAGAGGTGAGAGTTCTTGATGTAAAGGTTAGGGGGTGAGAACTCATGAAAATGCTAAGAGAGAGCTCTTTATCCAATCTAGGATTCTGGGCATTTTGTCCCTTTTGGATCTCTCCTGAAGGGACATCAGAGCCTGGCCTAAGATTTCTCCACTGGCTGAAGAGCTTGACTTGGGAAGCCCAAGGCCCACCTTTCTCCTGCATTCAATGTAAGGACGTTGAAGGTGCTGCATAGTGCACAGTAGGTTGTTTTTGCAGTCCAAGTCATAGCTTACATTTTATGTGAATTAATTCCAAAAGAAAGCCAAGGTTGTTGGAGAGTGATTCGGCAGAGGGACTGAATTATTTGTGTCAGGTTTTCCTCATAAGGATAATTGGAGACTGTTACATGGTAACTTCGGTAGCTAGCTGATATCTTTATACCTAGGAAGGAAGGAAATGAAATCAGATGCATTGCATTTATGAGGTTTTGGAATGGAAAAGAAGCCAAAGAAGATGTGGATTTCAATAATAGTGAATTTCAATTTTCAAGGGAAGAAATTGGATATAATTATCGAAATGACCCTGTGGAGTCTAATGGAAGACAAAGTAGAATTACTGTCGTTCATGACAGAGGGAGACAACCGGTATAGGAAAATAAATAAATTACACTATCTTTTATCCAAAATGAATCCAAAAGCTATAAGCAAGCACTTGTCTTGTCTATAGCGAACACTAATGTGGGAATGATTGATGTCAAAGGCAGGTAATGAATGATTGATGTCATTGATGTGCCTGCGATTCACGTGAGAGAGGAGTATATTCGTCAAAGAATGAATGGTTGAGCAGGTCAGTTGTGGGGAGATCAAATGATTCTGAAATGGATGCTAGGGATCTGATTCAACGGTTCCAAATGACTGTCCACAGGTTTGGAGAATTGGATGCTAAGCCTAATGGACTTGGGTCTGGCTCAACTTGCATCATTTCTCCCCGCCTTAAAAAAACTCGACTCCGACAAGTGTATAGCTTGATAACGTTTATACAAGTTCAGGTTGAGTTACTGGAAATCAGTAGCAGTGAACCATGATGCATATAAGATGGGGTGATTCTTCCACCGAACAAGAAACTTCTAAAAACCTCCGCGACGTGTAGACACGAGTTGATCATCAAGTACATCCACAATTTGATCAGACGGAGGAGGAGTAGGCGGTAAAGATAAGATGTGTGCTTCAATTCCTTCATCTGTGTGATGTCCACGGTAGATAGTCAAGTCTTCTCCATTAAAAGTGGAACTAATTCCTAATTCTGCGGGCAAATCAAGAACATATGTATTGGAACTTATCTTCAAGATTTTAAAAGGACCCAAATTGGGAGGATGCAGCTTCTTACTGTAGAAGGCGATAGGATGACCTTCCTGACTTAGCACGCCTCTCATACTAACATTAGATGCATCACAATGAACTTAAAAAACTTGATTGAAATTTGGAAGGTGCAAAATTGGATCTTCTTTCATCTTTCGTTTTATCTGCTCAAATGCACGGGCGGCAGTGCTGGTCCATTTAAAGGTCCCCTGTTTCATACAGTCGGTAATAGGAGCCATGATGCTACTGAAATTTTTGATAAAACGCCTGTAGAAGGTTGCAAGCCCATGAAAACTTCGAGCTACAGATATGGTTGTAGGAGTAAGCCAATCAACAATAGTATTCACTTTGGCGTGATCTGCCTCGATACCTCGAGCAGTAATGAAGTAACCCAAGAAAAGCACATAATTAGTCATAAAAAGAGCACTTCTTGAGGTTGATATAAAATTTGTCACGGCGCAAGGTGCTGAACACGTATATCAAATGATCTAGATGTTCTTTCTTTGATTTGCTGTATATCAAGATATCATCAAAATAAACCACAACAAATTTGCCAAGAAAGGGGTGCAATAGCTGGGTCACCACGCGTATGAAAGTACTCGGTGCATTAGAAAGACCAAATGGCATTACTAACCACTCATAAAGGCCATCTTTTGTTTTGAATGATGTTTCCATTCGTCACTTGGTCGAACGCGGATCTAGTGGTAGCCACTGTGCAGATCAATTTTTGAGAAAATAATAGATCCATGCATTATATCCAACATATCGTCTATCCGAGGAATAGGAAAATGATACTTTACCATAATTTTGTTGATGGCGAGACTATCCATACACATATGCCAGCTACCATCCTTATTTAGTGTAAGAAGGGCTGGAACAGTACAAGGACTTAAGCTTTCCTTGATGTACCCCTTATGGAATAAGTCATTAACTTGGCGCTGCAACTCGGCATGTTCACTTGGGCTCATCTGATAAGTAGGCAGACTTGACAGAGATGCTCCAGGAACTAAGTCTATAGCATGTGGTATATCTCGCATAGGAGGCAACTCTTTTGGTAATTCTTCAGGAGTCAAATCAGAGTATTCATGAAGGAGAGCCCGAGCCTCTGTGAGAAGACAAATCTTAGGAGGCTCCTGCACTTGTTTAGTGCCTAGTGCAAACGTCACATTTTGCTCTCTGGTTTCTTCCTCAAATTTTCACATAGTGAGAACATATGGATTGGATAGGGTAGTGAGAGTTGCTGGAGAAAATGCTATTGGTGGCATTAGAAGAAGGTCCCCCATTTGTCCTTTCCATTTAAAAGAATGCATGTGCTTCTTTTGATATGTAATTACCTCTTGATCGAAGAGCCAAGGTCGACCCAGAAGTATGTGAGCAATGTTCATAGGAATTATGTCACACCGTATTTCATTTTCATAAATGCAAATTTTGTAAGTAATCAACCATCGGCGGGTCACAGGAATGGAATGATCATTTACCCATGCAACTTTGTAAGGTTTCGGGTGCTTTTCAGTTAGCAATTTCAGTTTATCATTCACTTCCTGCGCAACAATATTCATAGTACTTCCGCCATCAATGATTAAATTACTCAGCTTACCTTTGCATCTCACACGCATCCAGAAGATGGAAGTTCTCTGCCAATCTTCTTCTTCTTGTTCATTGGTATTGAGAAGCCGGCATATGATAAGCAAAGGACCGCCTTCTTCTGCGATGGTGGTGGCTCTAGGAAGAGGATCTGACTGTTCTTCTTGCTGAGTGATTTGTTGTGCTTCCACTTGTTGATTTTCAGGAGGCGGCTCCATCTCAATATGCTCATTATCATAATAGGCTTCCTCTTCACAATAAAACAGATTTCGAACCTGTGGACTATCATTGGCAAAGTGACCCGGTTGACCACAACGCCAACAACCGTCATTCCGCCGATCTGGCCATGGAGGTCCACGTCCTTGTGATACGGTGCCTCGCTGGTTTGGTGCAAAAGGACGCTAATTAGGCTAGTTGGGCTGCTGCTGCCGTTGTGGTGGATGATAACCTTATGGAAGAGCACAGTTATTATGAAATTTTGTAGCTGGGCAATAACCTTGTGGTGGAGCACGGTAATTTTGATATTCTGTAGCGGGGTGATAACCTTGTGGTGGAGCACGGAAATTTTGAAGTTATGGAGCTCTGCGAAGCATGGGTTCTCCAATTGGAGCACCAAAGCATCTGATATTTGGTGACCGTAATTCCAGTTCAACTCTTTTTGACTTGTTATAGATTTCATCAACTGTATCGAAGTCATGCATGAGGACTTCGCTTAATTTCTTGGCGCAAACCAGTTCGATAGCGGTTGACAATTTCTCAGTCATCTTCTCGACTTTTGCATCGAATGACATAATCATTGAATTTCTCTGTGTACTCATCTATTGATAAAGTGCCCTGCCTGAAGACGAGATTCTTGTTGAAGTATATCCAAATATTTAGAGGGCAGATACTTACTTTCAAGCTTTTCACGCATGTCATCCCACCTAGTGATAGTGGGGCGTCCCATGACGAAATTGTTATGATCAACGCCGTGCTACCATGCTCTTGCTGAATCCTTAAGCTTGACTTTGACAAAGGCCATATGCTGTGCATCATCCATGCGGTACTTGTTGGGATTTGTGTATGCCCTAAAGCCCACTGACAGCACTCACATCTCTGTTACTGGATATTTACCGGTTATTTATTAGAATTATTCTTCTCTCTTACTGCATGCATATATGTATGTTTGTGTAAGGTCCATTGTTTCTAGTAAATGACTTCGGTGTGTAGTGACTACACACAGACAGGTCTGAGTCATGGACACTTGAAACAATAAACTGGTTCATAACTGAGAGATGGAGTTGGGCACTTCATCTTGGTATAAGTTATAGTGAGATACTCTCCTGCATTCAGGGTGACTTACCTTAGTCACGGGAGTTTTTTCCGGATTTATCTCATTAGTGCATGTGTCATGCATTGAACAGGACCATTGTAGGTATGATCTCTAAAATAGTACTATCACTGAGAGAGATCAAGTCACCTTATGCTACTGAGTGACCAATGCTCTTAATCTTGAGCATATGTGGATGAACTGACGAAGTCGAGTTCTTGTGCTTTAATTCACTATGGGTGAGATCATGTTCATGGGTCGACAGCTCTGTGTTTTGGGTACTCGGGCTTGATTAGTTGGGACGTGCAGATGCAATAAAGAATCTATGTCATCTTGTGATGGAGTGGTCGTCCCCTTAGAATTATCCAATTAATCATCAAAATCTAAGATCTTAGTATATGGATGTTCCATATGGATGTTGAACTTGTGGGTCGCTCCCTGGACCAAGAGAATGATATCCGGATGATGATTAAGTCTAGGATATGAAGTTCTAAGGTTGAGATATAATCAAGAAGGTTGATAGTACATCGGATAACCTGACTTGATTATGGATGTTACATAGAGGGGCATTTCGGTCATTTCACTTAGCAGGTCGAAGACGAATGTCATTTCTTGACGAGCTTAATTCATATTTAATATTTGTCCTTGGAGTGCAACCATAACTCTTTAGTGGAATGAGTTAGGGTTAAAATGATCTTAATGTTGCTATGGGGTTAACATGGACATTTTGGTCATTTTGGGAGCCAATAGCAAATATGTCTTTTGGTCCGTTCTCTAGCCACTTTCCTATATTGGCATGGTTTCCTAATTTGTTTAGATGATATGTGGTTGAATTATTTTTGTGGAAAAATATTTTTGAGTTTAAATTCAAATAGGCCTTTGATGGCACACATGAATTTAACTCTAGCTTATTTATTGACTTGTGGGCCATGGTGTGTTTTTCTTTCTTGTGGGCCAGCCATAAAGGGGGTCCCTTGTATGAGGTTTCCAATCTTTAGTAAGTTTCTTTACTTTGAAGGTTGGACTCCTCATTGGGTAAGGATTCCTATAGTAAAAGTTTCCTAATTGTTTTAGAAACTAAAAATTAGAAAGTGTTGCACACCTAAGGTAGCTTGTTGCTATTTTTGTGGGATGGACCTCTTAGTTTCCTATTTCTAATTGGAGAGAACTTAGGCAGCAAAAAGCCATCCATATTTATCCCCTTTTGGGCGTGCAAGAGGGGAGAGGAAAAATATTAAAGACTGAGAGAGCCCCTAGGGCGTGCAACAAGAAGAAAATCCCATTGGCTGCCCACACCCTTTGATCCACGCCTATTGCTGGCTTGTTCTTTCTTCCTTGAAGAGAGGAAATCAGGTCTGGGTCTTTCCACATAATATAGTTCAGAAAACCTCTCAAAGATTCCATAGTTTGATCCCACCATCATAGCCAATCAAATTGGGTTGTGGAATAGAGGAGAAGATCAAAGGAAAGTTACTGCAGAAAAATTCCTACAACACACATTGCTGATTGCAGGTTTAAAATCAGTCCCTTGGAGCCTTGGTTTCAGAGATTTGAAGTCTTCATATCAGCAAGGTATTAGTCCTCTTTCAGCTCCTTTTATTATACACATGTTGATCATGATTTCATGGCGTTTTTATGCATATATATATGGCTGATTTGTGCTGCCTATAACAGATTTCTGCAATCTGATTTTCTGATTAAAAATCAGTCATGGACGTCCCTGGCATGGGACTTCAGATCTAGTTAGCATAAACTTTCAGTACTAGTTGAAATAATCTTCAACTGAGTTGAGCCAATCAATAAAACCCTTAAGCCGGACCTGGTTACCGACCTAATCCGGGATTGGGACGCATTATGAATGATGCCAAGTGCATTAGTTTAGTTGGCTAATACGTACACGAAGTAAATAAGAACATGATACTACCTGTGCACGTGATTTCCCACAGGTGTCCGCAGTGAGGATATCACACAAACATAATATTTTCATTCAAGATGCGGAAGCGTGTAGCAAATCAATTCATAATTCATTTCCATCCAACAAGACTGATAATGAAAGGATATACAATTTGATGTCAGAGTGAGCAATGATCATATGACATTTCCCTAAGATAATGGTAAAGTTGAACTTTATACAAAAAGATCAGTTGAATTATCACTCCTAAAAAATAAAGGCCAACAAAGGCCAGTACAACCAAAAGAATATGTTAGATGAGATCCCCAAAAAGTAAAATCCCAAGTCCCAAAATATATCGTATCTCAAGGCTTGACTGAATGTCCAGACGACATCATCAGCCTGTCATTCGCCTACACATTGCGGCTCTCCGGCCGCCTCATCTGGCTCCTCCTCAAAGGCAACGAGATCTGGACCTGAGTACCAAAGATTGGGTCAGACACGACGGTCTGGCAGGTGGTTGAAAAGATATAACAATAAAATAATATTTAAAGTTACCTTGAAAAGCATTGAAACCTATTTAATCAATAATTTCATGAAAAGAATACATCATTATTTAGAAAGTGCATGTGCAATATAAAACATAAAAAGGTACAAAGGAACAGGAAACTGGCAAGATGACAGTCACACTGAGCTAAATACTCCATTACTAATGTGATGAGAGCACACTAGAGGCGTTGGTCTCGAACACTCGAGGTAACGAGAACCAACTAAATATATACATATAGCTAGACAAGACTTACTGAACATCGTATACAGTTGGTTGTCTCTTGGAAGTTGCAGTGCTATCCTCAAATGCTCTTCGTCTTCTTATCTGGACTTGGAATACACCAAAATGACATCAATAAATACCACTATAAATTGATCTAGGAGCCGTCCAAATATCTTATTCATCAATGCTATGAATACTGCCGGTGCATTAGTGTAAGACCCCGACCCGAGTGACCTCGATTAGTGTTAATTAAGTCGTGTGTTAGCTCTAAATGTATTTAGTGGATTTTGATTTAGTTGGGTTTAGAATAGCTTTGTTATAACTTTGGAAAATTTTGAGTGCCTTTCTTATTAGTGGGGCCCTTTGTGGGTTCCTTTTTATGACTTTGCGTTTACTTGGGGGATTATTCGAGATTTCTATGATTGGTGTTTTTATCCCGTTTTACTTATCTCGTTGATCTCTACAACTTTCATGTTGATCCCGTCCTCGTCCCAAATCCCAAAACCCGACTTTTCTTGCTTCAAGGGCAAAACAGTCTTTCGACACTAAATCTGTACCCAATGTTTGATTTCCCAAAACCTGTGAAACATATATTTTTTGGAAACTAGAAATTTCGATGATCATTTCTTCCTTCTTCGTCAAATTCTTTTGAAGCCCCAAAACCCATGATATTGACCCCACAAAGTTTCTAGTGGTGGAGCCCACTCCACACTTGCTATATATAGAACTCATCTCCTTCATTCCTCCTTTTTCCAGCTCAAAAGCAACCATTTTAGGGTTTTATTGCTTTTCCTTCTTCTAGCTTCCCACCACCAAATCACTACCAAACCTTGCTCAAGTGAAAGAATGGAGGTTGTCATCTCTTCCCTCTCTTTGAAGGCTCTTCATTGATACCACTTTTGAAGAAAACCACCCATCACAAGATCTTCTTTGAGCTAACTTTTGCCATTAGAGGGCCTTCCAAGTAAGCAATCATTCTCATTTTCTAGATTTGTGTTCTTATGACTATAGGGGAGCTTCACCTCCATTATTGGAAGCTCTCTCTTTCTATTTCATTGTTTGACCATTTTAGGGTGTGTTTTGGGGGTTTTTGTAGAGATTGTGGTCTTGAGCTTGGAGAGGTGATTAGAAACTTCATTTTTTTATTAGAGACCTTGAGGCATGTGGATGAAATGATAAGTTTAAACATTTAATGTTTTTATGAAGAATGTGATTGGTTTTGTCATTTGTACTCACATTTATTGACTTGCATTAATTTTGAAATAAATGTATCTATGAGTCTTGTTAGCTTGCTTGACTCTTGAACATTACATTTATGATTGTGGTTTAAATGGCTCCTTGTGGTTGTGAATTTTCTCTCCTCTTTTGCGGTTGAATGTGGTTGAGAAGAAGAAGATGTTTTGATTGATGTTTATGGAGGTATTGATGGAGATTTAATGATGTATTAAATGTTGTAAAAAGGAGGATTTGATCCTCTCAATTTTGATGAGAAATGGGACTCAAAGGAGTTGTAAGAAGGAGAGGAAAAGAAGGGAGCAGAACTGTCCCGGAACCCATTTCTGGACACTTCGCTCGAGCGAACCTGGTGGTCGCTCGAGCGAAGTATCTAGAACAGGCTCCGAACCATTCCAGTAGACAGTTCGCTCGAGCGAACCCATTATTTGTTCGAGCGAGCATTGCCAATATCACATTAGAGCTCTCACAGAACCTTGTTAATTCGAGCGAACTATTTGTTCGCTGAGCGAACAGGTTCGCTCGAACGAATCCCTTATTCGCTTGAGCGAACTCTCCCAGGATCCTCACAGAACCTCGTAATTTCGAGCGAACTTGTTTATATTGGCCTTTGTTGGCCTCTATTTTTGGGAAAATGTAAATAAATGATCTTGATGTAAACTTTAACTTTCTTTTGGGAAATCGCTAATGATCATTGCTCTTTTTTATACTGGTTTTAAATATATTTTAATCTTGATATCTTTGACATGAATGTATGAATTAGATTTTCTACACGATTCCGCACTTAAAAGAAATATTCATGTTGATTGTGATGTCCTCACCGCGGACACCTGTGGGAAATCGCTTGTACGAGTAGCATTTTTTATGGACTCGTATACGTTTTGATCTAAATTAATTCATAGTATTGGTATCTATCATGTACATCATCTCCATTAGTCCCGATCCGGGATTAGGCCTGCCAGCTCGGGGACCTAGTCCGGGGTCGCAACAGACTGGTATCGGAGCGAGACGTGTTTCAGGCAATTAAAAGAAACTAGAAATCATAAGGACGTGGCTGTAAGACCCCGACCCGAGTGACCTCGATTAGTGTTGATTTAGTTGCGTGTTAGTCTTGATTTGTTGTGTGGATTTTGGTTTAGTTGGTTTAGAATAGCTTTGTAATAGCTTTGGGAATTTTGAGTGCCTTAGGTATTAGTGGGGCCTTTTGGGGGTTCCTTGTTTATGACTTTACGTGTACTTGGGGTTTTATCTTGGTTTTCTTGGTTTGTATTTTATCCCGTTTTGTTTATCTCATTAATACCTTCAACTTTCATGTTGATCCCGTTCCCGTTCGAAACCCCGAAACTTGACTTTTCTAGCTTCAAGGGCAAAACAGTACTTTTACACCAAATCTGTACCAAATTATTGTTATTCCCGAAACCCGCAAAACATATACTTTTTGGAAACTAGATATTTCGACGATCATTTCTTCCTTCTTCGTCGATTTCATCCGAAGTCCCGAAAATCACTATTTCAGCCCAACAAGGTTACTAGTTGGTGGAGTCCACTTGTGTTACTTATAAAAGAGAGCTCATCTCCCTCCTTTCCTCCTTTTTCCAGCAACTTTCCTTGAGCCAGGGTTTCCCTTTCTTCTTCTTGCTTTTCCATCATCAAGACATCACCAAGCTTGCACCAACATCTAAAAGGATTTCATCATCTTCTTCACCACTTCAAAAGCTCTCCATTGGTACTATTTGTGAAGAAATCTCATCTCCATAAGATCCTCTTTTAGCTTGCTTTGCTCATTTGGAGCACCTATTTGTAAGCTCTCTCCCTAGTCTTCCAGATTTGTGTTCTTTTAGCTTTAGAGAAGCTACATTTTCATTATAGAAAGCTTTCTTTTCTCCTTCATTGTTTTGACCCATTTTAGGGTTTGTTTTGGGGGGTTTTTGTAGAGATTGTGTTCTTGACTTGCAAGAGTGCTTAGGAGCTGTTTTCCTTTGATTTGAGAACCAAGGCAAGTGGATGATTTGATACTTTTATCTTTGAATGAGTTTTGATGAAATGCATTTATGTTTTCACCTAATATTTTGTGACATTAATGGTTGGTTTAGATTTGAAATAAATGCTCATATTGGTTCTTGTTATCTTGTCAAATCCATGTTTTTGGATTGTTCATGTCACGACCCCAAACCCGGATCCCGACCGAGGGGCGCGGGAGAGTTTGGGGAGCGTGAGGGAGTGATTATATTATATTTCTCCCAAGATCCGCGTGTGTGAGGATCCAAAATCACAACACTCTCTGAATATTTCTGCGGAAGCTTTTGTGGCAATGCGACCCGGAGTCCGTGGACAACGTCGGATTCCGCGTCGCATAGAACCCCCTAGCATAAAGCCATCATTTTATGAACCATATCAGACTGGAATAAACCAACATAAAGAAAATACAGAGCTGACGGTAACAAGATATTACATTTCCATATATGTTCAAGTTACAAGTATCAATGTGAATTAATTACAATCCCAAGAAAGGCTAATAAAAGCCGTACAATAACAAACTAATATCCACTACCCAAATGTGACGTAACTCCGATGTCAAGCACAATGTCTACAGGACATAGCCGACAAGACAACCTGCAACTCATGGCTCCACAGCCAACAACTCACAGCTCGGGGCGGGGAAACTGAACCTGAGTACCAAAATAGCGGGTCAAACACGACGGTTTGGTAAACGGGTGAAAAGACATAACAATAAGGAAAATACCTTGGAAAACATTTAAACCTGTCAAAACAATAGTTTCATAAAACGAGATAATCATTTATTCAAATACGTATGCAATATAAAACATGTACGGTATCCAAGGAAACGAGAAACGAGCAAGATGGCAACCACACATAGCTAAGTCTTCTATCACCGAAGTGACATGAGCATATCGGGATGTTGTCTTAGTCACCGAAGTGAGGAGATGCAACATAAGTAACATATACATAATATAATACAATACGGGACATGACCACGGTAGCGAACCGGGCATCGGGGACCACAGTAGCAATCTGCGGCATCGGGACAAGACCACAGTAATAACCGGGTAGCGGGATCCAAACTGCAGCTGGCGGGACGGGAAGGGGTCTCCAAGTCGGTGGATCAAACCGGCAAGGAAAGCCAAGCTTAGTGGTGCCACCTCATAGGTCAAATCATGTAAAACGAGACATGTACAAATCATATGTAATGCACTTAAATAAACGGGCGGGACGGGGTGCTCAAAAGCACTAATTTCATTTCATTCGGGCATGTATAAACGGGCTAGCAACAATGCTAAAATACACTTTCAATACTTTCGGGAATGCTAAATCAATATTCGAGAAATTCGGGCTATCATCGGGATTCAAGACAAATCATAATTCGAGAAATTCGGGCTATTATCGGGATCCAAGACAAATCATAATTCGAGAAATTCGGGCTATTATCGGGATCCAAGACAAATCAAGTGAATAAGGACCCCGTATGTCGATTGTAATGATTACTTGGTACTCCTTGAGTTTAGAGACATTCTGGGCTCTTTATGCACTTAAGGTATTCAAACCTTAATCGAATTTTAAATAAACGAAACATAATAGAGAGGGGAACCTAAGCACAACGTTAATCTAGTAGTACCTTCCAACCTACTCAGTCATCGAAAGGAAAACGGATTCGCGATATCCAAACAAACCAATTTCGCGTTTAGATAAAAGAAAGGATATCCCGTCGCTCCGTACCGTTCAAGATTGAATTAGATTAAGTACCGATACAACCGGATTAACCGTGAGGAAATGTCGGTTCAACCATCCTCGCAAGAAGTCGAACGGGTCCACAAAAGGGTCACTAAGTTCCACTTAAAGTCCATCTAATCATAGGGCAAAAGTCCATTTAAAGTCCATCTAACAAAGGGCCAAAAGTCCCTTTAAAGTCCACCTAACAAAGGGCCAAAAGTCCCTTTTACAGCAGGTTTTCCAGTTGGGCCGGTCGACCTGGCCCATGGCCGGTCGACCGCGTACACAGGGGCTCGGTCGACCGGCCATGGGCCAGGTCGACCGGGAGTTGTAAATTAAATGGGTGAATAGTCTTTTGGTCAGGCTCCAGAGAGCCTGACCTCTGTGTCGCCGGTCGACCGCGCCCTAGGCCGGTCGACCGCGTGCTCTGCAGAACTGAGACTCCCGCAGTTCAGCAGGTTGCCCAACAGGGGGGCCTGTTCCAGTGTCGCCGGTCGACTGCGCCTCTTGGCCGGTCGACCGCGTACACTGCGTAACAGAACCCAGGTTCTGTTACAGCAATGCAGTGGTCTCTTCATTTCTTCCATTCTTTTCTACATTCTTTCAAACATGTTTAGCAATCTAATACATGGATAAAACAAGCTATCAAGACTCCCAAATGTGCATTTATTTCAAGTTTAAACAAGCCATTAATATCACAAAATACTTGATGAAATCATAATGCATTTTTATCAAATCTCATTCAAATGTAAAAGGATCAAATCATCCACTTGCCTTGGGTCTTTAATCAAGGAAAAACCAGCTCTAATCACACTTGCAAGTCAAGATCACAACTCTACAAAAACCCCCAAAAACAAACCCTAAAATGGGTCAAAACAAGTAATAAGAAGAGAGAGCTCCTAATAATGAAAATGGAGCTTCTCAAGGACCATAAGAACATGAATCTAGAAGATTAGGAAGAGATCTTACCAATAGGTTCTCCAAATGAGCAAAGCAAGTCAAAAGAAGGTCTTGGAGAGGTGGGATTTCTCCAAAAATGGTACTAATGGAGAGCCCTTGCAATGGAGAAGAAGATAATGCAATCTTTTGAGATGATGGTGCAAGATTGGTTGTCTCTTGATGATGGAGAAGCCAAGAAGAAGGAGAAAAGGGTGCAAGAAAACCTAGGCTCAGTTGTGCTGGAAAATGGAGAAGGGAAAGAAGAGATGGGTTCTCTTATAACATATGAAAATGGGCTCCACCACTTAAGAACTTTGAAAGGCTGAAATAGTGGTTTTCGGGGCTTCGGATGAAATCGACGAAGAAGGAAGAAATGATCGTCGAAATATCTAGTTTTCAAAAAGTATATGTTTCACAGGTTTCGGGAATAACAATAATCCAGTACAGATTTAGTGTGAAAAGACTGTTTTGCCCTTGAAGCTAGAAAAGTCAAGTTTCGGGGTTCGGGACGGGAACGGGATCAACATGAAAGTTGAAGGTATTAACAAAACCGTCGTGTTTGACCCTTTGCTTTGGTACTTAGGTCCCATTCTTGGTCTCCCGAGGAGGAGCATGAGGAGGCGGCCGGAGAACCGCAACGTCTAGTTGAGTGGTACGCCGATGATGTCGTCTAGACATTCGGGTGCTTGAGCTACGTAACAGTTTGGGGATAGTGACTAACCACTCTTTTGGGGAACTTGTTATTTTATTTATATTGGCCTTTGTTGGCCTCTATTTTTGGGGATAATGTAATTAAACTATATTGATGTAAGCCTTAACTTTCTTTTGGGGTTATAACTTTAATGATCATTGCTTATTTTGATACTAGTATGAAACATGCGTTAATCTTGTATCTTGGACATGAATGTATGTGATAGATTTGCTACATGCTTCTGCACATAAAAGAAATATTCATGTTGATGTGATATCCTCACCGCGGACACCTGTGGGAAATCGCGTGTACGAGTGGCATCCTTCTTGATGGACTCGCATACGTTTTGTTTTGGGTTTTAAATTTAATACATACATCACAACAAATTAGTGTCCCGATCCCGGATCAGGCCCGACGACCCGGTCCGGGGTCGCGACAGACTGGTATCAGAGCGAGACGTGTTTCAAGCACTTAAAAGAAACTAGAAATCCTAAGGACGTGGCGAGGATTCGTTGGAGTTTCGTTAGTTAGTATCGTGTGAGCATTGTGTGACCCTTATTGTACTATCTTGTGCTAACAAATTGTTCTGCAGCATTATGCCACCTCGCAAAAGGCCAGTAAACGGCAATCCCACAGCTAGTAACAGTGAGTTCACAGGGCCAGTCCAAGAGGACATCCCCGAGAACACCATGCCAAATTAGTTCCAACAGATGATGCAAGCTATGTTAGATCAACAAAGACAGGCCAACGAGAATCAAGCCAGACTGCAAGAACAGATGCTTAAGAAAGATCAGAATCATGCTAGGGAATTGCAAGATATGCAGAGGCAACTCCTAGAGGTGTTACAGAGGGAGCATGACCCAAATGCCTTGTTTGAGAAGTTCAGGAAGAGGGGCCCGAAAGAATTCTTCGGGACAGAGGATCCCATAGCTGCAGACGATTGGCTGGAGCACACGGAGAACATCTTTGAGATCTTCCAGTGCACGGGAAGAGAACGGGTCCAGCTTGCAACATCTCTCTTCACCGGTTCGGCAGATATCTGGTGGAAGACAGTGAGGGAAGAGTACAGGCACATGCCAGATGCAGTGGCATGGGCTAGCTTCAAGAGGCAGTTTGGGGACAAGTATGTGCCCACTCATATCAGGAGGCAGAAGGCAGTGGAATTTTAGCAGCTTGTTCAGGGCAACATGACAGTCCTCGAATACCTCACTAAATTCGAGAGATTGTCAAGATATGCTCCTAAACTAGTGGACATTGTTGAAAAGAAGATAGCTAAGTTCCTTGAAGGACTGAATCCCATCATTGAGCGGGATGCTACCGGGGTTATACCACCTACAACCTTCGAAGAGGCAGTCAAGAGGGCTTACAAATTTGAGAACTTTCACCACACGATCCTCAGACTCCAGGGTAAGGGACCACAGCAGCAACAGAGCAGTCAGCAGAGGAACCATCAACACAAGAGGCAGAGGCAAGAGCAGAATGTGCAGAATCCTTTGGTGTGTACACATTGTGGGAAGAACCACGAGAGTGCCCAGTGTCGTACCATCACAGGAGCATGCTTTAGATGTGGTTCCATGGCTCATCAGATGAGGGACTGCACGACGCAGAACAGGCAGAATCAGCAACAGCAAGGGGCACAGCGTCCAGCACAACCTCAGAATGAAATAGTTGTGTAGAACCAGGCTAGACCTCTTCAGCAACAAGCCCCACAGCAGCAGTATACGCCACAGCAGCAGCAGCAAGCCCGTCAGCAAGGACAGAATCAGAATCAGCATCCTCCACAACAGAATAGGAATGCAGGCAGGCCACAGCAAGCTCAGAATAGGCCACAGCAGAGAGGACAGATTTATGCAGTCAACAGAGCAGATGCAGAGGCAGCTGGAGATGTAGTGGAAGGTACACTTCTTGTTTGTGGATTCCAACCTAGGGTTTTGTTTGACCCTGGCTCTACCCATTCTTTTATCTCTCCCAGATTTGCAAAGTTGATTGATATGCATGCTAGAGATATGGATTTCCTATTGACTGTGGCTACTCCCATAGGTAAAGAGTTATATGTAGGACTTTTTACCCTAGTTGTCCAGTCATGATAGGAGGGTTAGAGTTACCAGCAAATCTCATTTTATTGGAGATGTTTGATTTTGATATCATCCTAGGGATGGACTGGTTAGCAGGGTACCATGCTACAATGGATTGTTTCCATAAGACCCTCACCTTCAAGTTAGAAGAGACACCAGCAGGAGTACTGTTTCGAGGAGACAGGAGTAATCCTAGTACAGGGTTTATTTCAGCGTTGAAAGCTGATAGACTTCTGAAAGGTGGATGTGAGGCCTATTTGGCGTTTATCACGGAGGATAAACAGTCCCAAGGGGTGGAGGATATCCCAATTGTTTGGGAATTCCCGGATGTTTTTCCAGAGGAGATTCCAGGTTTACCACCCATTAGAGAGATTGATTTCACTATCGAGCTATTACCAAGGACTGTTCCGATATCCATTGCACCTTATAGAATGGCTCCGGCGGAATTGGGAGAATTGAAAACACAATTGCAAGAATTGTTGGACAAAGGTTTTGTAAGACCTAGTGTTTCGCCATGGGGAGCTCCAGTGTTGTTCGTTAAGAAGAAGGATGGTTCCATGAGAATGTGTATAGATTACGGAGATTGAACCAATTGACCATCAAGAACAAGTATCCATTGCCAATGATAGATGAACTGTTTGATCAGTTACAGGGTGCTTCCTACTTTTCGAAGATTGATTTGAGATCTGGTTACCACCAGCTTAGAGTCAGGGAGTCAGATGTATTGAAGACGGCTTTCTGGACTAGATATGGGCACTATGAGTTTTTGGTCATGTCATTTGGTTTGACAAATGCACCAGCAATGTTCATGGCATTGATGAACATGATATTCGCAGAGTACCTAGATCAGTTTATAGTGGTGTTCATTGATGACATTTTGGTGTACTCCAAGACCAAAGAAGAGCATGAAGAGCACTTGAGAATAGCATTACAGCTTCTGAGAGAGAGCCAACTGTATGCAAAACTCAACAAGTGTGAATTTTGGCTGGAACAAGTAGCATTTTTGGGGCACATTATCTCCAGAGAAGGCTTGTTAGTGGATCTATCCAAGATTGAGGCAGTGGTACAATGGGAAAGACCGAAGAATGTGTCGGAAATCAGGAGTTTTCTAGGATTGGCAGGTTATTATCGGAGGTTCGTTCATGGATTTTCGTCGATTGCGTCACCTTTGATGAAATTGACAAGGAAAAGTGTGTCATATGTATGGTCAGACAAGTGTGAAGTTAGCTTCCAAGAGCTTAAGAAGAGATTAACCACAACACCAGTCCTTACTTTGCCATCCGGAAGCAGCGGTTTCACCATCTTTACCGATGCTTCGAACATTGGACTTGGGTGCGTGTTGATGCAGGATGGGAAAGTCATAGCTTATGGATCCCGTCAGTTGAAAGATCATGAGAAGAACTATGCAACACATGATCTTGAGTTAGCAGCGGTTGTTTTCGCATTGAAGATGTGGAGACATTATCTCTATGGAGAGAAATTTGAGGTTCACTCCGATCACCGCAACTTACAGTACTTGTTCTCATAGAAGAAATTGAACACGAGGCAGAGAAGATGGATGGAGTATATCAAGGATTATGATTTTCCAATCAAATATCATCCAGGGAAGGCAAATGTAGTTGCTGATGCTTTGAGCAGGAAATCAGTAGGCATGGCAAATCTCAGTGGCACATGTATCTTTGAGCAATTTGAGGAGTTGAGGATAGACTTGCAGCCACTAGAGAAGGGTGTTTTGTTAGCTAACATGTCAGTGTCAGAGCCTTCCTTCATCCAGAAGATTAAAGACAGTCAGTTGCAAGATCCAGAGTTGGCCAAGTTTTCAGAGCAGATAGCAGATCGTCCTGACTTTCGCATCGTAGATGGAGTTTTGTACTTCCGTGACCGTCTGTGTGTGCCAAACATTGAAGATTTGAGGAATGATATCATGACCGAGGCTCACAGCACGAAGTATTCTGTGCATCCAGGCAGCACGAAGATGTATCAAAATTTGAAGGGCAGATTTTGGGGGAATAACATGAAGAGAGAGATAGCAGCGTTTGTTTCTCGGTGTATGATATGTCAGTTGATTAAAGCAGAGCACCAGAAGCCTCTAGCGTTGTTGCAACCGTTAAAGATTCCGGAATGGAAATGGGAGCATATAACCATGGATTTCATTTCGGGATTACCGAGGACTAGCAGAGAAAATGACGCTATCTGGGTCATTGTGGACCGTCTCACCAAGTCAGCTCATTTCATTCCGATGAAGACTGGGAAGAAGATGCACATGCTACCATTGGCAGAGTTGTTTGTTAGTGAGATTGTCAGCAGACATGGTCAGCCAGTTTCCATCACATCTGATAGAGACAGCAGATTCGTCTCAAGATTTTGGAAAACACTACATGAGTCTATGGGTACAAGATTACAGTTCAGTACAGCTTATCACCCTCAGACAGATGGCCAGTCGGAGAGGACAATTCAGACTCTTGAGGATATGCTCCGTGCTTGTGTGTTAGACTTCAAAACTCAATGGGACGAGACTCTACCTTTGTGTGAGTTCGCGTACAATAACAGCTACCACTCGAGCATTTGAATGACGCCTTTCGAGGCATTGTATGGCAGAAGGTGTAGGACACCTGTGTGTTGGGAAGAGGTTGGTACCCGCAGTTTCCATGGACCAACAATGGTAAGTGAGACCAATGACAAGGTTAAGCAGATTCAGGCACGTCTGGAGGTAGCCCAGAGTAGACAGAAGAGTTATGCAGATTCTCACAGAAGGGACTTACAGTTCAAAGAAGGAGACAATGTTGTCTTGAAAGTATCACCTACTAGAGGAACCTTGAGATTTGGGCAGAAAGGCAAGTTGTCAAGGAGATACATTGGACCTTACGACATTGTGAGCAAGATTGGTGAAGTGGCTTATAGATTAGCCTTACCACCTGAACTTTCCGGTGTACATAACGTCTTCCATGTATCTATGTTGAACAAGTACGTCCCCGATCCTTCACATGTACTCCAGCATGAGCCGTTAGAGATCAGAGAAGATGCTACCTATGTTGAGAAGCCTATTCGGATCATCGACACCAAAGAACAAGAATTGAGGACACGGACTATTCAGTGGGTAAAGGTACTTTGGGAGAATCATGGGCCGGAAGAGGCAGCCTGGGAATTGCGAGACCAAGTGCAGAAGAAGTACCCACATCTCCTACCTGAGGTAAGTTTTGTGTTTTATTTGGAGGACCAAATATCCTAAGGGGTGGAGGATGTAAGACACCGACCCGAGTGACCTCGATTAGTGTTGATTTAGTTGCGTGTTAGTCTTGATTTGTTGTGTGGATTTTGGTTTAGTTGGTTTAGAATAGCTTTGTAATAGCTTTGAGGATTTTGAGTGCCTTTGGTATTAGTGGGGCCCTTTGGGGGTTCCTTGTTTATGATTTTACGTGTACTTGGGGTTTTATTTTGGTTTTCTTGGTTTGTATTTTATCCCGTTTTGTTTATCTCGTTAATACCTTCAACTTTCATGTTGATCCCGTTCCCGTTCGAAACCCCGAAACTTGACTTTTCTAACTTCAAGGCCAAAACAGTACTTTTACACCAAATATGTACCAAATTATTGTTATTCCCGAAACCCGCGAAACATATACTTTTTGGAAACTAGATATTTCGACGATCATTTCTTCCTTCTTCGTCGATTTCATCCGAAGTCCCGAAAATCACTATTTCAGCCCAACAAGGTTACTAGTTGGTGGAGTCCACTTGTGTTACTTATAAAAGAGAGCTCATCTCCCTCCTTTCCTCCTTTTTCCAGCAACTTTCCTTGAGCCAGGGTTTCCCTTTCTTCTTCTTGCTTTTCCATCATCAAGACATCACCAAGCTTGCACCAACATCTAAAAGGATTTCATCATCTTCTTCACCACTTCAACAGCTCTTCATTGGTACTATTTGTGAAGAAATCTCATCTCCATAAGGTCCTCTTTTAGCTTGCTTTGCTCATTTGGAGCACCTATTTGTAAGCTCTCTCCCTAGTCTTCCAGATTTGTGTTCTTTTAGCTTTAGAGAAGCTACATTTTCATTATAGAAAGCTTTCTCTTCTCCTTCATTGTTTTGACCCATTTTAGGGTTTGTTTTGGGGGGTTTTTGTAGAGATTGTGTTCTTGACTTGCAAGAGTGCTTAGGAGCTGTTTTCCTTTGATTTGAGACCCAAGGCAAGTGGATGATTTGATACTTTTATCTTTGAATGAGTTTTGATGAAATGCATTTATGTTTTCACCTAATATTTTGTAACATTAATGGTTGGTTTAGATTTGAAATAAATGCTCATATTGGTTCTTGTTATCTTGTCAAATCCATGTTTTTGGATTGTTCATCAGGTTTAAAAAAGGAAGAGAAAAGATTTGGAAAATGGGAAGAGCCACTGAACTGCTGTAACAGAACCTGGGTTCTATTACGTAGTTCACGCGGTCGACTGGCCAAGGGGCGCGGTCGACCGGGAACACTGGAACAGGTCCCCTGGGGGACGACCTGCTGCGCTGCAGGAATCACTGTTCCGCAGTTCACGCGGTCGACCGGCCAAGGGGCGCGGTCGACCGGCCACACAGAGGTCAGGTCCTCTGGAACCTGAGCAAAATACTGTTCACCCTTTTTATTTACAACTCCCGGTCGACCTGGCCCTTGGCCGGTCGACTGAGCCCACTGTGTACCGGGTCGACCGGCCAAGGGCCAGGTCGACCGGCCCAACTGGAAAACCTGCTGAAAAAATGGATTTTTACCGTATGATTAGATGGACTTTTAGTGGAACTTAGTGACCCTTTTGTGGACCCGTTTGACTTCATTTGAGGATGGTTGAACCGACATTTCCTCATGGTTAATCCGGTTGTATCGGTACTTAACCTAATTGAATCTTGAACGGCACGAAACGACGGGATATCCTTTCTTTTATCTAAACTCGAAATGGGTTTGTTTGGGTATCGCGAATCCGTTTTCCTTTCGATGACTGAGTAGGTTATAAGGTACTACTAGATTAATATTGTGCTTAGGATCCCATCCCTATTATGTTTTGTTTATTTAAAATTCGATTAAAGTTTGAATACCTAAGGTGCATAAAGAGCCCGGAATGTCTCCAAACTCAAGGAGTACCAAGTGATCATTACAATCGACATACGGGGTCCTTATTCACTTGATTTACATCGAATCCCGATACTTGTCCCGAATTTCAAGAAATGTGATTTATCATTCCCGAAAACATTGAATTTGTAACTAGAGCTTTTGCTAGCCCCGATATGTACTTCCCGTTTGAAAATGAAATTAGTGCTTCTGAGCACCCCGTCCCGCCCGTTTATTTAAGTGCATTACATATGATTTGTACATGTCTTGTTTTACATGATTTGACCTATGAGTCGGCACCACTAAGCTTGGCTTTCCTTGACGGTCTGATCAGCCGACTTGGAGACCCTTTCCCGTCCCACCAGCTGCAGTTTGGATCCCGCTACCCGATTATTACCGTGGTCTTGTCCCGATACCCGGTTCGCTACTGTGGTCCCGTCCCGTATTATATTATGTATATGTATATGTTACTTATGTTGCATCTCCTCACTTCGGTGACTGAGACAACATCCCGATATGCTCATGTCACTTTGGTGATAGAGGACTTAGCTATGTGTGGTTGCCATCTTGTTTGTTTTCCCGTTTCCTTGGATACCTTACATGTTTTATGTTGCATATGTATTTGAATAAATGTTTCTCTCGTTTTATGAAACTATTGCTTTGACAAGTTTAAATGTTTTCCAAGGTAATCTCTTTATTGTCATGTCTTTTCACCCGTTTGTCAAACCGTCGTGTTGGACCCTTTGCTTTGGTACTCAGGTCCCGTTCTTGGTCTCCCCGAGGAGGAGCACGAGGAGGCGGTCGGAGAACCGCAACGTCTAGTTGAGTGGCACGCCGATGATGTCGTCTAGACATTCGGGTGCTTGAGCTACGTAACATTTTGGGGATAGTGACTAACCATTCTTTTGGGGAACTTGTTATTTTATTTATATTGGCATTTGTTGGCCTCTATTTTTGGGGACAATGTAATTAAACTATATTGATGTAAACCTTAACTTTCTTTTGGGGTTATAGCTTTAATGATCATTGCTCATTTTGATACTAGTATAAAACATGCGTTAATCTTGTATCTTGGACATGAATGTATATGATAGATTTGCTACACCCTTCCCATACATAAAAGAAATATTCATGTTGATGTGATATCCTCACCGCGGACACCTGTGGGAAATCGCGTGTACGAGTGGCATCCTTCTTGATGGACTCGTATACGTTTTGTTTTGGGTTTTAAATTTAATACATACATCACAACAAATTAGTGTCCCGATCCCGGATCAGGCCCGAGGACCCGGTTCGGGGTCGCGACAGTGGCGATGATTCGTTAGACTCTTCGTTAGTTAGTATCGTGTGAGCAATGTATGAACCTTTATCTATTATTATGTACTAACAATTTGTTTTGCATAATGCCACCTCGTAAAAGGCCTTTGAACGACAATCCTATAGCTACTAACAGTGAGCACACAGGGCCAGTTCAAGAAGATATCTCCAACAATACCATGCAAAATCAATTCCAACAAATGATGCAAGCCATGTTAGACCAACAACGTTAGGCTAATGAGAACCAGGCTATATTGCAAGAACAGATGTTGAAGAAAGATGAAGACCATGCTAGGGAATTGCAAGGCATGCAAAGGTAACTGTTAGAGGTTTTACAAAGAAGGCGCGAACCAATACCAACTCAACCAGCTATTGTCATTAACCAAAGAGAACATGACTCGAATGCATTGTTCGAGAAGTTTACGAAAAGAGGCCCAAAGGAGTTTCTTGGATCAGAGGACCCACTAGCTGCATATGATTGGTTAGAGCACACAGAGAACATCTTTGAGATCTTCCAATGCACCAGAGGAGAGCGAGTCAAGCTTGCAACGTCTCTCTTCACCGGTTTAGCAGATATTTGGTGGAAGACCGTTAGGAAAGAATACAGACACATGGCAAATGCAATGGCTTAGGCAAATTTCAAGAGGCAGTTTGGGGACAAGTATGTACCCACACACATCAAGAGGCAGAAAGCAGTTGAGTTCCAACAACTTGTCCAAGGCAATATGTCAGTCATCGAGTACCTCACTAAATTCGAGAGATTGTCAAGATATGCTCCAGAACTGGTGGACACAGTAGAGAAGAAGATAGTAAAGTTCCTCGAAGGACTGAACCCTATCATCGAGAGGGATGCTATGAGGGTTGTACCACCTACAACCTTCGAAGAGGCAGTCAAGAGGGCTTATAAGTTTGAGAACTTCCACCACAAGATCCTCAGACTTCAAGGCAAAGGACAACCCCAGCAACAGAACAACCAATAGCGCAACCAACAGTACAAGAGACAGAGACAAGATCATAATGTACAGAATCCCTTAGTTTGTACACATTATGGGAATAACCATAAGAGTGCCCAGTGTCGCACTATCACAGGGGCATGTTTCAGATGTGATTCTATGAACCATCAGATGAGGGACTGCCCTAGACAAAATAAGCAGAATCAGCAACAACAGGGGGCACAGCGTCCAAGACCACCTCAGAACGCAGTAGTTGTCCAGAACCAAGTAAGACCCCTTCAACAACAAGCACCCCAGCAGCAGTATAGACCACAGCAACAACAACAACAGGCCCGTTAGCAAGAGCAAAATCATAATCAGCGTCCTCAGTAGTAGAATAGGAATGCACCACAAGGCAGGCCACAGCAGGCTCAGAATAGGCCACATTAGAGAGGGCAAATCTATGCAGTCAACAGAGCTGATGCAGAGGCTGCAGGAGATGTAGTGGAAGGTATACTCTTTGTTTGTGGATTTCAAGCTAGGGTTTTATTTGACCCTGGCTCTACACACTCTTTTATCTCTCCAAAACTTGCCAAGATGATTGATATGCATGCTAGAGATTTGGACTTTATTTTGACTGTGGCTACCCCTATAGGTAAAGAAGTTATATGTAGGACTTTTTACCCTAGTTGTTCAGTCATGATAGGAGAGATAGAGTTACCAGCAAATCTCATTTTATTGGAGATGTTCGATTTTGATATCATCCTAGTGATGGATTGGTTAGCAGGGTATCATACTAGAATAGATTGTTTCTATAAGACCCTCACCTTCGAATTAAAAGAGACACCGGCAGGGGTTTTGTTTCAAGGAGACATGAGTGATCCTAGTACATGGTTTATTTCAGCGTTAAAGGCTAATAGACTTCTGAAAAGTGGATGTGAGGCCTATTTGGCGTTTATCACGGTGGATAAACTGTCCCAAGGGGTGGAAGAGTGTAAGACCCCGACCCGAGAGACCTCGATTAGTGTTGATTAAGTCGAGTGCTAGCTCTAAGTGTGTTTAGTGTGTTTTGGTTTAGTTTCGGTTTAAAATAGCTTTGTTATAACTTTGGAAAATTTTGAGTGCTTTTGTGGTTAGTGGGGCCCTTTGGAGGTTCCTTTTATGACTTTGCGTTTACTTGGGGGATTTCTCGAGATTCCTTGGATTTGTGTTTTTATCTCGTTTTGCTAATCTAGTTAATCTCTACAACTTTCATGTTGATCATGTTCCAGTCCCGAATCCTGAAACCCGACTTCCATTGCATTGAGGGCAAAACAGTCTTTTTACACTAAATCTGGATCCAATATTTGATATTCCCGAAACATGCAAACATATACTTTTTGGAAACTAGAAATCTCGACGATCATTTCTTCCTTCTTCGTCAAATTCATTTGAAGTCCCAAAATCCATGATTTTGTCCCCACAAAGTTTCCTAGTGGTGGAGCCCACTTGCATTGCTTATATAAGAGAACCCATCTCTTTTCCCTTCCCTTTTCCAGCACAACGCTTTCCAACCTAGGGTTTTCCTTGCCTCTCTTCTCCCTCTTGCTTTTCCATCATCAAAACACCACCAGCCTTGTACAAATTGAGAAGTGAACTTCATCATCCTCCTCACCATCTTGAGAGCTTCCCATTGACACCATTTTTGAAGAAAACCACCATCTCCAAGACTTGCTTTGAGCTAGCTTTCTCCATTGGGAGACTTTCCAAGTAAGCTCTCTCCATAATCTCTTAGATATGTGTTCTTCTAGTCCTTGGTTATTGTGAGCTCTCTCGTCTTATTTCATTGTTTGACACATTTTAGGGTTTGTTTGGGGTTTTTAGAGATTGTGACCTCCGGCTTTAATAGCTTGTTTAGAGCTTGGATTGCTTGTTAGAGACCTTGAGGCAAGTTGATGATTTGATATTTTGAGCTTTGAATGATTTTAATTAAATGCATTGATGATTTCAATATATATTTCATACTATTATTGATTTGCATTGACTTGAAATAAATGTACATTAATGAGTCTTATTAGTTCATTTAATGTTTTGGAAATGTGGTTATTAGCATTCATTTATTGCTTGATTGAAGTTTAAATGAATCCTTATGATTATGAATTTTCTCTTCTCTTTTGTGGTTGAATGTGATGTGGAAGAAGATTGTTTGATTTGATGATTATAGAGGTATTAATGTGAAGTTTTGAGTAATGTTTATAAGAGGTCTTGATCCTCTCATGTTGATGAGAAACGGGACACAAAGGTGTTGTAAGGAGAGGAAATAGAAGGGAGCAGAACTGTCCCGGAACCCATTTTTGGGCAGCTCGCTCGAGCGAAGTGTCCAGAACAGGCTTCGAACCATTCCAGTAGACAGTTCGCTCGAGCGAACTCTCCTTCGCTCGATCGAACACTCCCAGAAAAACATTAGAAGCTCTCACAGAACCTTGTTAATTCGAGCGAATTATTTGTTCGCTTGAGCCAACAGGTTCGCTCGAGCGAACCCCTTAATCGTTCGAGCGAACTCGCCCAGAATTGTATCATGTCTCTCACAGAAACTTGTTAGTTTGAGCGAACTTAATGTTCGCTTGAGCCAACATGTTCGCTCGAGCGAACCTGTTATCCGCTCGAGCCCACCTCCCAGAAAACCATTCCACAGAGCTCATCGCTCGAGCGACCAGCACTGTTCACCTGGGACTATTCTGTAAGCAAAAATGAAATATTTATATGATTGAGAGGTGTTTGTTGGGAACCCTATTGTGATGGGAAAACTTGTAACGATTGTTTAGCACCCATTTGAAAAGAGAAACCGAATCACAAGCATTCATTTGTAGTTTTGAAAATCCTAAGGTGTATAAAGAGCCCGGAATGTCTCCAAAATCAAGGAGTACTGATTTTTATTGAATATGACATATGGGACCTTTATGCACTTTGATCGAATTTTGAATCTCGATACTTGTCCGGAACTTCATGAATTATGATTATCATTCCCGAAAATACTGAAATTGCAACTGTATGATTTTGCTAATCCTGATATGCACTTTCCGTTTGAAATTATATTTGTGCCTTCAAGCAC
The DNA here is from genome assembly GCA_003546025.1 of Camphora micrantha. Taxonomy (NCBI): domain Eukaryota; kingdom Viridiplantae; phylum Streptophyta; class Magnoliopsida; order Laurales; family Lauraceae; genus Camphora; species Camphora micrantha. Next base: position 2,454,657 of record QPKB01000006.1, on the reverse strand, counting down.
CCCGTCCCGCCCGTTTATATAGTGCATCATATGAATTTTGTACATGCCTTGTTTTATGTGATTTGACCCATGAGTCGGCACCACTAGGCTTGGATAACCTTGTCGGTCTGATCCACCGACTTGGAGACCCCGCTCGCGTCCCGCCAGCTACAGCTTGGATCCCGCTACCCAGTTATTATCGTGGTCTTGTCACAATGTCGCAGATTGCTACTGTGGTTCCTGATGCTCGGTTCGCTACCGTTGTCATATCCCGTATTAATATTATGTATATGTATATGTTACTTCTGTTGCATATCCTCACTTCGGTGACTGAGGTCAACATCCCGATATGCTCATGTCACTTCGGTTATAGAGGACTTAGCTTCGTGTGGTTGCCATATTGGTTGTTTCCCAAATTCCTTGGATACCTTACTTGTTTTAAATTGCATATATGTTTTTTTTTTAATCGATGATCCTTTTGTTTTATGAAATCTATTGTTTTAACATGTTTAAATGTTTTTCCAAGGTAATTTCAATTGTTGTATTATCTTTTCACCCATCTGCCAAACCGTCGTGTTTGACCCTTGTTTTGGTACTCATGTCCTGTTGTCGGTTATCCCGAGGAGGAGCACAAAGAGGCGGTCAGAGAACCGCAACGTCTAGTTAAGTGGCACGCCGATGATGTCGTTTAGACATTTGGGTGTTTGAGTTACGTAACATGTTGGGTTTGGAATTAACCATTCTTTTGGGAACTTGATATTTTGTTATATTGGCCTTTGTTGGCCTCTATTTTTAGGAATTGCAATTAAATAATTTTGATGTAAACTTTAACTTTCTTTTGGGAAATAGCTAATGATCATTGCTCATTTTGATACAGGTGTTAAATATGTTTTAATCTTGCTATCTTGGATATGAATGTATGAATTAGATTTGCTACACGCTTCTGCACATAAAAGAAATATTCATGTTGATGTGATATCCTCACTACGGACACCTGCTGGAAATTGCGTGTACGAGTGGCATCTTGGATGAACTTGTATACGTTTTGATTTAAATTAATTCATAGGATTATGTATCATACATTCATCATCCACATAATTTCTCTTTAGCGTCCCGATCCCGGATTAGGTTCGTGGGACCCGGTCAGGGGTCGCGACAAACTGGTATCAGAGCTAGACGTGTTTCAGGTAATTAAAAGAAACTAGAAATCCTAACGACGTGGCGAGGATTCGTTAGACTCTTCGTTAGTTAGTATCGTGTGAAAAATGTGTGAACCATTTTTTCTATTATCATGTGTTAACAAATTGTTTTGCAGCATTATGCCACATCGCAAAAGGCCTCTAGATGGCAATCCCACAGCTAGTAACAGTGAGCATACAGGGTGAGTCCAAGAAGATATCCTTGACAATACCATGCAGACTCAATTCCAACAAATGATGTAAGCTATGTTAGATCAGCAGCGTCAGGCTAATGAGAACCAAGCTAGATTGCAAGAACAGATGTTGACTAAGGATGAAGACCATGCTAGGGAGTTAGTAGGCATGTAGAGGCAATTGTTAAAGGTGTTACAGAGGAGGCCCGAGCCAGTGCAAGCTCAACCAGCCATTGTTATTAATCAGAAGGAACATATCCAAATGCTTTGTTTGAGAAGTTTAGGAAGAGAGGTCCAAAGGAATTCCTTGGGTCAAAGGACCTATTAGCTGCATATGACTGGCTAGAGCACACAAAGAACATATTCGAGATCTTCCAATGCACCGGAGGGGAGCGAGTTAAACTTGTAACGTCTCTCTTCACCGGTTCAGCAGACATTTGGTGGAAGATAGTTAGAGAAGAGTACAGTCACATGGCAGATGCGGTAGCATGGGTTATTTTCAAGAGGTGGTTTGGGGACAAGTACATACCCACGCATATCAAGAGACAAAAGGCGGTGGAATTCCAGCAACTTGTCCTAGGCAATATGTCAGTCCTCGAATACCTCACTAAGTTCGAGAGATTGTCAAGATATGTTCCAGAGCTAGTGGATACAGTTGATAAGAAAATGGCCAAGTTCTTCGAATGACTGAATCCCATCATTGAGAGGGATGCTACGGGGGTTGTACCACCTACAACCTTCGAAGAGGCAGTCAAGAGGGCTTATAAGTTTGAGAATTTCCACCACAAGATCCTCAGACTTCAAGGCAAAGGACAACAGCAGCAACTGAACAACCAACAGAGGAATCACCAGCATAAGAGGCAGAAACAAGAGTAGAATGTGCAGAATCCCTTAGTGTGTACACATTGTGGGAAGAACCATGAGAGTGCCCAGTGCCGTACCATCACGGGGGCATGTTTCAGATGTGGTTTTATGAACCACCAGATGAGAGACTGCCTAAGGCAGAACAGGCAGAATCAGCAACAGTGGGCACAGCGTCTAGTACCATCTCAAAATACAATAGTTGTGCAGAACCAAGCTAAACCCCTCCAGCAACAAGCACCACAGCAACAGTATAGGCCACAGTAGCAGCAGCAACAGGCCCGTCGGCAAGGGCAGAATTAGAATCAACGTGCTCCACAGCAGAATAGGAATGCACAATAAGGCAGGCTATGGCAGGCTCAGAATAGGCCACAATAGAGAGGACAAGTATATGCAGTTAACAGAACTGATGCAGAGGTAGCAGGAGATGTTGTGGAAGGTACACTTCTAGTTTGTGGATTTCAAGCTAGGGTTTTGTTTGACCCTGGCTCTACTCACTCTTTTATCTCTCCAAAATTTACAAAGATGATAGATATGCATGCTGGAGAGTTGGATTATATTTTGACTGTGACTACCACAGTAGGTAAAGAAGTTATATGTAGGACTTTTGATCCTAGTTGTTCAGTCATAATAGGGGAGTTAGAGTTATCAGCAAATCTCATTTTATTGGAGATGTATGATTTCGATGTCATCTTAGGGATGGATTGGTTAGCAGGGTATCATGCTATAATGGATTGTTTCCATAAGACCCTCACCTTCAAATTAGTAGAGACACCAGCCGGGGTGTTATTTCGAGGAGACATGAGTAATCCTAGTACAGGGTTTATTTCAGTTTTGAAGGTTGATAGACTTCTGAAAAGTGGATGTGAGGCTATTTGGCGTTTATCACGGAGGATAAACGGTCCCAATGGGTGGAGGAGATCCCAATTGTTTGGGAATTCCCGGATGTTTTTCCGGAGGAGATTCCAGGTTTATCACCTATTAGAGAGATAGACTTCACTATTGAGCTAATACCGGGGACCACTCCGATCTCCATTACACCTTATAGAATGGCTCCGGCGAGATTGGGAGAATTGAAAACACAGTTGCAAGAATTGTTGGATAAAGGTATTGTAAGACCTAGTGTTTCGTCGTGGGGAGCTTCGGTATTGTTCGTCGAGAAAAAAGATGGTTCAATGAGGATGTGCATAGACTACCGGAGATTGAACCAAGTGACCATCAAGAACAAGTATCCTCTACCAATGATAGATGAACTGTTTGATCAATTACAAGGTGCTTCTTACATTTCGAAGATTGATTTGAGATCCAGTTACCACCAGCTGCGAGTCAGAGAGTCAGATGTATTGAAGACAGCTTTCCGGACAAGATATGGACACTATGAGTTTCTAATGATGCCATTTGGGTTGACTAATGCACCAGTAGTGTTCATAGCATTGATGAACAAGATATTTGCAGAGTACCTAGGTCAGTTTTTAGTGGTATTCATTGATGACATATTGGTGTACTCTAAGACCAAAGAAGAGCATGAAGACACTTGATAATAGCATTGCAGCTTCTGAGAGAGAACCAGCTGTATGCAAAACTCAATAAGTGTGAGTTTTGGCTAGAGCAAGTGGCGTTTTGGGGCACATTATCTCTAGAGAAGGATTGTCAGTTGACCCATCCAAGATTGAGGCAGTAGTACAGTGGGAAAGACTGAAGAATGTGTCAGAAATCAGAAGTTTTTTAGGATTGGCAGGCTACTACCAGAGGTTTGTTCGAGGATTTTCGTCAATTGCGTCACCTTTGACGAAGTTATCAAGGAAGAATGTGCCATGTGTGGTCAAACAAGTGTGAAGATAGCTTTCAAGAGCTGAAGAAGAGATTAACCACAGCACCAGTCCTTACTTTGCCATCCGAAAGCAGCGGTTTCACTATTTTTACCGATGCTTCGAACATTGGACTTTGATGTGTGTTAATGCAGGAAGGAAAAGTCATAACCTATGGATCCCGGCAGTTGGAAGGTCATGAGAAGAACTATGCCACACATGATCTTGAGTTAGCAGCGGTTGTATTTGCATTGAAAATGTGGAGACATTATCTCTATGGAGAGAAATCTGAGGTTCATTCAGACCACTGCAGGTTACAGTACTTGTTTTCTCAGAATGAGTTGAATATGAGGCAGAGAAGTTGGATGAAATATATCAAGGATTACAATTTTCCAATCAAGTACCACCCGGGGAAAGCAAATGCAGTTGCTGATGCTTGAAGCAAAAAGTCAGTAGGCTTGGCAAATCTCAGTGGCACTTGTATTTTTGAGCAATTTGAAGAGTTGAGTATAGATCTTCAGCCACTGAAGAAGGGTGTAGTGTTAGCCAACATGTCAGTGTCAAAGCCTTCTTTCATTCAAAAGATCAAAGACAGTCAGTTGCAAGATCCAGAGTTGGCCAAGATTTCAGAGCATATAACAGATCACCCTGATTTTCGCATTGTTGATTGAGTTTTGTACTACCGTGACCGCCTATGCGTGCCAAACATTGAAGAATTGAGGAACGATATCATGACAGAAGCTCAAAGTACAAGGTATTCTATGCATCCAGACAGCATAAAGATGTACCAGAACTTGAAGGGCAGATTTTGGTGGAACAACATGAAGAAAGAGATAGCAGTGTTTGTCTCCCAGTGTACGACATGTCAGTTGATTAAGGCAGAGCACCAGAAGCCTCTAGGGTTGTTGCAATCATTAGAGATTCCGGAATGGAAATGGGAGCACATTACCATGGATTTCATTTCGGGATTACCAAGAACTAGCAAAGGCAATGATGCTATTTGGGTCATTGTGGACCGTCTCACTAAGTCAACTCACTTCATCCCGATGAAGACAGGAAAGAAGATGCACATGCTACCTTTGGCAGAGTTGTTTGTCAGTGAGATTGTCAGCATACATGGTCAGCCAGTTTCCATCACATTCGATCGAGACAGCGAATTCGTCTCGAGATTTTGGAAGACATTGCATGAGTCTATGGGTACAAGACTACATTTCAGTACAACTTACCATCCTCAGACAGATGGCCAATCAGAGAGAACGATTCAGACTTTTGAGGATATGCTCCGTGCTTGTGTGTTAGACTTTAAGACCCAATGAGACGAGACTCTACCTTTGTGAGAGTTCGCGTACAACAACAGCTACCACTCGAGCATTGAGATGGCGCCTTTTGAGGCATTGTATGGCAGAAGGTGTAGTACACTTGTTTGTTGGGAAGAAGTTGGTACCCACAGTTTACATGGGCCGGCCATGGTAAGTGAAACCAGTGACAAAGTCAAGCAGATTCAAGAACGTCTGAAAGTAGCCCGGAGTAAACAAAAGAGTTATGCAGATTCTCACAAAAGGGATCTACAGTTTAAAGAAGGAGACAAGGTTTTCTTGAAGGTATCACCTATTAGGGGAACATTGAGATTTTGACAGAAATGCAAGTTATCACGGAGATAGATTGGACCTTATGACATTGTGAACAAGATTGGTGACGTGACTGATAGATTAGCCTTACCATCCGAGCTATCCGGAGTACACAATGTTTTTCAAGTCTCTATGTTGAAGAAGTATGTTCCCGATCCTTCACATGTACTCCGGCATGAACCGTTGGAAATCAGAGAAGATACTACCTATGTCAAGAAGCCTATTCAGATCATTGATACAAAGGAACAAGAATTGAGGACACGGACTATTCAGTGGGTGAAAGTGATTTGGCAAAATCATTGACCGGAAGAGGCAACATGGGAATTACGAGACCAAGTGCAGAAGAAGTATCCACATCTTCTACCTGAGGTGAGTTTTGTATTTTATTTGGTGGACCAAATATCCCAAGGGGTGGAGGATGTAAGACCCCGACTCGAGTGACCTCGATTAGTGTTGATTAAGTCGTGTGTTAGCTCTAAGTGTGTTTTGTGTGTTTTGGTTTAGTTTCGGTTTAAAATAGATTTGTTATAGCTTTGGAAAATTTTGAGTGCTTTTGTGATTAGTGGGGCCCTTTGGGGGTTCCTTTTATGACTTTGCGTTTACTTGGGGGATTTCTCTAGATTCCTTGGATTTGTGTTTTTGTCAAACCCCAACCCAGGATTAACCCAATAGTGTTTGTTTAGTGTGTGCTTAGTCTTGATTTGGGTTTAGTTATCGTGGGTTAGAATGTGATTAGTTTTGGTCATGGTTATAGCTTTGGGGGAGTTCGAGAACGTTTAGTGTTTATTAGGCTCACTCAGGAAGGCCTGGGTGTACGTGCAAGCGTGGGAAGATTGTGTTTGGTTTTGTGTGAATCGTGATTTTCATCTCATTTGATTGGTTTTATGATTATGTGCAACTTTCGTGTTTAACTCATTTGTGTTTGAAGCCCAGAAACTCAAGTTTTGGCCAAAAGGGTAAAATAGCCTTTTCACACTCAAATCTGGACACGATTTTCGAGATCCCATGTCGCGACCCCAAACCGGGGGTCGTGAGGGAGGGGTGATTAAATTTATTTTTATTTCTCCCAAGATCCGCGTGTGTGAGGATCCACAATCACATCACTCTCTGAATATTTCTGCGGAAGCTTTCGTGGCAATGCGACCCGGAGTCCGTGGACATCATCGGATTCCGCGTCGCATAGGGCCCTTTAGCATAAAGCTATCATTTTATAAATCATATCAGACTGGAATACACCCACATATAAATTACAGAGCTGACGGTAACAGGATATTACATTTCCATACATATTCAAGTTACAATTATCAATGTGTATTAATTACAATCCCAAGAAGGGCTAATAAAAGCCGGACAATACAACTAATATCCACTACCCAATTGTGACGTAACTCCGATGTCAAGCACAATGTCTACAGGACATAGCCGACAAGACAACCTGCAACTCGTGGCTCCACAGCCAACCAAACTCTCAGCTCGGGGCGGGAATCTGAACCTGAGTACCAACATAGTGGGTCAAACACGACGGTTTGGCAAGAGAATGAAAAGATACCACAATATACAATAGATGAAATACCTTGAAAAGCATAGAAATCTGTTTAAACAAGAACTCTAATAAAACCGATAAATCATTTGCTGTAAAACAAGTAAACAAGATAAGACATATGAGGTAACCAAGGAATCGGGAATAACAAGGTGGCAACCACAAGAAGCTAAGTCCTCTATCACTAAAGCGATAGAGCAATAACTAGGCCCTGATCTTAGTCACTCGAGGTGAGGAGAAACAGGGGATCTCATATAGATACATATACATATACAATACTATACATGACCACGGTAGCGAGCCGGGCATCGGGGACCACAGTAGCAATCTGCGGCATCGGGACAAGACCACGGTAATGACCGGGTAGCGGGATCCAAACTGCAGCTGGCGGGACAAGAGGGGGATCTCCAAGTCGGTTGATCAGACCAACAGGGTTATCCAAGCTTAGTGGTGCCGACTCATAGGTCAAATACAATCGAGACAATGCAAGCAATTCAAGTACGAGTACATAATCAAACGGGCAAGACGGGGGTGCTCAAGGGCACACTGACATATCATGTGGTGCAATGCACTTCAGGTCAAGTAACTGTTTCAAGTGTACAATAATACTTTCGGGAAAACCATTCATGTAATGCAAGGCTTGGAAATAGAGAAATATTGTGAACTATGCTAAATCAGGAAAGACAATGATTTTAAGATCTATTTGAGTGAATAGGGGTCCCGTATGTCGATCATAGATATGAATTGGTACTCCTTGAGTTTGAAGACATTCCGGGCTCCTTATGCACTTTTACGCTTTTCAAAACTTACAATGAGCTTATGGTTATAACTAGATGTTATGATAAGGAAATCAAGACTATAAATGGTCCATCCTAAGTATGATGTTAATTCGGAGACATCGAGCAGCCTACTCAGTCATCGAAAGGAATAGAATTCGCGATAACCAAGGAAAAAGTCTTGTATTTAGATATAAAGGAGATATCGCGTCATTCCGTCCCGTTCAAGATTGAAATGAAGTGAACATCGATGTCACCCAACCAACCGTGAGGAGCATCGGCTCAAGACGTCCTCACGCATGGTCAAATGAGTCCAAAGAGGGTAGTCAAGGTCCCACCTAAAACCAAGAAAAGAAAAAAAAATATAAAAATCTCAAAACCCACTGGACTCAATCTGAGTCCTCCGATCGATCGGACCGAATGTCCGATCGATTGGCTAAAATTTTCTGAACAGGGTCCGATCAATCGGCCGAAATTTCTACACAGGGCCCGATCGATCGGCCCAAAAGCCCTTACAGTTAAAGACAGTCCGATCGATCGGTCTGCACGTCCGATCGATCGGACCTGGGCGTGCAGCAGTTCCGGGAACTTGGTTTCTTTTTCTCCCTTTTTCCTTTCCTTCCAACACATGATTAACCAAGGAAAACTATGAACAAGATGACTTAATTACATGCTTCCAAGACATTAAATGAGGCTATCAAGAGGTATAAAGATCATTTATTACAACCATGGAAAATCAATAAAGGAAATCAATGAAAGCATAAAAATCCATAAATGCTACCAAACCATTTGAAACTTAAAAACATCCAACATTCACTTGCCTCAAGCCTTCAATTAGTGATAAAACCAGCTCTAATCACACTTGCAAGCCAAGAACAAGATCTCTACAAAAACCCCCCAAAACAAACCCTAAAATGGGTCAAAACAAGAAATAAGAAGAGAGAGCTTTCAAGAATGAAAATGGGGCTTCTCAAGGATCATAAGAACATGAATCTAGAAGATTAGGGAGAGATCTTACCAATAGGTTCTCCAAATGGACAAAGCAAGCTAAATGAAGACCTTGGAGAGAAGAGATTCCTCCACAAATGGTACCAATAGGAAGCTCTTGAGGTGGGGAAGAAGATAATGTAACCTTTTGAGATGATGGTGCAAGATTTGGTTGTGTTTGATGATGGCAAAGCAAGAAGAAGAAGAAAGGGTGCAAGGAAGAACCCTAGGTTCAGTTGTTGCTGGAAAAATGAAGAAGGGAATGAGAAATGGGTTCTCTTATAACATGTGAAATGGGCCCCACCACTTAAGAACCATGAAAGGCCAAAATAGTGGTTTTCCGGACTTCGGATGAAATCGACGAAGAAGGAAGAAATGATCGTCGAAATATCTAGTTTCTAAAAAGTCTATGTTTCGCGGGTTTCGGGAATATCAAGTTTTGGGTACAGATTTGGTGTGAAAAGACTGTTTTGCCCTCCAAGCTAGAAAAGTCAAGTTTCGGGGTTCGGGACGGGAACGGGATCAACATGAAAGTTGAAGCTATCAGCAAAACAAGTAAATCGGGATGAAATACAAATCAAGAACAAAACGACTAAATCGGGAAAAATACAAATCAAGAACAAACAAGTAAATCGGGATAGAATACAAATAAAGAAAACCAAGATAAAATCCCAAGTACACGTCAAGTCATAAACAAGGGTACCCCCAAAGGGCCCCACACTAAAACCAAGACACTCAAAATATCCCAAAGCTATAACAAAGCTATTTTAAATCCAAATTAAACCAAAAACCACGAGACACACTTAGAGCTAAACACAGCTCCAAAAACACTAATCTGGGCCTCTCGGGTCGGGGTCTCACATCCTCCCCCCCTTAGAACATTTGGTCCTCCAAATGAACTAAACAAAACCAAAAACAAATGGGGATATAATCCCGCACAACGAAAACAAAATCTCAAACTGCTGCTCCCAACGGTCATCTCGAAAGCATCTGGACTCACTGGGTCATCTCTGCTGTAGAACTCTTCGGTCAACTACCAGCAGCTATCATACATTCTTCCTCTGGCTCGAATCTGTTACTGCCCTGCCAATCTGACTGCTCAAGAATTCTGCCAACTCTGACTCCTCAAGAATCCTGCCAACTCTGACTCCTCCTAGGTTCCACCAAGTCTCTCACTTCTAGCCACCTTCAAACAGAAAATTTCTGGAACAATTCTCTCAACTTCATCATGATTGTCGAATCTAGGTCTCATATCAAATGCACCATCTTCAAAGTGAACTTCCTGTTAGCTCTAACTTGCGCATTACTCTCGATCTCTGCAGCACAATTTGTCTTTGACGATAACATGCTTGTCCCTTCACTATTCTTCAGCACTAGAAGCTCTGCACTTACTATTGCAACTGTTCTGCCAAGTCTGTTTTCCCAAACAAATCCCAAAATAATTGACTTCCTACTCCGAGCATCTGCCAACTGAAAATTACCTCTGACATTGATAATCTGTCCTGCTCCTGCACAACTGCACTACCTCCAGTCAAACACGAGGGTGAGATGAGTCTGTAGTCAAGGTCTCTGCTTCGGTTGAAGATCTCCAACTGTCCAAACTCTAATTCAGCAACTAGCTCTTCCGACACCCATCAAAAGTTCTAACATCACTTCTAATCATCTGCCTGTCTTGTCTATCCATGTCGGTCCAAGTAAATGAAAGTTCTGGCTCATTCTGATGTATTGCAATTCCTTCTCTGTCTTATCTGTTCAATCTTCTGCCTCTATCTCTGGTTCACCATCTTCAAGTCATGCATGTGTGCCATTCTTCTCTGAATCTTTCGACTAGCCTTGTCCACCGGTTATGGTTCTCCAGCCTGTATCTGCACAATGTCCAAATTGATATCCCAAAAGTCCTTAAAGTCTGCAAGATCTCCTCTATCATATGACCAGGTAACAATCCATTCTGCATACGGCTCTCTATATCGCAGCTGAAAACTTACTCCCCATCATTATAACCACACACTGATGTACCCCTCTGAGTCGACTTCACCATCCTTCTGGAATTACTGAAAATCCTCTAACACTTACCTGACAAAAGCTCGTCCATACTCGAGAAGTTCCCAACTTCTAGCATCCACTTGAAGCTCTATCAACTGAAAATCACTTCAAACTTCCTGAAATCTGTCATTCTCTGGTTTCTGGAGTCTTTTGACTTAGGGAATGTTCCAAGTTTATCCAAAAATCCACACTTACTTGCCTGACGAATCCTCTGACGATACACGATCAACTGTAATTGGGTCTTGGTATGCTGCTAACATTCCTTGCTGACTAGCAACTGCTCAAAAATTCCTTTGCTAACTCTGTCTGTGACATCAAAAAGCTGCAAATTCTGCCAAAGTCCTTCGAGATCCACATGCTAAGTTTTGTGGGCTTAGATTCTCTGGCCCGAAAACAACGAAAAGGAGCTAAACATGGGTGCGGAGACATTAAATTCTCCCCCACTAGAAAAGAATTTGGTCCCCCAAATTCTCTAACAAGAACAAAAGGAAAAGAGACAAGGAGAGTCTCCCCCACTAGAAAGAAAACAAACCCAAATCTGACAAAACGACATCGAGCAAAAATCCGGATCTCACGACACGTCTTAAGGTTTGTAGAGTGTTTTATGTCCTAGAAACCTGCCCGCTCTGATACCAGTCTGTCGCGACCCCAAACCGGGGGTCGTGAGGGAGGGGTGATTAAATTTATTTTTATTTCTCCCAAGATCCGCGTGTGTGAGGATCCACAATCACATCACTCTCTGAATATTTCTGCGGAAGCTTTCGTGGCAATGCGACCCGGAGTCCGTGGACATCATCGGATTCCGCGTCGCATAGGGCCCTTTAGCATAAAGCTATCATTTTATAAATCATATCAGACTGGAATACACCCACATATAAATTACAGAGCTGACGGTAACAGGATATTACATTTCCATACATATTCAAGTTACAATTATCAATGTGTATTAATTACAATCCCAAGAAGGGCTAATAAAAGCCGGACAATACAACTAATATCCACTACCCAATTGTGACGTAACTCCGATGTCAAGCACAATGTCTACAGGACATAGCCGACAAGACAACCTGCAACTCGTGGCTCCACAGCCAACCAAACTCTCAGCTCGGGGCGGGAATCTGAACCTGAGTACCAACATAGTGGGTCAAACACGACGGTTTGGCAAGAGAATGAAAAGATACCACAATATACAATAGATGAAATACCTTGAAAAGCATAGAAATCTGTTTAAACAAGAACTCTAATAAAACCGATAAATCATTTGCTGTAAAACAAGTAAACAAGATAAGACATATGAGGTAACCAAGGAATCGGGAATAACAAGGTGGCAACCACAAGAAGCTAAGTCCTCTATCACTAAAGCGATAGAGCAATAACTAGGCCCTGATCTCAGTCACTCGAGGTGAGGAGAAACAGGGGATCTCATATAGATACATATACATATACAATACTATACATGACCACGGTAGCGAGCCGGGCATCGGGGACCACAGTAGCAATCTGCGGCATCGGGACAAGACCACGGTAATGACCGGGTAGCGGGATCCAAACTGCAGCTGGCGGGACAAGAGGGGGATCTCCAAGTCGGTTGATCAGACCAACAGGGTTATCCAAGCTTAGTGGTGCCGACTCATAGGTCAAATACAATCGAGACAATGCAAGCAATTCAAGTACGAGTACATAATCAAACGGGCAAGACGGGGGTGCTCAAGGGCACACTGACATATCATGTGGTGCAATGCACTTCAGGTCAAGTAACTGTTTCAAGTGTACAATAATACTTTCGGGAAAACCATTCATGTAATGCAAGGCTTGGAAATAGAGAAATATTGTGAACTATGCTAAATCAGGAAAGACAATGATTTTAAGATCTATTTGAGTGAATAGGGGTCCCGTATGTCGATCATAGATATGAATTGGTACTCCTTGAGTTTGAAGACATTCCGGGCTCCTTATGCACTTTTACGCTTTTCAAAACTTACAATGAGCTTATGGTTATAACTAGATGTTATGATAAGGAAATCAAGACTATAAATGGTCCATCCTAAGTATGATGTTAATTCGGAGACATCGAGCAGCCTACTCAGTCATCGAAAGGAATAGAATTCGCGATAACCAAGGAAAAAGTCTTGTATTTAGATATAAAGGAGATATCGCGTCATTCCGTCCCGTTCAAGATTGAAATGAAGTGAACATCGATGTCACCCAACCAACCGTGAGGAGCATCGGCTCAAGACGTCCTCACGCATGGTCAAATGAGTCCAAAGAGGGTAGTCAAGGTCCCACCTAAAACCAAGAAAAGAAAAAAAAATATAAAAATCTCAAAACCCACTGGACTCAATCTGAGTCCTCCGATCGATCGGACCGAATGTCCGATCGATTGGCTAAAATTTTCTGAACAGGGTCCGATCAATCGGCCGAAATTTCTACACAGGGCCCGATCGATCGGCCCAAAAGCCCTTACAGTTAAAGACAGTCCGATCGATCGGTCTGCACGTCCGATCGATCGGACCTGGGCGTGCAGCAGTTCCGGGAACTTGGTTTCTTTTTCTCCCTTTTTCCTTTCCTTCCAACACATGATTAACCAAGGAAAACTATGAACAAGATGACTTAATTACATGCTTCCAAGACATTAAATGAGGCTATCAAGAGGTATAAAGATCATTTATTACAACCATGGAAAATCAATAAAGGAAATCAATGAAAGCATAAAAATCCATAAATGCTACCAAACCATTTGAAACTTAAAAACATCCAACATTCACTTGCCTCAAGCCTTCAATTAGTGATAAAACCAGCTCTAATCACACTTGCAAGCCAAGAACAAGATCTCTACAAAAACCCCCCAAAACAAACCCTAAAATGGGTCAAAACAAGAAATAAGAAGAGAGAGCTTTCAAGAATGAAAATGGGGCTTCTCAAGGATCATAAGAACATGAATCTAGAAGATTAGGGAGAGATCTTACCAATAGGTTCTCCAAATGGACAAAGCAAGCTAAATGAAGACCTTGGAGAGAAGAGATTCCTCCACAAATGGTACCAATAGGAAGCTCTTGAGGTGGGGAAGAAGATGATGTAACCTTTTGAGATGATGGTGCAAGATTTGGTTGTGTTTGATGATGGCAAAGCAAGAAGAAGAAGAAAGGGTGCAAGGAAGAACCCTAGGTTCAGTTGTTGCTGGAAAAATGAAGAAGGGAATGAGAAATGGGTTCTCTTATAACATGTGAAATGGGCCCCACCACTTAAGAACCATGAAAGGCCAAAATAGTGGTTTTCGGGACTTCGGATGAAATCGACGAAGAAGGAAGAAATGATCGTCGAAATATCTAGTTTCTAAAAAGTCTATGTTTCGCGGGTTTTGGGAATATCAAGTTTTGGGTACAGATTTGGTGTGAAAAGACTGTTTTGCCCTCCAAGCTAGAAAAGTCAAGTTTCGGGGTTCGGGACGGGAACGGGATCAACATGAAAGTTGAAGCTATCAGCAAAACAAGTAAATCGGGATGAAATACAAATCAAGAACAAAACGACTAAATCGGGAAAAATACAAATCAAGAACAAACAAGTAAATCGGGATAGAATACAAATCAAGAAAACCAAGATAAAATCCCAAGTACACGTCAAGTCATAAGCAAGGGTACCCCCAAAGGGCCCCACACTAAAACCAAGACACTCAAAATATCCCAAAGCTATAACAAAGCTATTTTAAATCCAAATTAAACCAAAAACCACGAGACACACTTAGAGCTAAACACAGCTCCAAAAACACTAATCTGGGACTCTCGGGTCGGGGTCTCACATCCCAAAACCATGTCAAAAATATATTTTTTGGAAACTAGATATTTCAAGGATCGTTTTATCCTTCTTCGTCGACTTCATTTGAGGCCTATAAGATCATGTTTTGACTCATGCAAGATTTGCACAAAAAGGGGACCCACTTGCAAGCACTTAAGCTACTTTCCCCTTTCCCTTTCCCCATTCCACAACAAAATCCTGCAACTTTCTTGCCCTAGGTTGAGAAAACCCTCTTTTCTCTTCTCATTCTTTTCATGATTGCTTGAGCTAGGAGACTCCAAATGAAATTCTAAGACCATCACCTTCTTCCTCTCAAGACAAGCTTCCTATTGGTACCATTTTCATGAAGTTTCTTATTGGAAGAGATCTTCATTTCTCTCTTTGCATTTCGTTTGGGCACCTTTAGGTAAGGGCAACAACCCATCTCTTCAATAGAGTTCTTTCTACTCCTAAAGAGCATGTTTTTCTAACCTATAGCACCTATTTCTAAATGGGTTGCTTGGTTGTGTTTTTGGGTGAGTTTTGAATGGATTTTTCATGGGATTTTGTAGTTCTTGGCTTGACCTTTGGTTTGGAGTGCTTGAAGAAAGAACTTGTGTTCATTTGGCTAAGGCAAGTGATCTATTTAAGTTGTTGTGCATGTGTGTTCTTGGATTTGTATTTTGGTACTAAGGTTGTGATTTATTAGGCTTTCATGATTGTGATCTTACTTTAGATAATGCAAGCATGTTTAATAGCTTTCCAAACATTCAGATTTCATATCTTTTAATTAAGTCTTGTTTTGGTTGAAGTTTGGATTTGTTTTGATAAGAAAGGGTTTCAAGGATTTTGAAATGGATTTCCATGTTAATGATTTGTTTTAGTATGAAATGAATGCCCAATGTGAGCCTTGACAACATGTTACATTCATGTATTTAGTTTGCTAATTAGGTTGGAAAGATTGTAGAAAAGCAAGGAATGGAAGAAGGACCAGTGCACTGCAGAAATCTGAACTGGGTTCTGATTTCCGCAGTGTACGCGGTCGACCGGCCAAGGGCGCGGTCGACCGGGGACACTGGATTTTGGTCCCAGTTGGAAGACCTGCTGCACTGCGGGATTTTCTGTCCCTGCAGTTCACGCGGTCGACCGGCCCAGGGCGCGGTCGACCGGCGACACAGGGTCAGGTTCTCTGGAACCTGACCAAAACACTGTGCATGGAATAAAAGTTACAACTTTGAGTCTATCGGGACTTGGCCGGTCGACCGGGCTCTCAGTGTACGCGGTCGACCGGCCAAGGGCGCGGTCGACCGGGCACCCTGGAATTTCCCCTGTTTTTGAGATTTTTGCCCATTTGTATTTTCTTTTAAAACTTGAAAACTAGGCTATATTAAGGACTTTAAGTGGACATTGTGTGAATGGAACTCCATGCTTTATACTAACTTCGGGGACACCAATTCATGTATTTCCATAATAGAGTTCCAATCAACCAATGGCCAATGAATAGCCTAAGCTTGCACTTTATAAAATTATCGTGTTTTGAAAGTGGATTTAAGACTGCAAGTTATGTCGTGTACTCGTTTTGAAGTCAAGTATTTAAGCTCGTTCCGAGATGTGTTTCAAGATGTGTCTCAAGTATTTTCAAGATGTGTTTCAAGTATTAAATGGGGATCACTTCTATAAGTTGTGAGCATATATATTATGCATTGTGCTAGTCGTGCCTTGTCTTGTCGTGATAAGTGATTTCCCCTTTTATTTTCGATATGTTTGAATCGTGTTTCACGTGTTTTGTGCATTCATGAACTCAAGTGAACACTACAGAGCTTGGACTGCCCTTTCAGTCTGATCCACTGTCTGGGGGTCCTTAAACATGTGAACTAACTGCAGATTAGTAGTGTATTTATTACACATCGTGCGTGTCCGGTTCCGCGGCCGGAATCCCGTTTTTGTGGGAATCGTGTCGTGCTATATTATATATATTCGTGCTTGTCGTGCGTGCTTACTCTTTTCATTTATAAATGATAGAGAAAGGATGGGCTCTATGTGGATTTACTATTCATGATATATATGTTATGCATTCATGTTAGTGTGTCTTTGATTTAGAAAAGTGTTCGTAAGTATTGTTTTACGTTCAGTAAAGTATTTCAGTATATCCTCGATTTAACCTTGTTTTACATGCTTTCACTTAAAATGATTTCTTGCCAAACCGTCGTGTTTGATGCTTGTATTTTGGTGACCAGGTGCAGGAGACCCTCCCTTTGAGGAGGAGTGCCCAGAGGAGGCTGTTGGGCCTACCTTAGCACACGAGTGGCAACCCGACGACGTCATGTAGACGTTTGGATGGGTTACGAGTTCGATGGATTACATTTTGGGATTTTGATATACTTTTTGGGAATTGTATTGGCCTTTGTTGGCCTCTTATTTTGGGAAGTGTAATAACTTAACTTACTTTGTTAACTTTTACAACTTGAACTATTATGGGAATGCCTCGTTATGTTTTCATTCTGATATTATGTCTCGATGTCATTATGTTTCCTATTATGACATGATATGTTAGGATGTAATTTGCCACGCGCTTCCGCATACTTAATCATGTGAGTTGGTTGTTCCATGTGTGTTTGTTTGGAACCCTCACCGCGGGAACCTGTGGGAGGTTTAATCATCTTAATCTTTCAAATAATCTTATAACCGCCGTGGCCTCGGTCCGGGGTCGCTACAGTTTTTATCTCGTTTTGCTAATCTTGTTAATCTCTACAACTTTCATGTTGATCACATTCCCGTCCCGAATCCCGAAACCCGACTTCCATTGCATTGAGGGCAAAACAGTCTTTTTACACTAAATCTGGACCCAATATTTGATATTCCCGAAACCCGAGAAACATATACTTTTTGGAAACTAGAAATCCCGATGATCATTTCTTCCTTCTTCGTCAAATTCATTTGAAGTCCCGAAAGCCATGATTTTGTCCCCACAAAGTTTCCTAGTGGTGGAGCCCACTTGTATTGCTTATTTAAGAGAACCCATCTCTTTTCCCTTCCCTTTTTCCAGCACAACTCTTTCCAACCTAGGGTTTTCCTTGCCTCTCTTCTCCCTCTTGCTTTTCCATTATCAAAACACCACCAACCTTGCACAAATTGAGAAATGAACTTGATCATCCTCCTTACCATCTTGAGAGCTTCCCATTAACACCATTTTTTTTCAGAAAACCACCATCTCCAAGACTTGCTTTGAGCTAGCTCTCTCCATTTGGAGACCTTCCAAGTAAGCTCTCTCCCTAATCTCTTAGATATGTGTTCTTCTAGTCCTTGAGAAGCTCCATTTTCATTATTGTGAGCTATCTCTTCCTATTTCATTGTTTGACCCATTTTAGGGTTTGTTTGGTGTTTTGTAAAGATTGTGACCTTTGGCTTGGATAGCTTGTTTAGAGCTTGAATTGCTTGTTAGAGACCTTGAGGCAAGTGAATGATTTGATATTTTGAGCTTTGAATGATTTTTATAAAATGCATTGATGATTTCAATATAAATTTATACTATTATTGATTTGCATTGACTTGAAATAAATGTACATTAATGAGTCTTATTATTTCATTTAATGTTTTGGAAATATGGTTGTTAGCATTCATTTATTGCTTGATTGAAGTTTAAATGAGTCCTTATGATTATGGATTTTCTCCTCTCTTTTGTGGTTGAATGTGATGGGGAAGAAGATTGCTTGATTTGATGATTATGGAGGTATTAATGTGAAGTTTTGAGTAATGTTTATAGGAGGTCTTGATCCTCTCATGTTGATGAGAAATGGGACACAAAGGTGTTGTAAGAAGGAGAGGAAATAAAAGGGAGCAGAACTATCCCGGAACTCATTTCTGGGTAGTTCGCTCGAGCAAACCTGGTGGTCGCTCAAGCGAAGCGTCCAGAACAGGCTCCGAACCATTCCAATAGACAGTTCGCTTGGGCAAACACTCCCAGAATCACATCAAAAGCTCTCACAGAACCTTGTTAGTGAAAGTCCGGGATCCTAACCCTAGAGGGGGGGTGAATAGGGTGATCTACTCTTTATGACTAATCAAGGCCAATTTTAACTTTAATGAAAACAACTAGTCACATATGATGATTTACCAAACAAGATGCGGAAGCTAACAAGAGAAATCACCACAAGCATACAACCTTACACAAAGATTTATAGTGGTTCGGCCTCAATGCCTACATCCACTACCGGTTTGTGTTCCAACACCCCACCGGATTTCCACTATTTATGCTTTTCAAAAAGGCTAAGCAATAACCCTTACAATTATGTTTTTCTAGGTTAAACAACAACCTATCAATGTGCTTTTCTAGGCTAAGCAATAACCTTTACAAGATGCTTTTCAAAGGCTAAGCAATAACCTCTACAATGTGCTTTTCTTAGGCTAAGCAATAACCTTTACAATAAATGATTTCTTCTCAAAGAAGTGTCTATATAAACACTCAAAGAGATACAATTTAAGCTCAATTTAATTGCCTCTTAAATAGGCTGATATGAAGGTTTAAATCAAGAACAAAACATACACAAACAAATAGCAAAGGTGTGTGCTCAAAGTGTATGAATGTCTACTTCAATCATTTTCTAAAAGGAAGCTCACAAATGTATGCTTGATGCACTTTAAAATCTAAACACTGAAAATGATGATTGAAGTTATAAACCAATCACATGTAGAATTCAAACAACTTGGAAAGATATGTTACACAAGTTGTATGAGGTTTTAAAGTTTAAAAACACATGTAATTGGGATGAGGATGTTTGCAAAACACACTAGAATTCCAAGGTTATTTTGTGTTTGCAAAACATCTCAACAAAGGCTAGAAATCATGCAAATATGGAATTACAAAGATTAGAACATGCATGAATTAAAATGGAATGAAAATCAAAATTAACTTAAAAGATATACCTCTTTAAATCTCAAACATTTGATTTCCAATTAGCCTCTAGCTATCCTAGCTTGTTCCTCTTCTTTAGGCTTCAAAATGGTTCAAAAATTGCATCCCAACAGCCATTAGAAAGAAAGGAAAAGAAAGGAGTTTTATACAAAAAACAGCCCAACGGCTAGTTGGCCCGGTCGACCTCAAGCCCACGCGGTCGACCGGGTCCAACGGTCATATGGCCCAACGGCTATATGCGCGGTCGACCGGGCACACAGGATCTGAGGCAAATTCCTGGATTTTTTCAGAGCCTGTATGCAGTGTATGCGGTCGACCTGGGGGGAGGTGCGGTCGACCGGCTACACAGGCCAAGGCTGAGTCCAGATGAAATTTTGAGAAATTGATTTATTGAAAAATGAACTCTTGGCCAATATGTTTTATGCATACAAAAAGGATTCTAAAAATGGAGCTGTATGCAAAACAAGAACCTTGATTCCAAGCTTGATTTTTCAAAATCATGCACGAAGAACTTAGGTTTTCGAAAACACAATTTGAGTTCTAAAAACATGCAGGATGTAGTCTTTGAAAATCATTAGCATTTTCAAGTCTGAGGTCCGGGTTTCAAGGTCCAGACTAAGCTGAACGTGTGTGTGATCAGATGACTGAAAGAGATAGTATTTTCCATCAAATTAGCAATACAAAAATCCTAACAGTTAGTTCGAGCGAACTATTTATTCGCTTGAGCCAACAGGTTCGCTCGAGCGAACTCTCCCAGAATTGTATAAGGTCTCTCACAGAAACTTGTTAGTTCGAGCGAACTTAATGTTTGCTTGAGCCAACATGTTCGCTCGAGCGAACCCGTTATCCGCTCGAGCGAACCTCCTAACAAACCAATCCAGAGAGCTCATTGCTCGAGCGACCAGAACTGTTCACCTGGGACTATTCTGTGAGCAAAAATGAAATATTTATATGATTGAGAGTGTTTGTTGGGAACCCTATTTTGATGGGAAAACTTGTAACCATTGTTTAGCACCCATTTGAAAAGAAAAACCGAATCACAAGCATTTATTTGAAGTTTTGAAAATCCTAAGGTGTATAAAGAGCCCGAAACGTCTCCAAACTCAATGAGTACCGATTTTTATTGAATATGACATATGGGACCTTTATGCACTCTGATCGAATTTCGAATCCCGATACTTGTCCCGAACTTCATGAATTATGATTGTCAATCCCGAAAATACTGAATTTGCGACTGTAGCATTTTGTTAATCCCGATATGCACTTCTCGTTTGAAATGATATTTATACCTTCGAGCACCCCGTCGCACCCGTTTATATAGTGCATCATATGAATTTTGTACATGCCTTTCTTTATGTGATTTGACCCATGAATCGGCACCACTAAGCTTGGATAACCTTGTTGGTCTGATCCACCGACTTGGAGATCCCCCTCCCATCCCACCAGCTGTAGTTTGGATCCCGCTACCCGGCTATTACCGTGGTCTTGTCCCGATGCCGCAGATTGCTACTGTGGTTTCCGATGCCTGGTTCGCTACCGTGGTCATGTCCAATATTATTATTATGTTTATGTATATGTTACTTATGTTGCATCTCCTCACTTCGGTGACTGAGGTCAACATCCCGATATGCTCATGTCACTTCAGTGATAGAGGACTTAGCTTCGTGTGATTCCCATATTGGTTGTTTCCCGAATTCCGTGGATACCTTACTTGTTTTGAATTGCATATATGTTTTTTTTTAATAGATGATCCTTTTGTTTTATGAAATCTATAGTTTTAACAAGTTTAAATGTTTTTCCAAGCTAATTTCAATTGTTGTATTATCTTTTCACCCATCTACTAAACCGTCGTGTTTGACCTTTGTTTTGGTACTCAAGTCTTGTTGTCGGTTATCCCCAGGAGGAGCACGAGGAGACGGTCGGAGAAACGCAACGTTTAGTTGAGTGGCACTCTTATGATGTCGTTTAGACATTCAGGTGTTTGAGTTACGTAACATTTTGGGTTAGGAATTAACCATTCTTTTGGAAACTTAATATTTTGTTATATTGGCCTTTGTTGGCCTCTTGTTTTGGGAATTGTAATTAAATAATTTTGATGTAAACTTTAACTTTCTTTTGGGAAATAGCTAATGATCATTGCTCATTTTGATACCGGTGTTAAATATGTTTTAATCTTGCTATCTTGGACATGAATGTATGAATCAGATTTGCTACACGCTTCCGCACTTAAAAGAAATATTCATGTTGATATGATATCCTCACCGTGGACAACTATGGGAAATCGCGTGTACAAGTGGCATCTTTGATGAACTAGTATACGTTTTGATTTAAATTAATTCATAGGATTGTGTATCATTCATTCATCATCCACATAATTTCTCTTTAGCGTCCCGATCCCGGATTAGGTCTGTGGGACCCGGTCCGAGGTCGCGACAAGGAGATCCCAATTGTTTGGGAATTCCATGATGTTTTTCCAGAGGAGATTCCAGGGTTGCCACCCATTAGAGAGATAGACTTCACTATCGAGTTATTATCAGGGACCGCTCTGATCTCCATTGCACCATATCGTATGGCGCCGGCGGAATTGGGAGGATTGAAAACACAATTGCAAGAATTGTTTGACAAAGGTTTTGTAAGACCTAGTGTTTCACCGTGGGGAGCTCCAGTATTGTTCGTCAAAGAGAAAGATGGTTCGATGAGATTGCGTATTGACTATCGGAGATTGAACCAAGTGATCATCAAGAACAAGTATCCATTGCCGTTGATAGATAAATTGTTTGATCAGTTACAAGGTGCTTCTTATTTTTCAAAGTTTGATTTAAGATCCGGTTACCATCAGCCGAGAGTCTGAGAGTGAGATGTACTGAAGACAGCTTTCCGGACAAGATATGGACACTATGAGTTTCCAATGATGCCATTTGGATTGACTAATGCACTGGCAGTGTTCATGGCATTGATGAACAAGATATTCTTTGAGTACTTGGACCGGTTTGTAGTGGTATTCATAGATGATGTTTTGGTGTACTCAAAAACCAAAGAGGAGCATGAAGAACACTTGAGGATAGCATTGCAGCTTCTGAGAGAGAACCAGCTGTATGCAAAACTCAATAGGTGTGAATTTTGGCTAGAGCAAGTAGCATTTTTGGGGCACATTATCTCTAGAGAAGGACTATCAGTAGATCCGTCCAAGATTGAGGCAGTATTACAGTGGGAAAGACCGAAGAATGTGTTAGAAATCAGAAGTTTTCTAGGATTGGTAGGCTACTACCAGAGATTTGTGTAAGGATTTTCGTCGATTGCGTCACCTTTGACAAAGTTGATAAGGAAGAATGTGTCATATGTGTGGTCAGATAAGTGTAAAGATAGTTTCCAAGAGCTGAAGAAGAGATTAACCACAGCACCAGTCTTTACTTTGTCATCCGAAAGCGGCGGTTTTACCATTTTTACCGATGCTTCGAATGTTGGACTTGGATGTGTGCTAATGTAAGAAGGAAAAGTGATAGCCTATGGATCCCGGCAGTTGAAAGATCACGAGAAGAACTATGCAACACATGTTCTTGAGTTAGCAGTGGTCGTATTTGCATTAAAGATGTGGAGACATTATCTCTATGGAGAGAAATTTGAGGTTCATTCCGATCACCGCAGCTTACAGTATTTGTTTTCTCAGAAAGAGCTGAATATGAGGCAGAGTAGATGGATGGAATACATCAAAGATTATGATTTTCCAATCAAGTACCACCCGGGGAAAGCAAATGTAGTTACTTGTGCCTTGAGCAAAAAGTCAGTAAGCTTGGTAAATCTCAGTGGCACCTGTGTTTTTGAGCAATTTGTAGAGTTGAGAATAGATCTACAGCCACTGAAGAAGGGTGTAATATTAGCAAACATGTCAGTGTCAGAGCCTTCCTTCATTCAGAAGATCAAGGATAGCCAGTTGCAAGATCCAGAGTTGGCCAAGATTTCAGAACATATAGCAGACCGTCCTAACTTCCGTGTTGTAGATGGAGTTTTGTACTACCGTGACCGTTTGTGTGTGCCAAACATTGAAGAATTGAGGAACGACATCATGACAGAAGCTCACAGCATGAGGTACTCCATGCATCCAGGCAATACAAAGATGTACCAGAACTTGAAGGGCAGATTTTGGTGGAACAATATGAAGAGAGAGATAGCAGCATTTCTCTCCCGTTGTATGACATGTCAGTTGATAAAGGCAAAGCATCAGAAGCCTCAAGGGTTATTGCAACTGTTAGAGATTCCGGAATGGAAATGGGAACACATAACCATGGATTTTATTTCGGGATTTCCGAGCACTAGCAAAGGTAACGATGCAATATGGGTCATTGTGGACCGTCTCACCAAGTCAGCTCATTTTATCTCGATGAAGACATGAAAGAAGATGCACATGCTACCTTTGGCAGAACTGTTTGTCAGTGAGATTGTCAACAGACATGGTCAGCCAGTTTCCATCACGTCTGATAGAGACAGCAGATTTGTCTCGAGATTTTGGAAGACATTGCATGAATCTATGGGTACGAGGCTATAGTTCAGTATGGCTTATCACCCTCGGACAGATGGCCAATCAGAGAACAATTCAGACTCCTTAGGATATGCTCCGTGCTTGTGTGTTAGACTTCAAGACCCAATGGGATGAGACTCTACCGTTGTGTGAGTTCGCGTACAATAACAGCTACCACTCGAGCATTGGGATGACGCTTTTTGAGGCATTGTATAGCAGAAGGTGTAGGACACTTGTTTGTTGAGAAGAAGTTGGTACCCGCAGTTTTCATGGCCAGCCATGGTGAGTGAAACCAGTGACAAATTCAAACAGATTCAAGAACGACTAAAAGTGGCCCGGTGTAGACAGAAGAGCTATGCAGATTCTCACAGAAAGGACTTACTATTCAAAGAAGGAGACAAGGTTTTCTTGAAGGTGTCACCTACCAGGGGAACATTGAGATTTGGGCAGAATGGTAAGTTACCAAGGAGATACATTGGACCTTATGACATTGTGAGCAAGATCGGTGATGTGACTTATAGATTAGCCTTACCACCTGAGCTTTTCAGCACACATAATGTTTTCCATGTGTCTATGTTGAAGAAATATGTTCCTGATCCTTCACAAGTTCTCCAGCATGAACTGTTGGAAGTCAGAGAAGATGCTACATATGTCGAGAAGCCTATTCAGATCATCAACACCAAAGAGCAAGAATTAAGGACACTGTACGAACTATTCAGTGGGTGAAAGTACTTTGGGAGAATCATGGACCGGAAGAGGCAACATGAGAATTACGAGACCAAGTACAGAAGAAGTATCCACGTCTTTTACCTGAGGTGAGTTTTGTATTTTATTTGGAGGACTAAATATCCCAATGGGTGAAGGATGTAAAACCCCGACCCGAGTGACCTCGATTAATGTTAATTAAGTCGTGTGTTAGCTCTAAGCGTGTTTAGTGGATTTTGATTTAGTTGGGTTTAGAATAGCTTTGTTATAGCTTTGGGAAATTTTGAGTGCCTTTGTGATTATTGGGACCCTTTCGGGTTTCCTTTTTATGACTTTGCGTTTACTTGGGGGATTATTCGAGATTTCTATGATTGGTGTTTTTATCCCGTTTTACTTATCTCGTTGATCTCTACAACTTTCATGTTGATCCCGTCCCCGTCCCGAATCCCGAAACCCGACTTTTCTAGTTTCAAGGGCAAAATAGTCTTTCGACACTAAATCTGTACCCAATGTTTGATATTCCCAAAACCCGCAAAACATATACTTTCTGGAAACTAGAAATTTCGACGATCATTTCTTCCTTCTTCGTCAAATTCTTTTGAAGCCCTAAAACCCATGATATTGACCCCACAAAATTTCTAGGGGTGGAGCCCACTCCACACTTGCTATATATAAAACCCATCTCCTTCCTTCCTCCTCTTTCCAGCTCAAAAGCAACCATTTTAGGGTTTTCTTGCTTTTCCTTCTTATTCTAGCTTCCCACCACCAAATCACTACCAAACATTGCTCAAGTGAAAGAATGGAGGTTGTCATCTCTTCCCTCTCTTTGAAGGCTCTTCATTGATACCACTCTTGAAGAAAACCACCCATCACAAGATCTTCTTTAAACTAACTCTTGCCATTAGAGGGCCTTCCAAGTAAGCAATCATTCTCATCTTCTATATTTGTGTTCTTATGACTCTAGAGGAGCTTCACCTCCATTATTGGAAGCTCTCTTTCTATTTCATTGTTTGACCATTTTAGGGTGTGTTTTGGGGGTTTTTGTAGAGATTGTGGTCTTGAGCTTGGAGAGGTGATTAGAAGCTTGATTTGTTGATTAGAGACCTTGAGGCAAGTGGATGAAATGATAAGTTTAAATATTTAATGTTTTTATGAAGAATGTGATTGGTTTTGTCATTTGTACTCACATTATTGACTTGCATTAATTTTGAAATAAATGTATCTATGAGTCTTGTTAGCTTGCTTAACTCTTGAACATTACATTTATGATTGTGGTTTAAATGACTCCTTGTGGTTGTGAATTTTCTCTCCTCTTTTGTGGTTGAATGTGGTTGAGAAGAAGATGTTTTGATTGATGTTTATGGAGGTATTGATGGAGATTTAATAATGTATTAAATGTTGTGAGAAGGAGGATTTGATCCTCTCGATTTGGATGAGAAATGGGACTCAAAGTAGTTGTAAGGAGAGGAAAAGAAGGGAGCAGAACTGTCCCAGAACCCATTTCTGGACAGTTCCCTCGAGCGAACCTGGTGGTCGCTCGAGCGAAGTGTCCAGAACAGTCTCCGAACCATTCCAGTAGACAGTTCGCTTGAGCGAACTTGTTATTCGCTTGAGCGAACATTCCCATGATCACATTAGAGCTCTCACAGAACCTTGTTAGTTCAAGCAAACTATTTGTTCGCTTGAGCCAACAGAGCGAACCCCTTATTCGCTCCAGCGAACTCTCCCAAGATCCTCACAGAACTTCATTAGTTCGAGCGAACTTGTGGTTTGCATGAGCCAACATGTTCGCTCGAGCGAACCCATTATCCGCTCAAGCGAACCTCCCCAGAAAACCATACCGGAGAGCTCGTTGCTCGAGCGAACGTCTTGTCCGCTCGAGCGATGATCACTATTCACCTGGGAATATTCTGTGAGCAAAAAATTGAAATGTTGAAATGATTGAGAGGTGTTTGTTGGGAACACTATTGTGATGGGAATACTTATAATCATTATTTAGCAACTATTGGAGAAAGAAACCAAATCACAAGCTTTCATTTGAAGTTTTGAAAATCCTAAGGTGTATAAAGAGCCCGGGATGTCTCCAAACTCAAGGAGTAGCAATTTTTATTGAATTTGACATACGGGACCCTTATTCACCTTGATCAATTTTGAATCTCGATACTTGTCTCCAAAATTCATGATTTATGATTTATCATTCCTGAAAATACAGAAACTACTATTGTAGTATTTTTCCAATCTCGATATGCACTTCCCATTTGAAATGATATTTGTGCCTTCGAGCACCCCGTCCCGCCCGTTTATATAAATGCATCACATGAATTTTGTACATGCCTTGTTATTATGTTATTTGACCCATGAGTCGGCACCACTAAGCTTGGATAACCTTGTTAGTCTGATCCACCGACTTGGAGATCCACCTTCCGTCCAACCAGCTACAGTTTGGATCCCGCTACCCTGTTATTACAGTAGGTCTTGTCCCGATGCCGCAGATTGCTACTGTGGTTTCCGATGCCCGGTTCGCTACCGTGGTCATGTCCCGTATTATTATGTATATGCATATGTTACTTATGTTGCATCCCCTCACTTCGGTGACTGAGGTCAACATCCCGATATGCTCACATTACTTTGGTGATAGAGGACTTAGCTTCGTGTGGTTTCCATATTGCTTGTTTCCCGAATTCCTTGGATACCTTACTTGTTTTAAATTGCATATATGTTTTGAATAGATGATCCTTTTGTTTTATGAAATTTATTCTTTTAACAGGTTAAAATTTTTTCCAAGGTAATTTCTTTTACTGATATGTCTTTTCACCCACCTGTCAAACCGTCGTGTTTGACCCTTTTCTTTAGTACTCAGGTCCCGTTGTTGATTTCCCTGAGAAGGAGCACTTGGAGGCGGTCGGAGAACCGCAACGTCTAGTTGAGTAGCACGCCGATGATGTCGTTTAGACATTCGGGTGTCCGAATTACGTAATATTTTGGGTTAGGATTAACCATTCTTTTGGGAACTTGATATTTTGTTTATATTGGCCTTTGTTGGCCTCTATTTTTGGGGAAATGTAATTAAATAATCTTGATGTAAACTTTAACTTTCTTTTGGGAAATAGCTAATGATCACTGCTCTTTTTGATACTGGTTTTAAATATATTTTAATCTTGATATCTTGGACATGAATGTATGAATTAGATTTGCTACACGCTTCCGCACTTAAAAGAAATATTCATGTTGATTGTGATATCCTCACCGCGGACACCTATGGGAAATCGCGTGTACGAGTAGCATCTTTTATGGACTCGTATACATTTTGATTTAAATTAATTCATAGTAATGGTATCCATCATCATCATTCATCCCAAATATATTAGTCTCGATCTCGGATCAGGCCCGCTGACCCGGTCTGGGGTCGCGACAATTAGTCAGCCCAAATGGCATCACTAGGAATTTGTAGTGCTCATATCTTGTTCGGAAAGTTGTCTTTGGTACATCTGATTCTCTAACTCTCAACTGATGGTAACCGGATCTCAAGTCAATCTTCAAAAAGTATGCAGCACCTTGTAATTGATTGAGCAGTTCATCTATTCTTGGCAATGGGTATTTGTTCTTGATAGTCACTTGGTTCAATCTTCGTTAATCAATGCACATTCTCATCGAACCATCTTTCTTTCTAACGAACAAAACTGGGGCTCCCCATGGTAAAATGCTAGGTCTGACAAAACCATTGTCTAACAACTCTTGCAATTGTATTTTTAATTATCCCAATTCCGTCGGAACCATCCTATATGGTGCAATAGATATCGAAGCGGTCCCTGGTAATAACTAATGGTGAAATCAATTTCTCTGATGGGTGGCAATCTTGAGATCTCTTCTGGAAAAACATCCAGAAATTCCCAAACAATAGGGATCTCTTCCACCCCTTGGGACCGTTTATCCTCCGTGATAAACGGCAAATAAGCTTCACATCCACTTTTTAAAACTCTATCAGCCTTTAGTGCTGAGATAAACCCTGCACGAGGATTCCTCATCTCTCCCTAAAACAACTCCCCTATCGATGTCTCATCTAATTTGAAGGTGAGGGTTTTATAGAAACAATTCATCATGGCATAATACACTGCCAACCAATCCATCCCTAGGATGATATCGAAGTCATGCATCTCCAATAACATAAGATTTGCAGGTAACACCACTTCTCCTAACTGAACTGCGCAATTAGGGTAAAAAGTCCTACATATGACTTGTTTGCCTAATGGGGTAGCCACGGTCAAAATAAACTCAAGGTCTCTAGCATGCACATCAATCAACTTAGAAAATTCAAGGGATAGAAATGAATGAGTAGAGCCAGGGTCAAAATTTTAGCTTCAATTCCACAAACAAGGAGTGTACCTTCCACTATGTTGCTCGCTACCTCTGCATCAGCCCTATTGACTGCATAGATTCGCCCTTACTGTTGTGGCTTGTTCTGAGCTTATTGTTGTCTGCTCTGTGAGGCATTCCTGCTTTGTTGCGAGGAACGGTGATTCTGATTGTCTCTGCTGACGGGCCTGCTGCTACTACTGGGGTCTATACTGTTGTTGTGGTGCTTGTTGCTATGTTGGCCTTGCCTAATTCTGAGCAACCGGTGCATTATGAGGAGGTGCTGGATGCTATGCTCCTTGTTGTTGAAGACCCTGACCCGAGTGACCTCGATTAGTACTAATTAAATCGTGTGTTAGTTCTAAGCGTGATTAGTGGATTTTGACTTAGTTGGGATTAGAATAGCTTTTGTTATAGCTTTGAAAAATTTTGAATGCCTTTGTGATTAGTAGGGCTATTTGGGGGTTCCTTTTATGACCCTGGTGTATTTTGGGGATTGTTCAAAATTCCATTTTTCGTGTGTTAATCCCGTTTGACTCATCTCGTTAATCTCTACAACTTTCATGTTGATCCGTACCCATTCAAAAGTCCAAAACCCGACTTTCCTAACATTAAGTGCAAAATAGTCTTTTCACACCAAATCTGGACACAAAATTTGATATTCCTGAAATCCATGTAATATATACTTTTTGGAAACTAAAAATTTCGACAACAATTTTCCCTTCTTCATCGAACTCATCCGAGGTCCTGAAAAGCATGATTTCAGCCCTACAAAAATTCTTAGTGGTGGAGCCCATCTCACTTGTTATATAAGGAGAACCCTCCTTCTCTTCTTCCTTTTTCCAACACAACCCCACCCAATTTAGGGTTCTTCTTATTCCTGCTTCTTGCTCTCCCATCTCCAAATCACTATCAACTTACACCAATAGTAAAAATGGAAGTCACCATCTTCTTCCTCTCCTTGAGAACTTTCTTTGGATACCATTTGTGAAGGAAACCACGTATTCCATGATCCTCTTTGAGCTCTCCTTGTCCATTTGAAGACTCTACAAGTAAGCTTCTCCTTCAATCTCTTAGATTTATGTTCTTCTAGCCTTGGAGACACTCTATCTCCATTGTTACAAGTTTTCTATTCCCCATTCTTGATTTTTGACCATTAGGGTTTGCATTTCGGGGGTTTTTGATGTCTTGTACGTTATCCTTGATAAGAGAGTGATTAGAGCTTGATTGGGCTAAGCTTGGACCTAAGGCAAGTGGATGAATATATATTTTGAGCTTCGAATGGTTTTTATGAAAATATGGACGACCTTACTTTTCCTTTTTATGTTTTTCTTGACTTGCATCAATTTTGAAATAAATGCACATATGAGTATTGTTGGTTTGTCAAACTCTTAGAAAATGTAGCATTTATAGCCTTTCATTTAATACTTGATTATGACTAAATTGAATGTTTAAGATTGTTGGATTTCTTTTATTTCCTTGGTGATTGAACGTGAAAGAATGGAGGAGTTTGGGTGGATGTTTGTGGATATTTGATGGTGATTTGAATGTGATAAAGAGGTGTTCATATGCCCTCTAATGTGTGAAGAAAGGGAGCCTCAAATGTTTGTAAAAGAGAAGAAAGGAAGGAGCAGAACTGTCCCAGGAAATCAGTTTCTGGACAGTTTGCTCGAGCAAACCCATCCAGAGGACAGTTCGCCCGAGCGAACATCTGCTCGCTCAAAGTGAACTCTCCCAAAACCCTTACAGAGAGTTGTTAGCTTGAGCGCATTGATTGTTCGCTCGAACAGAAGGTCCGCTCGAGCAAACCCTCCCAGAAACCACTTTGCCCGAGCGAACTTTATCATCTGCTCGAGCGATGGGTGTTGTTCACCTGGGGTTATGTTGGGAGCAAGAATGAAATGCTTGAATTTTTGGGAGAGGTTTACTGAGAACCCCTTTCGTGTCGAAGAGATTCAATGGCCATGGTATGAGGCCGTTTGAGAAAGAAATCACATCACGAAGATTCATTGAAGTTTTTGAAATTGCTAAGGTGTATAAAGAGCCCGGAATGTCTCCAAAACTCAAGGGGTACCAAGTCCATTCTAATATTGACATACGGGACCCCTAGTCACATTGAACAATTCTTGAATCACGATACTTTTCCCGAAATTTCAAAAATTCAATTGTATTCAATTATTCCCGAAAATTATGAATTATGGTATGTCATTCCCGAAAATTACTGAGATTACAATTGTAGTATTTTGCTAACCCGATATGCATTACCTAATATTGGAGTGATATTTTTGCTTTCGAGTACCCCGTCCCGCCCATTTATATAAGTGCATCATATGTTTTTTGTACTTGTCCCGATTTCTATTTTGTGACCTACGAGTCGGCACCACTAAGCTTGGATGACCTTGTCGGTTTGATCCACCGACTTGAAGATCCCCCTTCCATCCCACCAGCTGTAGTTTGGATCCTGATACCTGGTTTATTATCGTGGTCCCGTCACAATACTTGGCTTGCTAAAACCGTGGTTCCCGATACCCGGCTCACTACCGTGGTCCCGTAGAAGTATAAGTATATGTATATTACGTTGATTCTCCTCACCTTGTGTGACAGAGATTAACATCCCAATGTGCTCTTATCACTTCGGTAATAGAGGATTTAGCTTTGTGTGGTTGCCATCTTGATAGTTTCCCGATCCATTGGTACCTTTACATGCTTTTATATTGCATATGTATTTTGAATAAATGATTTACTCCTTTCATGGAAATTTATTGTCTAAATAGGTTTAAATGTTTTCCAATGTAAATCCATTTATTATCATATTACTATATCCTTTCACCCACCTGCCAAACCGTTGTGTTTGACCCACTCTTTGGTACTCGGGTCCAGACCCCGGTTATCCCGAGACGGAGCTAGAGGAGGCAATCGGTGAACCGCAACATCTAGTAGAGTGGCACGCCGACGATGTCATTTAGACATTCGGTTGCCTCGAGTTACGACACATTTTGGGGGTTGTGGATAACCTATTCTTTTGAGAACTATTAGGATGTACTGGCCTTTGTTGGCCATTATTTTGGGGAGTAAAAAACTAATTGATCTTTGTGTAAACATCTAACAGTAACTTTTGGAAAATATGCTAACATGATCATTGCTCACTCTGACACCAAGTTGTTTATATATGACATCATATTGTGAATCATTTTATTATCAGTCTTGTTTGATGGAATTGATTTACTATATGTTTCAGCATCCCGAATATGTTTATGACTTGTATATACAATCCTCACCGCGGAACCCTGTGGGAAATCAAGTGCATTGACAAAATATTCTTCTCGTATCCGTGTACGTATGGGCCAATAAATTTTGAGTTACATATGGCATTATCATCATTTCTACTAATTCACCGTCCCGATCCCGGATTAGGCCCCTTGACCCGGTCCGGGGTAGCGACAACGCTCCATTTGATTGACAACAGTCTGTGGACCTCGTGGTGGAGCTAGGACCGGTTCAGGCCTCCTCTTAAAAACTTCCAATAATTGCCTTCGCATCTGTGTCATCTCCCTAGCATGATCTTCCTCTCATTTTGCCATTTGCGCCTGTAATCTAGCCTAGTTCTTATTGGCCTAGCATTGTTGATCAAGCATGGCCTGCATCATCTGCTGAAACTGATTTTGCATGGTGTTATTAGGAGTATCTTCCTCAACTGGCCTAGTATGATCACTATTGCTTGCAGTAGGATTGTCGTTTACTGGCCTCTTACAAGGTGGCATAACGCTAGAAAACAAGATGTTAGCACATAATAATGAAGTAGAGAGTCACACATTGCTCACACAAAACTAACTAACGAAAAGTCTAACGAATCCTCTCCACATTCTTAGGATTTCTAGTTTCTTTTAATTCCCTAAAACATGTCTCGCTCTGATACCAATCTGTTGCAACCCCGGACCGGGTTACCGACCTAATCAAGGATCGGGATGCATTATGAATGATGCCAACTGCATTAGATTAGTTGGTTAATACATACACGGAGAAAATAAGAACATGATACTACCCACGCACGTGATTTCCCACAGGTGTCCGCGTTGAGGATATCACACAAACATGATATTTTCATTCAAGATGCGGAAGCGTGTAGCAAATCAATTCATAATTCATTTCCATCCAACAAGACTGATAATGAAACGATATACAATATGATGTCAGAGTGAGCAATGATCATATGACATTTCTCCAAGATAATGGTAGAGTTGAAGTTTATACAAAAAGATCAGTTGAATTATCACTCCCCAAAAATAAAGGCCAACAAAGGCCAGTGCAATCAAAAGAATATGTTAGACAAGATCCCTAAAAAGCAAAATCCCAAGTCCCAAAATATATCGTATCTCAAGGTTTGACTGAATGTCCAGACGACATCGTCAGCCTGCCATTCGCCTACGCATTGCGGCTCTCCAGCCTCCTCATTTGGCTCCTCCTCAAAGGCAACGGGATCTGTGTTAGAGTTTTTATTTTGTTGCAATTTGATAGGATGCATTCATTTTCATAGCTTGTCCTCTCATTCATTCATGTTCTTCATCTTAGGATCTTCATGCATATTTCTCTTTCATAATCTTTGTCTTTATTAAATGATATGCATGGTTTTCTAATCTTAATTATCTTAAAGTTCATGAAGTTTTTAGTTCAAGTTTTTAAAATCTCAATATGTTATTTCCTTAAGTTCAAAAATCATTTCAAGCTTTCCAATTGCTTTCTCTTTAAATCCATATTTTGGTTTGAAAGTTTCATGGCTTTAAAATTCTATTTTCATCCTTTTTAAGTCATTTTCCCAAGCTTGTTCAATGTGCCTCAAAGTCCCTTGGAAGAAGCCCTCTCATTTTCATCTTTCTTAAAAAATTCTGTTTAATGGGCTGTCCCCAAGTCGACCTGCCTGTGTGGCCGGTCGACCGGGCCAAGGGACCCGGTCAACCGGGCACACTGTAGGTCGACCGGGGTTTTGTGGCCGTTAGCCTCTCCAACGGGATTTTTTATGACCGTTGAGCACCCGGTCGACCCGGCCTTGTACCAGGTCGACCAGGCACTAGCCGTTGGCAACTTTTTCTCTATAAAAAGTGGCTTTTTGTTTTGTAAAAAGGGTTGAACTTTTGAGGAATCTTCAAGGACAAGAAAGGACAACTTTTAAGAGGATTAGAGAAGGGATTATGAGGCCAATCCATTGATTCAACCTTTGATCTTCAAATGGGTGTGCCTTCTTTATCCCAAGATTTAATTTCATGCTTTGTTTTTTAAATCCTTGTTTTCTTTTCAAGCATGATCATATAGTTGGCTTTCTTCTTGTAATGTTGTGTTTCATAACATGCTTTGATCTTTGAAATCTTTTAGCTTCATGAAATCAACATATGGTTTATCATTCACATGAGTTATGAATCTTTGTTTTCAAATCTAACTTGCTAAACTTAAGATTGTATCTTTTCCATTCAAGTTTGATCGTTTTGGAAAACCATGTGTTTGTCTACAACTCTTTCTCATACATATGTTTATCATCTTTGCATCATTTAAAGTTTTAACTTTCAAAAAGAGAAAGAGTGATTTCTAGTTCATGCATTTTTCATAGACCTTGTCATTCATATGCATGCTTCTAGAAGTTAAGTTTCCACTTTCTATTCAACCTTTTTAGAGGTTTTAAATTGTACTTCATTGTTCTCTTATCCATGCATCAATAGGCATTCTATTTAAGAGAAAAACATCTTGTAAAGGTTATTGCTTAACCTAAGAAAAGCATTGTGTATAGGTTATTGCTTAGCCTTGAAAAGCATAAGTGATGTATTTGTGAGGTTTGAGGTGATCCTAAACCTTCTTTTAAGATAGTGAAATCTGGTAGGGTTACCGGGAGTGGATGTAGGCGTGTTGGCCGAACCACTATAAATGTTTGTGTCATGATGGTTGATCTTTTATCTTTTCTTTCATGGATAATGTTTTATGTTTGACTCCATCAAGTTGGTAGTTGTTAGTTTTCTTTGGCATGCTTATCTTAGAGATTGCTGCACTACACATCAAAATTAATCCTTCTCGAAGCATAAGTGACCTAAAAGTTAAAAAGTTCCCCCCCCCCCCCCCCCCCCCCCCACTTCCAGGTTTCGCTCTTGGACTTTCAATCTGGACCTAAGTACCAAAGATTGGGTAAGGCATGATGGTCTGGCAGGTGGTTAAAAAGATATAACAACAAAATAATATTTAAAGTTACCTTCAAAAGCATTGAAACCTGTTTAATCAATAATTTCATAAAAGAATGCATCATTATTTAGAAAGTGCATGTGCAATATAAACAATGAAAAGGTACCAAGTAACAGAAAACTGGCAAGATGGCAACCACACTGAGCTAAATCCTCTATCACTAATGTGATGAGAGCACGCTAGAGGCGTTGGTCTCGAACACTCGAGGTGATGAGAACCAACTACATATATACATATAACTAGACAAGACCACGGCCGCAGAACCGGATAACGGGACAGGCAGGATCCAGACTGCAACTGATAGGAGCAAGAGGGGGACGCCAAGACGGTGGATCAGACCTACAAAGTTGTCCAAGCTTAGTGGTGCCGACTTATAGGTTACATGAAAGAAATCATGACATATACATATATCTATATAGGAGTAAAACACCCCAGGCAGGCGGGACAGGGTGCTCATAGGCACAAATATCACTTCATTTCGGGCAATGCATAACCGGGATAGCAAGATGCTAAAATACAATTTCAGTATTTTCGGGCGTGACAAATCATAAAGCATGAATTTCGGGAAGTGCATATCAAATATTTGGGAAAAATATAACATAGTTGAATTTCCAAATCTTTTGGGTCGGGCATCGGGGTTCAAGATTTAAATTAATGTGAAAAGGGGTCCTGTATATCGAATTCAATATAAACTTGGTACTCAACAAACCTCTCATAAACATTTAAACATTTCATTCATGCTCCCAACATAGCCCCAGGTGAACAGTACACATCGCTCGAGCGGACCTGAAGTTTGCTCGAGCGAAGTAATCTCTAGGAGGGTTCGTTCGAGCAGAGCTGCACAGATCGGGTTGACTCAAGCGAACTGCCAAGACAGCTCAAGCCAACCTCATTCTGGATGAGGTTCGCTCGAGCAAAATGTCAAGTTCGCTCGAGCAAACTGTCCAGAAACTACAGGAAAGCAATTTTGGGCTCCTTCCTTTTTCCCCCTTGCAAGTCTCCTTGAGCATCATTCTTACATCTAAATGAGAGGCTTAAAACCTCCTTTAAACCCCATGCAAACCAACATCGAAACTTCTACAAACATCCACCAAATCACCTCCTTTCTATTCACTTTCAACCACAAAAGAAAGAGAGGAAATCCATCACTCACATAGATTCATTTCTGCATAAACAAGTACTAACTAAAAGACTATGTGTCAACATTTCCAAGACATTAAATGAGCTAACAAGGCTTTTCATATGTGTATTGAAAATCAATGAAATAAATAAGAATAAGTATGAATGAAAATAACAATGCCAATCACATTTCTCATGAAAAACTTCTAATACTCAAGATATGTATTCATCCACTTGCCTTGGGTCCAAGCTAGCAAATTAAGCTTCTAATCACAATCTCTCAAAGTTAACCTACAAACACAATAAAAAACCCCCAAATACAAACCTTAAATGGTCAAAACCAAGAATGGGGAAGAGAAAGCTTGCAATAATGGAGGTAGAGCTTCTCTAAGGTTAAATAAACACAAATCTAGGAGATAAGGGTGATGACTTACTTGTAAAGTCTTCAAATGGGCAAGAATAGCTCAAAGGAAGCTTCAATGTGGCTAGTTTTCACTTCTAATGGCATCCAAGGAGAGCTCTCAAGGAGAGGAAGAAGATGGTGACCTCCATTCCTCAATTGATGCAAGGTTGGTAGAGATTTGGAGATGGAAGAACAGGAAAAAGAATAGGGAAAGAAACTGTTGACACCAAAAATGTCACTATGTCCCTTCAACACCAAAAGCTACATGGAGCCACATCCTGCCATAAATAGGAAGGCGCCACTTCAAGCACCAGATCTTGTCAGAATCAAACAAAAACTGCAAGATCCTTCAAAGCAGCCAAAAGAGGGGTACACATGAAGTTTCGGGCCATTTCGACATCATTTGGCCTAACTTCACTCCTCCGACAGGCAGACAAGAGCTCCCGGCAGCGACAATGTCGAAGACTTCAAAACTTCGATCAGAGCCTACGGATGGTCTCAAAATACCTCCAAAAGGCCCCCTGCCAAATTTCAAGTCAAACGGACGACGTTTGACCCTTCATCAACTCTCGGGAAGCAAAAAACAAGCCCATCGGCAGCGGAGCACCCCGGAATCATGGCATTCAAACTGGAGATAATGGATCGTCTCAAAATGACTCCAATAGGTCCCCTGTCAAATTTTAGGTCAAACGGACATCGTTTGACCTAGTTTCGAAGCTCGGCACTTTCCTCGAGATGAAATCAAGGCGAGCATTTGCGGGACCCCAAAAGGCTTCAAAACCCAAACTAAAGCCCATGGTTGGTCCTACTTACTACTCAGGAGGCTCCCTGTCAAATTTCAGGTCAATCGGACATCGGTTGACCACAAGTCAAAGCTCGGCATTTCTCTCATGGCGAAATCAAGGCAAGCATTTGCGGGACCCCAAACGGCTTCAAAACTCAAACTAAAGCCTATGGTTGGTCCTATCTAATGCTCAAGAAGCTCCACGTCGAATTTCAGGTCATTCTGACATCGTTTGGCCTAGTTTCAACGCTTGACAAAAAATCGGCAAAACCGCACAACAAAGTCTTCGGCTTTCCAGAAAAATAGGAAACTTTGTGCTCCGATTTCCGTGGCTTCTCGACGGGATTTCTCCAAGGAAAACAGGCCAATAAATGAGGGGAAATGTCAAGAAAAATACAGGAAGAAAAAGCATCAAAAAAGAGCGAAAAACGACGAAGATACGGCGACCGAAAGGCGACCAAAAAACGGGCCCAAGGCCCATGGTCGCCGGCGACCTTGGCCCATGGTCGCCGGCGACCATGGCCCAGAGTCGCCGGCCCATGGTCGCCGGCGACCATGGAATTTCCGGCGACCCAAAAGTCGCCGGAAACCCACTTTTTCGGGTCCGTTTCGCGATCCGAGTTGATTGGCCCCTGTGATTTTTCCAAAATCTGATTTTTCGTGCATGAAATCCGTCAATCTTTATTAAAATCACGGATTCACCGCCGAAATCATTGGATGATCATTCGACGCCTCGAAATCGTCAAAGAAAGTACACTTTCTGCCCGCCCGATCGTGAAATCGACAGGACGGATGTTGCCGGCACATTGAGATCAATCAATGTCTGAAATTTCATCGCCATCCGACATCAAACAATGTGTGGATCCATCGGCGATCATCGCGAGAAGAATTCCAAAAGACACTGCGCGGCCCGCGACTCTTCAAGCGACTTGGCGGCCAATTAATGAGAATAAATTACCCATTTTATGACAAGTTAATGCGGTCATTAACTCATTATTTTGAACGGCCCAATCAAAAGCAAACAAATGGGAGTTACAAATCCAATGATTTATGGCATTAAAGCCACGAAACTCCTCCCATGATGGAGATTAAATGCAATCAAAGGCTCATTAATCTCCATCGACCAATCAAATTCAAGGAAAAAGGAGTTACAAAACAAATCATTTAAAACTTGTAACTCCTCCCATTATGAGCATTAATGTATTAAATGCTCATAAACCCTCCTAATGGCCACCAAAAGCCTATAAATAGGAGGGCTTTTCCAAGGAGAAGGCCCAGAAAAATTGCTCGGAAAATCCCGGAAAATCCAGAGAAATCAGAAGAACCTCTGCCAATTTGAAGAAAAGAAACTCTGCTGCAAGAGCCACTACAAGGTGATTGAAGCACCCTTGGGGGGCCACCCCCCCAAGGACCTCCCTTCTTCTACCAACATGGCTAAAACGTGGCTTTTCAGCCCGTTTACTTAGCTTTTTATCGGATATAAGACCTTCTCTTGGTCTTTGTCCTTTAAAAATCTGAGGTTAGAAAGCCGAGCCAAGAATCCAAGCATCGTGTTCTCATCTGCATGGACGATGGAGGAGCCCATACATGACTCGCGACCGTCGATCTGAACGTGTCCCCACAATCGAATGAGAAGTCAGATTCCTTTTCTTGATTTCTATTGTACTTTATTTTTTCTTTTAGAGACAAAAATCACAATTCTTGTCTTTCATAATGGATGAGACTTGTAAATCGCCTTTTACGGCAAAATCGCCTTTCACGGCAACAAATGAAATCGCCTTTCACGGCATTCAAAAAAAACCCTGTCTCTTTTCTTAAAATATGTGTGCAATGGAAAACTAGAAAAAGTTTCATTTCCCCTTTCTACTTGTGAAGGTGGATCTTCTGATCACCGTTTCTAAATTCCAAGTAGAAAAGTGAAATTGGCATACCCGTACAAAAAAAAAAAGATGTTGAAACCCTTTACCTTTTTCTTCTCCTCCCCTCCGCCGCACCCCGAAAGACCCGGGGCGGAGGCAGCGGGAGAGAGGGAAGGAATCGGGTCCATCAAGCTGGCACACCCGGTGGGACACGTTCATTTGAGAACATGAACTTAGATTCTTTGGCACCTTTCTAGTTGGTTGCCAATGTTGAATCTTGCATAAAAAAAAAAAAACATGAGATGGGATTTTTTTTGTTTTGGAAATTTCTTTCTTTAAGTCTATTTCCAATCTTTCTCCTTCTCGAAAAAAAAAATAATCTTCTCTTGTTCTTTGAATTCAGATCTGAGAAATCTCGATCTCCTCCCTTTTGGACTCAGTGCCCGCAGAAATGTTTGAGCACGCTTTCAGATTGGGAAAGGGACCGTTTGCTCTCTTTGATGAGTTCGAAAAAAAAAAATCTGATTTCAAACTTTTCAGATTTAAAAAAAAAAAAAAAAAAAAAAAACTTCTTTCTTTTGGACCCAAATTTGAGAAATTTTGGTTTTCTTTTCCTTTCTGACTTAGGGCTCGCAGAAATTGTTTGAGCCCCTGTTCAGACGGGGAACGGACCATTCGCTCTCTTTGATGAGTCCACCAAAAAAAAAAAAAAAAAAAAATCTGATTTCAAACTTGTCAGATTTTCAAAAAAAAAAAAAAAACTTCTTTCTTTTGGACCCAAATTTGAGAAATTTTGGTTTTCTTTTCCTTTCTGACTTAGGGCTCGCAGAAATTGTTTGAGCCCCTGTTCAGACGGGGAACGGACCATTCGCTCTCTTTGATGAGTCCACCAAAAAAAAAAAAAAAAAAAATCTGATTTCAAACTTGTCAGATTTTCAAAAAAAAAAAAAAACTCTTTCTTTTGGACCCAAATTTGAGAAATTTTGGTTTTCTTTTCCTTTCTGACTTAGGGCTCGCAGAAATTGTTTGAGCCCCTGTTCAGACGGGGAACGGACCATTCGCTCTCTTTGATGAGTCCACCAAAAAAAAAAATCTGATTTCAAACTTGTCAGATTTTCAAAAAAAAAATCTTCTTTCTTTTGGATCCAAATTTGAGAAATTTTGGTTTTCTTTTCCTTTCTGACTTAGGGCTCGCAGAAATTGTTTGAGCCCCTGTTCAGACGGGGAACGGACCATTCGCTCTCTTTGATGAATCCACCAAAAAAAAAAAAAAAAAAAAAAAAAACGGGGAATCACTTGAGAACACGAAAGTTTTATCGATTGCGTTCTTTAATCGACGTTGATCTAAGAAAAGCCTTGTCCAGAGTGTGGAGACAGCTAGGCTGTTCTAGGTAAGGGTCCTCCAAACGGGTTCATTAAGTAATCCTACCCTTACCTGGGGGCTGATCTATCAATATTGGTTTCATAAAAACGAATCGTGAGAACTCGATGTATTCTCAAACCCTAAAAAAAAAATTTTCATAGATTTTTGGTTCAAATTTGAGAAATCTTGATCTCTTCCTTTCCAGACTCTGTGCTCGCAGAAATGTTGAGCACGTGTTTGGATTGGAACATCATTTGCTCTCCAAAAATCTTCAATAAAAAAAAAAATTTCAAAAAAAAAAAAAAAAAAAAAAAACACTTCCGTCACGTTTGGATTCAAAGTCGAGAAAATTTGATCTCTTCCTTTCCAGACTCTGTGCTCGCAGAAATGTTGAGCACGTGTTTGGGTTGGAACGTCATTTGCTCTCTTTGATGAATCTGATCCTGACTTTTCAAAAAAAAAAAAAAAAAAAAAAACTTTCCGTCATTGTTGGGTCCAGATTCGAGAAATTCTGGTTATTTCCCTTTCGGACTCTGTGCTCGCAGAAATGTTGAGCACGTTTTCGGATCGGAGTGCCATTTGCTCTCCTTTATGAACCCAACCTTGACCTTTCAAAAATCCCATCTCGTGTCCATTTCAAGGATGCGATTTACAACATCTGTGCCTAGCGGTGCTAGTACGCCCTCTTGGGTCTACTGTATTCGCGACCGACACATTTGTACTCCCAACCTTATATCATTTTACCTCGAGTGAGCTTCGCTCCTCGGTAATCTGAATTAAGGTTCACAATTGCTTCTAGCAGTCACTGGAACGCTCACTCTGAGTCTTTCATACTTGCGTTTAGAACAATTGTATACTCTATGGCTTTTTGCCTTCTTCATCTTGCTTGGGCCGGGCCTTGTCCCCTCGAGCAAATTGAAAAGAAAAAACCATAGTTTATTTCCATTTATGATCACCACATTCTTGTGATTACTAATGGATCCGGTCTTGTTTCAGAAAGGTTTTTCAAAAACTAACAATGGCAGCTTCGCTGACAATCACCTTCGATGAGAACAAGTACCAGCTGATGCTTCAAGAGAAGCAAAACAAATGCGCTTCTAAGCGCCTTGCCAGCGGCCGAAGTGTCACTTCCTTCGGCAACGCACAAGACACCGGGTCGACCTCCTCTCCCCGGTCCATCATCTTCGGGTCGCTGGGACCTTTCCCACTTCCCACAGAAGAAACAACTCCTGCCAAGAAGCAGAGAACCGCCCCTGGGCCCGTCACTGCCGTGACACCAAGGGCAACCGCCAAGAAGACTGAAGCTCGCGACAACCTCGTGAAACCTCAGCCTGCAAGAAACCAGGTCTACCTCAAGACTTGGTCTCCAAGACCTTCTCCAAAACAAAGAAGGTCCCAAAGATCTGCAAGGCCAGCATACCTGGCCCCGCTCAAGGAGAACCGGTTCTACCCTCTCTCGTACACGAAAGAGGAGAAACCAGCCCTCCACCAAACAAAATCTACCCAGCACGAGCCGGCTTATTCCTATAAGCCCAAGATCAAGTCGTGCATCATCAGGCTACAGCGAGAACCTGTCAAGGCCTGTATTTCTGCAACTCGGCCCTTCATTTCAACAGGGGCCGAGCTCGCCGAATTTAAAGCTTCGCTGCGACAGGCTAAGGACCGCATCCAGATCCTGTCCTTACCAAATTACAAAGAAGACAAGCTCGGCTGCTGCGCACGAGGGACCACCTCCTTCGTGGCTAGAGCACAGCCCGAGCTAACTGAAGCTCAAATCGCTCGTCGTATGCGTCGCCGCGCGGCATATCGGCAAAAGAGACTAGAGAAGCAAAGAGCGCAGCACTCCACGCTCCAGGTCTCTCAAAAATGGGTCGAAAAAGAAGCACCCAACCAAGTTGCTACTGTCCATATGGTTGGCAAAACCAGAAAGCGCCAGAAGTCAGCAACAAAAATCCATGTCAAGCGACCGGTGACTCGCAGCGTCTCCCGGGCGCGAAGACGTAGAGAAGATTCTCCCACTCCTTCAAGTCAAGGACACCGGAGCAATCACTCTTCGAGCTCTTCATCCAAAAGAATGAGCTCCAGCTCAGTCACCAAGACGATATCCTCATTCGACTCTCGAAAGATGAACGTCTTAGTCACAAATGCTGAGCAACCTCCGCCGCAAGATGACGTAGCCGCACGCATCCAGCAGCTGGAGCAAGGACAGCAGAGGATAGAAGCTCTCATGGAGAACTTACTTCTTACCCTCCAACGTCCACCGAATAATGAAGCTCCTCCAAGTCACCACGAAGAGGAGGTAAATGAGTCACGCACCCTTACCAAGAAGGACGTTGACGATATCCTCGCCAAAGCAAAGGAAGAGGATTCACTAAAGGAACACGGAATCAAGCCACCATATCCCTTATGGATGGACTCGGTACCGTTTCCTACCAAATTCAAACAGCCCACTCTCCAAACATATACGGGGAAGGGCTCGGCCAGACAACATGTCATCCATTTCAAGATCCTGACAGGAGCCATCGCGGATCAAGACGCCCTCAAGATCCGTCTCTTCGCAAGTACCCTAAAAGGTACGGCCTTTGATTGGTACTCCACTCTTCAGGAGGACTCTATCCAAAACTGGGCCATGATGGAGACACGCTTCCTAACTCACTTCAAAGGTGAGGATCATCCTGTGACTATGGCTCAACTCTGCAGCCTAAAACAGGGAGAGAATGAGTCGACATACGACTACATTCACAAGTGGAAGGCAATGGCGTACAAATGTTCAGACGTACTGCCACAAGCGTCGTTGGTCGACATCTGCCGTAACAACATGAGAGCAAAAATACGCTCCATGATTATCGGCAACAAGTCAAAGAATCTGGGAGAACTCCTAGAAGCATCTATGGAGGCTGAGACGGTGATCAAAGACCTCAGCAGTCAGAAATCATCAAAGAAGGAGCCGACCGCCATTGCAACCTCGAAGCAAAAGAAAAAGGAGGTTCTCAATGTGCAAACCAAGTCAGCTCCGCAGCCACCAAAGAAAGCTGAAAACAAAGGTGCAGGTAAGAGACCTGAACTCTCTGATGCCTTCAAAGAACGAGTAGAAAAGAAATACCCGTTCGATGAAGATGTCGAAGAAATCTTCGAGGCTCTCTTGGCAAACGGGAAGCTCACCCTGCCTGAACCCAAAAGACCAGGAGATGTTGGCAAAACCAACGATCCCCGGTACTGTCCATACCACCAGATGATCTCGCATCCTCTCAACCAATGCTTCGTTGTGAGAGAAAAGATCAACGAGATGTGGAAAAACGGAGTCATCACCTTTGACAAAAACTATGGGTCTGCCTCCGTCAACATGGTGTCGTATGGACAGACACAAAAGTCACCAAAGAAGAAGGTCACTACTTCCTTCAAGGTGATAAAAATGGCTCAAACATCCCAAGAGCTAGTCCCGTGCCCAACACCAGATGGACAGCCCATATGGGTACATCCCGATCTCCTGGAAGATGAAAACTGGGAGATCGTGAAAACAAAGCCAACCGCTCGACAGCGAAGGCAAGCCAGGAGACAACTCCGCAAGCTTAAACAGCAGGAGAAAGCTCAACCAAAACAAGAAGTTCCTGAAAAGACAGAAACTTCCCCTA
Organism: Camphora micrantha; assembly: GCA_003546025.1. Classification (NCBI taxonomy): domain Eukaryota; kingdom Viridiplantae; phylum Streptophyta; class Magnoliopsida; order Laurales; family Lauraceae; genus Camphora; species Camphora micrantha. Next base: position 2,410,027 of record QPKB01000006.1, on the reverse strand, counting down.
CCCCTTCACTGGGGGCAGCAGAAAAGTCTCCTTCCGAGACTTCGAGGCCGGCAAGGAAATTCACCCTTGGTGATTTCATGCCATCACTACTAAAGACTGAAGACATGCAGGGGGCATCATACTCTTGCAATTCAGTAGTTGGATTCCCCATGGATGGGTACGAGTCCAGTGACACCGCCAGTGACACCGATGAATGGGAGGAATCCCTTGAAACAGGAGAATACCTCTCCGACGAGGAATGGATCCCTGAATCCCATCTCATGCCGGTGATCTGGTATAACCCTTTACAACCACAGGGATCTTGGTCTGATGATGAAGGAGACCAAGAGGTTGTTCAGGAAAATGCTGTTGACACAGCACCTGCCAATGCTCCGATAGAACCCGATCAGGAGGAACTACAAGGAGTAGATGAGGAAGAAGATCTGGCTCCTATGCCTGATCTCGAAGAATATGCAAGGATCTTGCAGCGTCTTGCCATAGAGCAAGGACAAGATCACATCAATCAGCTTCATCGCAATCCAGAACCGGTGGTCCCGGAAAATCTACAGGAGTCTCCTCCAGTAACTCCTGAAAATGAAGAAAACTGCTGGGTGGATGATCCCCTTACATCAGAGGACGAATCTGACTCCCAACAATCCGTTACGGAGATGTTTCCTATTGCTTGCAATGCGATAGTTCGAGACGACAGCGCCTCTGGAGCTTCTGAAACTGTCACATCAGAGTACAGACCTCTTCTGGCTGACTACCTTGAAGACGTCTCTACCAATGAAATTGTAAACAAAGAAGACAAATTGCTGGACGCTGTTCAGGACTTGTTCCCGGAAAATGCTCCATGCAATGCAGTCACTGAGGATGGTAATGTTGACACAGAAGCATCTTCAGTAAATGAAAAGGATCAGCCCCTTGATCCCGAGGGTGGACTTCCGAATGAAGAATCGTCTCCAGAAGCTCTCGAAGTTGGCAAAGGTACCCGCTCTGGCCGGGATTACCACAAAAACTACAATCTAACTTCTTCTTCTTATGTAAATCCTCCGGGACAGAATGTAAACGCCCCAAGTGGCAACATTAATGAAAATGCAGGCCCTAAGGAGGCTTTCAAGTATGACTTGATTGAGCACTTTAGACACATACCTGCACGCCTGCACATCCTAGACTTATTACGAATGTCTCCCCAAACTCGTGATAGTCTCATTTCAGAACTGCAAAGACTGAATATGGATGTCGACAAGCATGCCCCACAAGTCCTACAAATTGAAATGGACTATAGGGTTAGAAAATCAAATACCTCCTCAAAAGGAGAAAAGAAGAAGACTGAGGGATCTTGCAATGATTGCCTCTCAGTTCAAAAAGCAGCAAGTGCAACTATCGCCTTCACTAAGGAAGACCTCCTACTAGGTGAAACAAAGCACAACCGGCCCTTATACTTTACAGGGTACATCAAAGAGATGCCGATACACAGAGTACAGATTGATCCGGGTTCTGCCCTCAACCTCATCTCTACTTCGGCACTCGAAGAGCTGGGCATCCCGCCTAGCAAACTGAGTCACACATCCGTGTCTATCTTTGGATACGATGGAAGCGCTCAGAGGCCTATCGGCAAGATTAGGTTCAAGTTGCAAATCGGTGATCTTATCTCTGAAGTCACTGTGTATGCAATAAAGACCCCCTCATGCTACAACATCCTTCTCGGACGCCCCTGGATACACGAGAGTGGTGTTGTTCCTTCAACTCTTCATCAGTGCATCAAGTTTGTTGGCAACGACGGCTTGGTACATCGGGTATTTGCGGACAAAAAGCCTTTCAAAGGCAAAGAAGTCCATTTCGCAGACTCGCAGATGTACAAAGATGAAAACGAAGAAAAGGAGAAAGAAACAGCATCCTTTGCCGAAAGTCTCCAGAAAGATAAAGGCAAGGCTCCCCAGCAGTCACCGGAAGAAAATCAACCATCCGGCAAAACTGAGGAGATCAACCAATCTCCTTTTGTTGTCTCCCTCAAGTCTTCAAAGCCGCTGGTGATCACTACCAAGGCGAAGAAGACCAAACAAAAGCCTGGGGGCAAGTTCGTCATCTCCTTTGTGTCTATTATGCAAGACACAGATTCGGATTCAGAGACAGAAGACGACACTTCGTCAAGCCAAGCTGATACTCAGCAAGCTCAACCTGCTCTCACTCCATTGGAGGCACCTGCTGGCATAGGCGATCCAGCATCAGCTTTCTTCGTTGTTCCGACAACCTCACCAAAAGAAAAGCCGATCTTTTTCCACAGGTCGGCGGCTTCTTCATCAAACTCTTCGCTTGAGCCTTTCCAAAACGAAGGTATGCCACAACTATCCTTGTATAGTCCAATGGCGCAAGCTATCATGAAGAAAATGGGCTATGACGCTCAAAATCCAATCGGCTTGGGAGGTGGCCACGGTATCCTCGTACCATTGGAGCCCACCCTGACAAAAGGCCAGCAGGAGGATTGGAAACTCTATCGTCATATAGAAAAGTCTTCATACGGACTGGGCTACGACCCTGATGCTCCCATGAGACAGTTGACCCAAAGGCTACAAAGTCGTCTGGCCGACGAAGCCTCAACATCTCGTGTCTTTGAAGACATTGATCTCCCTGGATATCTCTTTGAAGAGTTACCCGTCAAGGATCCAGGAAGCCCCTCCAATTGGTACGATTTCTCTGATGATAAAGAGGAATTGTACGATGATACAGATGCACAGTCTTCTGGTCCAGAAGAACCATCATCTCCAAAAGAAGTGCCATACTTCGATCCAGTTTCAACAGGTGATTGGGACCATCTCATAGCAAGTCTTGAGAAGAGTGCCGATCAAGAAGACCCATGGTCAGAAGCACAGCCTTGGTCTAAGAAAACCTTTGAAACTCCGGAAGGCCTTGTTAAGTTGGAAGCCTCCGAAAATATTATGGAGGAACCGCCTTCAAGTCTTCCAACAGAAGATTCTGTTCAAAAGATAGACTTGGGAACGCCAGATAGCCCACGTCCTGTATTCATAAGCAAGAATATAAAGGATGATGAGTTACCTGAGTATATCGCTTTTCTTCGTGAGTTTGTTGATTGTTTTGCATGGTCTTACGCTGAAATGCCTGGTTTAGACCCCAAAATAGCAATTCACAAACTCAATCTACAAAAAGATATCAAGCCTGTCAAACAAGGCCAAAGAAGATTTCGTCCTGACATAATGGACAAAATTGAACAAGAAGTTCAGAAACTCAAAAACGTTGGCTTCATCCGCGAGGAACAGCATCCTGAATGGTTGGCCAACATCGTCCCAGTGACAAAGAAAAATGGGCAGATCAGGGTCTGTATTGATTATAGAGACCTGAACAATGCATGTCCTAAAGATGAATTTCCGCTCCCCATACCGGAGGTGATGATCGACAACACCTGTGGATTCGAACGGATGACATTCATGGATGGTTTCTCTGGGTACAATCAGATAAAAATGCATCCTAAAGATGAAAGACACACATCATTTCGGACCCCATTTGGCGTGTATTGTTACACTGTAATGCCATTTGGTCTGAAAAATGCTGGTGCGACATATCAGAGGGCTATGATGAAGATATTCCAAGATATGCAGCATAAGACGGTCGAATGCTACGTTGATGACCTCGCCGTCAAAAGCAAAAAGAAAGAAGACCATCTCAAAGATCTTCGAGAAAGTCTTCCTCCGACTACGCAGGCACAAACTGCGAAATGAATCCCCTAAAATGCTTCTTCGGTGTATCATCGGGTAAGTTCCTCGGATTCGTAGTTCGGAAAGCGGGAATAGAGCTTGACCCTATCAAAGTCAAGGCTATCCTAGAAATGCCATCCCCAAAAACCCTGAGACAGTTAAAAGGGCTTCAAGGAAGATTGGCATACATTCGACGGTTCATCTCCAACCTGTCAGGGAAATGCCGTCCATTCTCCCGCCTAATGAAAAAGGGC
>QPKB01000006.1:2252059-2406071 GCA_003546025.1 Camphora micrantha | reverse complement strand
AAAATCACAAAACCATGTTAAATTTATACTTTTTGGAAATTAGATTTTTCAAGAATCATTTCTTCCTTCTTTGTCAATCTTGTCCAAGGCCCACAAGATGATGTTGTAGCCATTTCAAGTTTTAGACCTATTGGGGCCCACTTTCCACTCAATTTAAGCCATCTCTCCCGCACTCACGTTCATTTTTCAAACTCCATTCAGTTGTAGAAATCTCAGAGAATCAACTGGGAAGAGAACCCATTTTCTTCTCAACCTTTTCCTCTTGCATGCCTTACCTTTAGGCCTTGGAATAGAAATCTGAAAGCGTCATCATCTTCCTCTTCCACCTCTTTAATGGAGTTCTTTTAGCTCCTAAGGAACTTGTTTTTCAAACATGCAACCCCATTTTTGAAATGGGTTCTTGTTTTGCAAATTTGTTGGATTTTTGAAGTGGTTTCTTAGGGCTTTGTAGATCTCTTGGTTCAGCTGTAGATAGGGATCCTTGAGGAGGTTCCTTGATTGACATTTGGGCTAAGGCAAGTGATCTTCTAGATATGTGGTGCATGCAAAGTAATTAGATATCTTATTTGCAAAATATGAGATGTTGTCTACCAGTTGTGCTAATGAACTTGTTTTTAGTAAGCTTTAGTGTTGATGTCTACTTTAAACTTTCATGCTTGTTCTTGTCAGGCTGCTTTGGAAATTCTTCCTTCTGTTTAGTCTGGAATCTGTTTTTGTTCAAATGTTTTGTTTTGAATGGGCTATTGATTGGAGTTAGTTGTATGGAGATTTGGAGATTTGAGTTCATGTTGATGAAATGGTTGGAATTGTATTCTCTTTGAAGAAATATATGCCTTGGAAGCATAGAAGAGGCTCAGGTGTGAAGGAAAGGAAATGTGAAGAAGAAATGGGAAAATCTAACTTGAAATGAACTGCCCGTACAAGGGACAGTCAGCTGACGACTAACCGACCTTCAAGTTGGTCACAATTCCAGAGAGCTACATTTTCTCAGAATTAGGCAGGCGGCCAGCTAGCGGTCAGCAAGCAACTAATCGCCAAGTAGCCGCAAGGTAGTCGACGTTTGGCTGTTACAATTCAAGAATGCTGTGACCTTTTCTGATAAGGTGGTCAGCTGTCGGTCAGCAGACCAGCCAACCGGCGGCCAGGTACCCGCGAGCTGACCAAGTTTAGAGAAAAGTGGATTTTTGAAGGATTTATGTGGAGATGAAAACCAAAATATGATTAAGGGCTTTTATCTTGATATTGTGCACTTGAAATCTAAAATATCTTCTTTTAGCTTCGAGAGCACCAATTCGCTTTTAAATTCTGACGTTTGGGTTTCAAATACACGAGAATCAAATGAAGGGTCTTAACATATACTTGATAAGCTTGTTTCGAAATCTCAGTTTTGACACGAAGAATATCGCTTTTACCTGTTTTGATTTGCAAGTATCAGCTTTGTTTCAGATTATTTCAAGAACCAAAAAAGGGATCACTTCTTATGCTTCAATTTACTATAGCTTATACTATTTCTGTTTAGTCCTACTTTGCCTTGTTTTCGGTAAGTGATTTTCCCCTATTTTCGATATGTCTTGTATATGTTTCGTTTTGTTTTGTACATTCATGAAATCAGATGAATACCACTGAGCTTGGACTGCCCCTTTAGTCTGATCCACTGTTCGGGGGTCCTTAAACACATGGACTATCTACAGATTAGTCATGTATCTATATACACATTTTTGTTTTGTTTCCAGTTCCACAGCCGATCCCCATCTAGCTCGTGTGGCGTGGGATTTTGTTTAGCTCTGATCTGTTCTTCTTACTCTTATCATCAAGTATGATAGAGAAAGGATTATCTCAATGTAGATTTACAAATTATGATATTATATGTATTCATGCTAGTTTCGTTTCATTTATTGTTCATGGACTTTCACTTCCTTAAAATGTATCTTAGTCATGTATTTGTTTTAAATTCAGTAATTTGTTTTAACATTGTTTCTTTCAAAAATTTAATAGATTTATGTTCATGCCTAAATTGATCACCTGCCAGACTGTAGTGTTCTAATCCTTTTGTTTTGGTGCTCAGGTGCAAGCGCCGATGCCTTTGAGGAGGAGAACCAAGAGGAGGCTGTTAAGCCACCCCCAGCTCGAGAGTGGCAGCCCGACGACATCATTTAAGACGTCGAGTGGGATCTTGAGACACATTTCATTTTGCTAAGGGTTTCATCTTTTGTTATTTTGGGAATGTATTGGCCTTTTTTGGCCTCTTATGGGATTTTATCTTAACTTTAACTTACTTTTGCTAACTTAAAACTTGAACTAATTTGGGAAATGCTATGGTTACATTTCTCCCTCTGAGATTATGTCTTGATGATTTAACATATGTATCCTGAAAAAAAAATTGATATGTCTTGATGTGATTTGTTACACGCTTCCGCAACCATGATCGTGTGAGTCCCCATGTCTTTGGGATCCTCACCACGGGAACCCATGGGAAACCGCGCTTGCGGCGCCGAGTCGAGAATCTCGGTCCGAGGTCGCGACATTGATGGCCTTTTGTCTCTTGACATGTGCAGGTACATATTTGTCACTAAATTGCTTCTTGAAGTTCTCCCATGCCTGAGCATCTACCATAGTTCTATACTCTGCTTTGACTGTCTTTCGCCAAATATCAGCTAAGCCCGTAAACATAGATGCTACGAGTGCCACTTATGGTCATCCCATGCATCGGAACACTTGATAGATATTCTTGGTATGCTCTAGCCAATCGTCTGCAGCCAATGGATCCTTTTACCCAGTGAATTCCTTTGGACCCCTCTTCCAGAAACGCAAAACGTTGGGATCATTTTCTCTGTTGTTAATGACAATCTGAGTGCCCGAGGGTATAGTTGGTACCGGTTCAAGCCATCTTTCTAATACTTCCAATAACTGCCTCTGCACTTGTGTCATTTCTCGTGAATGGTCTTCATCCTTTTTAGCCATTTGTTCCTGTAGTCGGGCTTGATTTTCATTTGCTTGACACTGCTGGTCAATGAGAGCCTGCATCATCTGCTAAAACTAGTTCTGCATGGTAGTATCAGGAGGGTTCACCTACCTTAAATGGTCCAACGTGTTCACTATTGCTGGCTGTGGGATTGCCGTTTGCGGGTCTCTTGCGAGGTGGCATATCACTGTAAAACAAGGTGTTAGCACATAATAATCAAGTAGATGGTGTATACATTGCCCACACGATTCTAACAAACGAAAAGTCTAACGAATCCTCGCCACATCCCTATGATTTCTATTTTCTTTTACCTACCTGAAACATGTCTCACTCTAATATCAGTCTGTCGCGACCCCGAACCAGGTTAGTGCCAAAGGGCACTCCTAATCCGGGATCGCGATCTAAGGTGGTTTGTATTTTTCTTTTTCTTTATTGATTTGTATGCGGATGACGAAGAAACACAACAATGGTGTACAAGATTTTTCACAAGTTTCTATAGTGAGGACGTCACGTTCACAAGCAAATCACAATCAGGGTGCTGTAGAATGTAGCAAACCAAATCTAGAAAATCATTCCAAGATAATAAGACTGATAACACCATTTTTTTATATAACATGATGTCAGAGTGAGCAATGCTCATGTAGCATTCCCAAAGCATAAAGTTAAATATTTACACGAAAGATAAGTTTAATTAAACATTCCCAAAATATAAATGCCAACAAAGGCAAGTACAACCAAAGTCCCAATATGTGAAAATCACCCTCCCAAAAGATGTTTCACAACTCATAGCATGACCCAATGTCTAGACTACATTGCCAGCTTGCCATTCTCCTATACTTTGCCGCATCATCTAGCTCCTCCTCGGGGGCAATTGGATCTGGACCTGAGTACCAAAATAGTGGGTCAGACGCGACGATCTGGTAGGTGGGTGAAGAGATATAAACAATATAATAATTTACAAGTTGACTTGGAAAACATTTAAAACCTGCTTAAACAACAGTTGTCATGAAATACAATGCATACTTTATCCGAAAACATATGATTGATACAAAAACATGAATAGGTACCAATGAACAGGCAACTAACAAGATGGCAACCACACAAAGCTAAATCTACCATCAATAATGTGATGCTAGCACACTAAAGCATAGGTCTCGGACACATGAAGTGACGAGAGCAACTAGATACACATAATAATGCCAATGAACTTGGCTATCACACTCAGTACCGGCTGTGGAACCGGATAATATGGACCTGTTTGGCATCGTTCTCGTGTTGTTCCCAATTTTGTTATCGGATTAGGTTGTACTGAGATCAGGTTGTGCCAAGTTATATACTCTGGAGAACTTGTTTGGCAACATTATATTAAATTACTCTACTAAAAGTATGTTGTACGGAACTTGTTTGGTAACATTATAAAAGTTTTGCTCCAAGAAGCAAACATAGGATTTGCAATGTGAGATCCCACCTTTATTGCTTTGCAATACTATTATTATCATATATAGGACCTGTTAGGAATTTTGTGTATTGCAATTTGATGGATGCATTATCATTTCAGCATCATTTGAATTTTCACACTTGCATTGATTTAGAAAATCTTGAAATCTTGATTTACCATGCATTGTTTTAAATCTTGTAAATCATATGTTTCACGCATGTTTTGATTGGATGCATTTAATTTGAAAAAGAAGTTTTATGAATCAAGCTAGCCTAGGTTTTAAATCTTTCAAATTATTTTAGGCTTTTATGTTTCATGATTTTAAAAGAACTTAGATTGAATTAAAATCATGTTTCCAAGCTTGATTTAATGGCCCAAAGACCCCTCAAGAAAATCTATTAGAAATATGCATTTTTGGGGTATTTGGTCCCTGGGCCCAGGTCGACTTGCAGTGTGCTCGGTCGACCGAGCCCATGGACCCGGTCGACCGCGGACATTGTGGGTCGACCGGGAAAAGAGCCGTTGGGCTACTTTTTCAAACGGTCAGATTTTTTACCGTTAAGGCCAGGTCGACCGGGGTACAGTGTAGGTCGACCGGGGACACGCCAAAACTCATTTTTTGAGTATAAAATGAGGTTCATTTCCTTGAAAAAGTTGTTGATCAAAGTGGAACTTTTTAGTCTTCCTTGAGGTGTTTGGAGACAAAAGAAAGGGAATGAACTAAGAGAGATCAAGGGGTCTAATGGAAAGATAAAGCTTGGATTAATGAAGTTAAATCTCTAAGTAAGTTTTACTTTTCATTATCATATATTTCATGCCTTGTTTAAATTATTGGTAAATTAATTTTAGCACGTTAACTACGATGTGTTGAATCCATCACTTCTCTTAATCCTTGATTTAAGTTGGATTGGATTCTTCACCCTTGATTTCAAACCAAGTTTGTTTTAAAACTTTATAAAACATGTTTTGTCAAATCCTTTGATTTCTTTTATAACATGTTTCATTTACTTGGTTGAATCATTTTGTTGTTTTCATTCATTTGAACCTTAGTTAAACTTTTGTTTTTGAAAACAACATTGCACATGCATCACATGTTTAGACATAATTAATTTCATACAACTTGTGAGCTTTTGATTTTTATATCATCAACAAGTTAGTATATATACATGTGATTTGCATTTCACTTCAATCAAATCTTTTGTGTGCCTTAAACTTTTAAATGCGTTAAGCAAATATTGATTGGGCTTAATTTAAACTTGATTGAAGTTTTCACACACACACCATGAGGATTCATCTTTGCATTTCATAGAGTGTTGTGTGAATTTATTTTTCAATTTTATATCCGCCTATTTTAGAGGCATTGTAATTGAGCTTAAATTGTAATCTCTTAAAGTGTTTGTGTAGACACTTATTTGAGAAATCATCTCTTGTAAAGGTTATTGCTTAGCCTAGAAAAGCACATTGATAGGTTGTTGTTTAGCCTAGAAAAACAACATTGTTAGGTTATTGCTTAGCCTTGGAAAGCTTATTGTAAAGGTTATTGCTTAGCCTTTTGAAAAGCATAAGTAGTGAAAATCCGGTGGGGTGTTGGATCACAAGCCGGTAGTGGATGTAGGCATTGAGGCCTAACCACTATAAATCCTCGTGTAGTGGTGTTTGCTTTGTGGTGATTGTTTTGTTTAAGCTTCCGCATATTGTATGTTTAATCATCACATATGACTAGTTGATTGTTAGGAAATTAAAATTGGTCATAATTAGTCATTAACTGTAGATCACCCTATTCCCCCCCTCTAGGGTTAGGATCTCGGACTTTCAATTGGTATCAGAGCCTCGTGCTCTATTTTAGGATCAAGTGTTTTGGAACTCTTGATTAGGTGTAAAAACCTAGAGTCAAAACCCTAGTGTTGTATTTTAATGAAAATCATTAGAATGGATTCCACTATGTTAGGTTGTATAGATTCATGTGTAAATTCTTCTAGACCCCTCCTCCTTCCCACATTTGGAGATTCAAACCTTGAAATTAATGAATCTCAATTTGAATTAAAAGAGGAAGAAAATGATGAAAATGAAGATGACCTTCAACAAGCCTATGAGGAATTATATACATTGGCCATAGAGCTTGATAAGAAAAATAAAAAATTAAGAGAAGAATCTAAAAGACTAAACAAAGAATTAGTTTCTTCAAAAGATGAACTTGGAGAGAAAGAAGAATTAATAAATTATGTAGAATCTAAGTTCATGATCTCTTTGCATAATCTATCTAATATTAAAGATGATCTAAGAGAATTAAAGATAGAGTGTGATGATCTTAATAAGGAAAATTCAAAACTATGAGATCAATTACGAAGGCAAGACAAAAACATTAACAACCTAGAATCCAAGTTGACTACTTCTAAAGAAAATTTATCTAATGCTCAAAATAAGATAAAAACTTTAGAACTTGGATCTAATGTTATTAATGAACTTAAACTTGAATTAAAACTTGCCCATGAAGAACTAAACAAATTTAAGGGATTTGAAAATGAACTAACAAAAGTTAAAAATGAAAATTCAACCCTTAAAAACCAAGTCACTCAACTTGAAAGCTACAAACAAAAGTATGAGTGCAAATTTACCCAAAGTGAAGAAAAATTTGAAAAGTTATTTAAATTGGGTAAATCACAAAGAGATAGGACGGGTCTTGGTTATAATAAGAATATTTCACATGACCCTAAATTCACCAACACTTTTGTGAAAGGTGAGTCCTTATTCTCTAGCACTCATACTTCCTTGCCCATATCTAAATGTAATTATTGTGGCATTGAAGGGCATTTTAGGTTTGAGTGCAAACTAAGAAGAAGCCATGTGTCGCGACCCCGGAACGAGGCCGCGGCATTAATGGGTGGTGATGATGATTATTTGAAGATTGATTAACCTCCCACAGGTTCCCGCGGTGAGGGTTCCGAAGAACAAACACGGAACAACCAACTCACACGATCAAGTATGCGGAAGCGCGTGGCAAATCACATCTTAATACATCATGACAGGATATGAACATATATTTCATCGAGACATAAATATCAGAATGAAGACATAACGAGGCATTCCCATAATAATTCAAGTTGTAAAGTTAACAAAGTATGTTAAGTTATTACAGTTCCCAAAATAAGAGGCCAACAGAGGCCAATACAATACCAAAAGTAATATCAAAACCCAAAATGTGATCCATCCATTCTCATGACCCGTCCCGACGTCTAGATGACGTCGTCGGGTTACCACTCACGAACTAAGGTAGGCCCAACAGCCTCCTCCTGGCACTCCTCCTCAAAGGGATGGTCTCCTGCACCTGGTCACCAAAATACAAGCATCAAACACGACGGTTTGGCAAGAAATCATTTTTAAGTGAAAGCATGTAAAACAACGTTTAATCGAGAACATAAAGAAGTACTTTGCTGAACGTAAAACAAATACTCTTCTAAATCAAAGACAAACTAACATGAATGCATAACATATATATCATGAATCGTAAATCCACAAAGAGCCCATCCTTTCTCTATCATTTATAATGAAAAGAGTAAGCACGCACGACAAGCACGAATATACATAATATAACACGACACGATTCCCACAAATACGGGATTCTGGCCGCAGAACCGGACACGCACGATGTGTAGTAAATACACGACTAATCTGCAGTTAGTTCACATGTTTAAGGACCCCCAGACAGTGGATCAGACTGAAAGGGCAGTCCAAGCTCTGTGGTGTTCACTTGGGTTCATGAATGCATAAAACACGCTAAACACGATTCAAACATATCGAAAATAAAAGGGGAAATCACTTGTCACGGCAAGACGAGGCACGACTAGCAAAATGCATAATATATATGCGCACAACTTATAGAAGTGATCCCCATTTAATACTTGAAACACATCTTCGAACGAGCTTATAAACTTGATTTCAAAACGAGTACACGATATGACTTGCGGTCTTAAATCAACGCTCAAAACACGATAATTTTATCAAGTACATGCTTAGGCTATTCATTGACCATTGGTTGATTGGAACTCTATATTTAAAATACAAGGATTGGTGTCCCCGAAGTTAGTGCATAGCATGGAGTTCCATTCACACAATGTCTATTCAAAGTCCTTAATATAGCCTAGTTTTCAGATTTTTAAAAGAAAATGCAAATGGGCAAAACTCATCTTAAACAGGGGAAATTCCAGTGTGCCTGGTCGACCTGGCCCTTGGCCGGTCGACCACGTACACTGTGAGCCCGGCCGACCGGCCAAGTCCCGGTCGACTCAAAGTTGTAACTTTTAATTCAGTGAATAGTGTTTTGGTCAGGTTCCAGAGAACCTGACCCTGTGTCGCCGGTCGACCGCGCCCTTGGCCGGTCGACCGTGTGAACTGGGGGAACAGTCATTCCCGCAGTGCAGCAGGTCATCTAACTGGGACCAATCCCAGTGTCCCCGGTCGACCGCGCCCCTTGGCCGGTCGACCGAGTGAACTGCGGAAATCAGAACCCAGTTCTGATTTCTGCAGTGCACTGGTCCTTCCTTTCCTTCCTTTCTTTTCTACAATCTTTCCAACCTAATTAGCAAACTAGATACATGAATATACATGCTATCAAGGCTCACATTGGGCATTTATTTCATACTTAACCAAGTCATTAACATGGAAACCCATTTCAAAATCCTTCAAACCCTTTCTTATCAAAACAAATCCAACCTTCAACAAAAGCAAGACTTGATTAAAAGATATGAAATCTGAGAGTTTGGAAGGCTATTAGACATGCTTGCATTCTCCAAAGTAAGACATCAACATGAAAACCTAGTAAAACAAAGCAATAATACCAAATAACAATTCCATAAAACCACATGCATAAACAACCTAAATAGATCACTTGCCTTAGCCAAATGAAAACAAGATTCTTCTTCAAGCACTCCAAACCAAATGCCAAGCCAAGAACTACCAAAAATCCAATGAAATCCATTCAAAACTCACCCAAAAATGTAACCAAGCAACCCATTTCATAATAGGTGCTACAAGTTAGGAAAACATGATCTTTGGAAGTAGAAAAAACTCTATTGAAGAGATGGTTGGAAGCTCTTACCTAGAGGTGCCCAAACAAGATGTGAAGAAGAAAATAGAGATCTTTCCCACCAAGAAACTTCAAGAAAATGGTATCAATGGAAAGCTTAGCTTGAGAGGAAGAAGTTGATAATTTTAGAATTCCATTTGGAGACTCATAGCTCAAGCATTCAAGAAGAGAAGAAGAAGAGAGAAAAAGGGTTTTCAGCCCTAGGTCAAGAAGAAGTTGCAGGATTTTTTTGTGGAATGGGGAAAAGGAGAAGGGAAAAAGGGCTTAAGTGCTAGACAAGTGGGTCCCTCTTAGTGCCAATCTTGCATGAGTCAAAACATGGTCTTGTGGGCCTCAAACGAAGTCGACGAAGAAGGATAAAACGATCCTTGAAATATCTAGTTTCCAAAAAGTATATTTTTGACATGGTTTTGGGATCTCGAAAATTGTATCCAGATTTGAGTGTGAAAAGGCTATTTTACCCTTTTGGTCCAAAACTTGGGTTTCTAGGCTACAAACACAAATGGGCTAAACACGAAAGTTGTACATAATCATAAAACCAATCAAATGAAATGAAAATCACGATCAACATAAAACCAAACACGATCTTCCCACGCTTGCACGTACACCCAGGCCTTCCTGAGTGAGCCTAGTAACCACTAAACGTTCTCGAACTCCCCAAAGCTAAAAACCATGACTAAAAACTAATCACACTCTAACCCACGATAACTAAACCCGATTAAGACTAAGCACACACAAAGCAAACACTATTGGGTTGATCCTGGGTTGGGGTTTGACACCATGTGTCTAAACCCATCTTTGAACCCAAGAAAGTAAAATCAAACTCTATGAAGGGTAAGACACTAAATATCAAAGAAGACTCCAAGAAAATCAAACAAGTTAAATCAATTAAAAAGGAGTCTCCTAAGATAGATTCTAAAAAGGTTAAACAAGTTAAACCAATTATAAAAGAATCTATAAACAAAAAGCTTCTTAACCTATCTCCCTTAAATCAACACATGAAGGAACTTTTGAAGAAAGTAACAAAGTTAAATTTAAAATTCAAAAGTCAAATAAAGGGAGGAAATAGGAAGAAAAGAAAAATGAATCAATCCCCTAAGAAACAAACTCACCAACCTCAAAAAACTAATCACCAACCTAAGCTAAATTTAGTTAAATTTAAACATAATGGTGATAAGTCTAAATTGAAAATTTATCAAGTCAAATCTCCTATAGTTGGTGAGACTTTTAAACTAGACCTCAAAGATCAACCCTCTCAAGACCTTAGGTGGATTCCTAAAGTTATATACTTAGTCAAACCTTAATGCCTTGAACCTCATTGACCAACCTATCGTTTATAGTTAAATCATATTGTTGGTCATGATCATTTGCATTTATGTTCTTTCATTAGTTACATTTCTTTAAATGCAATGTTTATTCGTGATCAATTGATTTTGTTTTCATGTACTTCTTTAGTTATATATCATGGTTTTCAAAATCATTTGATTATGTTTTCCTCATGATAGATTTGCTTCTTACTCTCATATAGTTATATCTTGTATTGCATTTCTACATGATCAATTGATTATGATTTCAAAATCTTTTATAGCTAGATCTTTCATAATCAATTGATATTGCAAAATCATTTGTTTGAATGTCTTATTTGTTTTGAAAAACAAATGATTTGAAACATTTTGGGTTTTCCATGTTTTTCTTAGTTATACTTTCTAATGGAAAATTAGTGTTTTATAAAGTCAACTTGCATGTATTTCAAATAAGTTATATATTATTAAATGCAAGTTGAAAATTGATTATCTTCAAAATCATTCTTTTTATGCTCATTGTTGGATTTTGTTTATTGAAATGATTTGAAGATTGTATGAATGGAAATGCTCTAAATCATTATTAGTTATAATTATCAAAGCATGTTCCATGTTCTCATTTCCCTATGCAATTGGTCATATCAACTTAAATGGAAATCAATGTTGTGATAGATAATTTGCATGTTTGCCCATTTAGTTACACTCTTGTTATATGCAAATGTCTATATAGTTCCTTGTTTGGTTGTGCTTAATTTTAGTTTTACTTGTAGAAACCATTCTAGGACTCTTAAATCCATCCTTTGTGCTTTCTAGTCATTTTTTTTTTTTTTTTTTTTTGATGGTTATGTTGTTGATTCATGTATAGTTTTCTTATTGGTATCATTCTTTATACATGTCTCAACTTCATAATAGTGTGCTTAATCATATGAACCTCTTTGAAATTCATTTCTTATATTTCATAGTTATATCTATTGTTTGATGGATTTCTTAGATGTTGAATCCATATGATTTTGACATTTTGAAAATTGCATATTCTTTTAAGTTATATCTTTTTATGCAATTTCTCATGATCATCACTATGCTCATTAGTTATATCATTAAAAGTGATGAATATCCATTTATGATGCTTGATGGAGTTTTGTGTTTGTCACATCCTTGCTCTTAATCATATTTTCAAATTCAATTGGTTTCAATTGGTATAATTTTCGATTGTTGTAATATCCAATTGATGTCATATCTTGAGAATGTGATAGACCATGTACATTGGATTGAACTTTATAGTAATATGATTTCATTCCATGTCACATTCCATTAGCATCATAATTTTCATGTTTGCCACCTCTCTTGCTCATATAGGTAAATATCATGACCACCATGTTTATGTGATCATAATATTGGTTGGTTAATAGTTGAGGTTGGCTTCATGTTTGAATTTCATTTCATTCATCTTACACTTGATAGTCATATTTAATGATTGGATAAAATGATTTCAAAATTTCCATAGCATATGATTTTCTTAAGTTATATTGATTGATGCTATGATTAGTAAACCCCATAACATCATGGATAGCTCTAATTTGGATTTTTTTCCTAATAGTTATATTCTTTTTAACTCCATTTTAGAGTGATTGATTTTATAGTCATATCCTTGAATCACAATTGGTATTCTTTATTCCAATTGGTATCCATGATCGCTTTTCTCCATGACCTTGCTCTTTATATTGGCAATTTGATCATATTGAGCTCTATAGTTATATGTGTCTAATTCTTTCCCTGAAGTCTTTCCTCAATTGGTTAAACCATCTTCTTCTTGCTCCAAATAGTTAAATATTTGTCAAAAGTTTGACAAAAGAAGAGAATGGATTGAGGGGGAGTGTAAACCTTCATAGGAAGTATTAGTTTTGATCAAATTGACCTTTGTATTGGTTTTAAACCCTTAGAGACTTCTTCCATACATGATGGCCTGTTATGTATTTCATTTTCGTTTTCTTTTGTTAACAGGTGCTACTAAAAGGTATTTTCCTTATTTCATGTGTGTAGGTACCTTTGCAATTTAATGTCAAAGGGGGAGAGAGCAATCAAGTTTTCTCAAGGGGGAGAGTATGTCCATACATCCTAAGGGGAGATATTGTATGATCTTCTACAGGGGGAGAGAATGCATATCTTGCCGAAAGGAGAGAGTGCATGGTCAAAGGCGGAGAGTGAAAGAAGTGAAAAACTTGGGAGCTAGAGAAGATGCTTGGTCAAAGAGAGAGAGATGAAAAGAAAGCTTGAAGAATGATCAAGCTCCAAGCATCAAGAAGATTGAAGAAAAAGAACTAGAGCCCAAGCAGGAGCATCCAAAAGATTTCAAGACTTGTCCAGCTTAGGGGGAGCTGAAGACTTAGTGCGTAATATTCAGTGTTGAGTAAGGTTTGTCATCAAATTGCAAAGGGGGAGATTGTTAGGAATTTTGTGTATTGCAATTTGATGGATGCATTATCATTTCAGCATCATTTGAATTTTCACACTTGCATTGATTTAGAAAATCTTGAAATCTTGATTTACTCATGCATTGTTTTAAATCTTGTAAATCATATGTTTCATGCATGTTTTGATTGGATGCATTTAATTTGAAAAAGAAGTTTTATGAATCAAGATAGCCTATGTTTTAAATCTTTCAAATTATTTTAGGCTTTTATATTTCACGATTTTAAAAGAACTTAGATTGAATTAAAATCATGTTTCCAAACTTGATTTAATGGCCCAAAGACCCCTCAAGAAAATCTATTAGAAATATGCATTTTTGGGGTATTTGGTCCCTGGGCCCAGGTCGACCTGCAGTGTGCTCGGTCGACCGAGCCCATTGACCCGGTCGACCGCGCACACTGCGGGTCGACCGGGAAAAGAGCCGTTGGGCTACTTTTTCAAACGGTCAGATTTTTTACCGTTAAGACCAGGTCGACCGGGGTACAGTGTAGGTCGACCGGGGACATGCCAAAACTCATTTTTTGAGTATAAAATGAGGTTCATTTCCTTGAAAAAGTTGTTGATCAAAGTGGAACTTTTTAGTCTTCCTTGAGGTGTTTGGAGACAAAAGAAAGGGAATGAACTAAGAGAGATCAAGGGGTCTAATGGAAAGCTAAAGCTTGGATTAATGAAGTTAAATCTCTAAGTAAGTTTTACTTTTCATTATCATATGTTTCATGCCTTGTTTAAATTATTGGTAAATTAATTTTAGCATGTTAACTATGATGTGCTGAATCCATCACTTCTCTTAATCCTTGATTTAGGTTGGATTGGATTCTTCAACCTTGATTTCAAACCAAGTTTGTTTTAAAACTTTATAAAACATGTTTTGTCAAATCCTTTAATTTCTTTTATAACATGTTTCATTTACTTGGTTGAATCATTTTGTTGTTTTCATTCATTTGAACTTTAGTTAAACTTTTGTTTTTGAAAACAACATTGCACATGCATCACATGTTTAGACATAATTAATTTCATACAACTTGTGAGCTTTTGATTTTTATATCATCAACAAGTTAGTATTGATACATGTGATTTGCATTTCACTTCAATCAAATCTTTTGTGTGCCTTAAACTTTTAAATGCGTTAAGCAAATATTGATTGGGCTTAATTTAAACTTGATTGAAGTTTTCACACACACACCATGAGGATTCATCTTTGCATTTCATAGAGTGTTGTGTGAATTTATTTTTCAATTTTATATCCGCCTATTTGAGAGGCATTGTAATTGAGCTTTAATTGTAATCTCTTAAAGTGTTTGTATAGACACTTCCTTGCGAGAAATCTTTCTATTGTAAAGCTTATTGCTTAGCCTAGAAAAGCATCTTGTATAGGTTGTTATTTAGCCTAGAAAAACAGCATTGTTAGGTTATTGCTTAGTCTTTTTAAAAGCATAAATAGTGGAAATCCGGTGAGGTGTTGGATCACAAGCCGGTAGTGGATGTAGGCATTGAGGCCGAACCACTATAAATCCTTGTGTAGTGGTGTTTGCTTTGTGGTGATTGTTTTGTTTAAGCTTCCGTATATTGTTTGTTAATCATCACATGTGACTAGTTAATTGTTAAGAAATTAAAATTGGCCATAATTAGTCATTAAGTATAGACCACCTATTTCACACCCCCCCCCCCCCCCCTCTCGGGTTAGGATCCCAGACTTTTAGGACCCACCTGTAGAAATTACGACGTGGTACCTGCCTTTAAAAATTAGAACATGGAACCCATATCCATTGGATTTATAATATGGGCCCGCCTTTATATGAATTATAATGTGGGCCAACTTTTTGTAAATGTAAATATGAGATCCACTTTTAGAAATCAGAATATGGGCTCACATTCATAGGATTTACAATGTGAGTCTACCTTTTGTAAACGAGACCATGTGACCCATATGTATGAATTACAAAGTAGAGCCACATTTTTTGTAATAGTAGACATAGAGTCCACCTTTAGACATTAGAATGTAGTGCCCACCTTTAAAAATTAGAACATGGGGGTAGCACATTTATAAAACCTACAATGTGGGCCCACCTTTGTAGGAATTATAATGTAGGGACATACTTTTTGTTAATTGTGAACACGGGACCCACCTTTAAAAAATTACAAAGTGGTACCCACATTTAGAAATTCGAATATGGGGCCATCATTAAAATGTGGGGCCATACTTTTTGTTAATTGTGAACACTTGACCCACCTTTAAAAAATTACAATGTGGTACCTACATTTAGAAATCCAAACATGGGGCCACCATTAAAATGTGATTGTGGACACGGGACCCACCTACAGAAATCACAATGTGATGCCTACCTTTATAAATGATTTGTAATGTGGTCCCACCATTATAGAATTATAATAGGGGCCCACCTTTTGTGATTATGATCATGTGACCCACTTCTAAGAATTATAAAGTGGGGTCACCTCCTTTGGGATTGTGTACATGGGGCCTACATTTAGGATAAGTGAGAGTATTTAGAATTTTTAAATGATATTCTTTAAAAGGTAAGAGATAAGAAAGAAACAATTGTGCCGGCAACTTGTTTCTCAAAAAAAAAAAAAAAAAGTTTTTTTTGTTCCAACTTTCTTTTGCTGGCGGGTTAAGATTTTGAGATTCTTTCCCATAAGAACAAAATTCGGAACAATCATTTACACATACCAAACCTGTTTTCTACACCCTTATCTCGTGGGAATATGGGAACATCCAAATTGCACAATGCCAAACGCACCCTATAACACGCTAGATAAACCCAGACTGCAGCTGGCTAAGAGTCATTAAGGACCCCAAGTCAGCGGATCAAGTCGACAAGGTTGCCCAAGCTTAGTGGTGCCGACACAGAGGTCACCAGATGAAATCAAAGTATAATTAGGTGTATAAAACCAAAACAGGCTAAGTTGGAAGCTCACACACATGTGACAAACTAATGTCTTGTCATGAATACACAAGGCCAATCTGAATATTCAAACCACGTGATGTACTAGTTTTGAATTAAAACTAGTTATGACACACGAGAATGACGAGAAATCATGTAATTCGAGTAAAAGTAGAAATAAAATGAGCTTTCCATATTTAGGCCGGACCACACATTGAGGCTTCAAAACTTGGTTCCATGCATATAAGACACTCGTATGTCCAATTTTAATATTCTTGGCTTGATACTCAAGAAGATCAAAGACATTCCAAGTATCCTACACACTTTGGTAAGTAAAAGAATCCTCAATATATCTCCATGATGGGGTTTCTTTTCCATTCCCACTCCATACATCACTTCCTAAGTCACACCTGTAGACACCTCATTTGGACCCTATGATAGCCTTAAACGCCTATATATATGGCGGTGCCCTCATTTCACCCATAATTGAATGATTAATGACATAATTCAGATTAATTAATGAAGATGAAGATGCTTCTTGATTATTTTAGACTTAGTTTGACAATCTCTAGAAATTAGTGAGAGAAAAGGCCGAATCGCATCGAGATCCTAAGTCCAATTCATTATTCACACAAGGAGCGGACCACGATAGTAATTACACATATTCCGGACCGCTTAAGACATGCTTAGGCCAATTCCCACAAAGATTACGCTTAGCTTGCCTAAATGCCACCCGACTAGCTTGAGTTAGGAAGCTAGATCCATTGACCTAGAGGTCCCCCTTCTTTCCAGATCCCTATCATCAGGTCATTTGGACCTTTGGATTCTTCACTTCGAGAGCCTTCCGACGATATATAGAACATCAAAATCCGACCGGCAGGTCAAAAGTTATGAACTTCTGAAGTTGAGAAGATATGAAAATCCACCTAGGCACCACCTCATGGGCGCCCAGGTTTCTGAATTCCACCTGGGCACCATCCCTATCGCGCCCACACTTTCCAGGACCACCTAGGCACCCCATGATAAACGCCTACCCTCCTATTCCATTAATTTTACCTAAGGGCAGCCCAGGACCACTCCAAATAGGGACTCAACTTCAAAGATGATGGAACTCCATCTAGGCACCAACCTTGTGGTGCTCACCTTACTAAATTCCACATAGGCACTGGCCTTGTGGTGCCCACACTGTTCCCGACGACCTAGGCACCCTAAGTTGGGCGCCCACCCTTCAAATTCACTAAGTTGGCCTAAAAATAGTCCGAGACCAATCAACGTAGGGATCCAACCCAAAAGAGATGTAATCCCACCTAGGCACCAGCCATGAGGCGCCCATAATGCCCAGGACCACCTAGGCACCCCATGATGGGCGCCCACCCTCTAAATCCACTAGTTGGCCCAAAAACAGACCGGGACCCCTCAAACATAAGGACCAAATTCCGAAAACAATTTGAATCACCTTGGCTCCACCCCGTAGGCGCCCAGCTCTGAATTCCACCTAGGCTCCACCCCATGGGCACCCAGCTTACCGAATACCACCTTGGCACCACCCTTGTGGTGCCCAGCCAATTATGTGCCTGTGTAGGTCCCCCACAGCTAAACGCCTATTTATTCAACCCCGACTCCAAACGGGACCAAGTTCCAAAAACGAACCCAATTTATCTAGGCACCACCCTGTGGGCACCCACACACTATCCAATTCTAGGCACCCAGACTGCACAATTCCACCTGGGCTCCAACCCCATAACGCCCAGCCTGTGTACCAAACCCTAATTCACCATAAACCCTAAATCCACCTTGGGATGCATGAACCTTCTTGAAACTCGGTTAAGAGGCAACCCTAACCCATTTTGCAAGCCAAAAAACCCCTATATAAAGATCTCTTAAACTCATTTACAGAGGAGCTACCCTAAAAAGAGAGAAATATAGAGAATAAGCAAGAAGAAGAAAGGTAGTCACCATTAAAGAGGGAACTTCAGATCTAGAAAAGAAGAAAAGGAAGGAGGAAAGGAGATTCTCATATCTCCGAGATCTAGAAGGAAGAGATCATTTAGAGCCATGGATTTCCGCGAAAGCGCCAATCTAGGAACTTGAAGAACGTGTCATTATACCGGTATTCCTAGATCTCTCTCGTCTTTTTTTGCATTTCGTTGCCATTCATGCTTAGAAACATGCTTAGGATCATTTATGCATCATAGATATGCATTAGTTATAATAAATATGATACTAGCATCTCATCATATTAGGAACATGTTTAGGTTCATTCTAATAGAGTAGACCTGCATTGATTTCGTAGTTCTAATTGCATAAATAGGTTAAATTTCGCATTAGTAGCATCATCACCATCATTTAGATCGAGAAGATCGCAAAAGGCCCCCCAACAGAAAGGCTGGGCCCCTGCCCTATCCCTGACAGGCTGGACACCACCCTCTGGGTGCCTACCCTCCTGAGACAAGGTCTAGGTTTCAGATCTCCTCTTGTTGCATCATTTTCTCTTGCATCATTAGTAGTTCGCATTAGGACATTCGCATCAGTTGCTGAATATTGGGAGTTGTGCTGAAAAATCCTAAGATTATTGTGCATTCGTTGCCATTTGTTGAAAACCCTTACTGAATAGGGAAGGCACCAGAGGAGTGGTGCCCAGGCGGAGTTTTCCACCTTCGTGCACAATTTTCAATCTTTCGCATTTAGTTCATTTAGAAATTGCATAACAATGATATGTTTGGTTGTTTGATGTGTTCTAAACTTAGAATTATCATTTCTATCACACATCATATCATTTGAATCATAAAGTCATATAAAACCCAAAAAAAAAATCATAAAATATAAAATCACTTTTTCTCTTTCCTTACTCTCTAGTAAATTAGAGAAGAAACTAAAAACAAATTAAAAGATATCCAGAAAACCCAAAAATAGTAGGTAGATAACCTAGGTTATCAAATCTCGTGCCTAAGTAGGAATAAACCCTAAGATTAGCGAAAACATCATACTTAATTAACTTAAGGACCATCAAATCATTAAGAATCCTAAAACAGAGAATCTTAATTAATTTGGACTAAAATTGGATTAAGGAATCACTAAAATTGATTAGGGAACCCAAACTGTGAGGATAGGCTCCTCCCCCTTGGAGCCTAGCTTGCTTTTTCATTAAGAGCCCTAATTAAGGGTTAAGACCCTAACCTTACACCAATTGACACAGTAAAAACCTTTAATTCGAAAGACCTTTAGACCCTAATTAATTCGGATTTAAAAATAACTAAGAACTATAAGAAACCTGAGACACGATCACCTGGGTGCCATCCCCTAGGTGACATCCTGCCAAATTCACTTGGCGCCACCCCTTGGGTTCCCATACTGCCAAATCCACCTGGGCACCACTCCCCGGGCGTCCAGCCTACTCACTCTCTAAGAAACGTCACTTAAAAATTAATCTAATTAATTAAGACTTTAACCAACCTCAGTTAACACATTCAAATACTTTTAACTTAAAAGACCTGAAACCTTATTTAATTTAGACTCAAATTCACCTAAAAAATACAAAACCAACAAAAACTCTAAAACATCCATCTCGGCACCACCCCCTGGGTGCCTAGCCTGCCAAGTCCATCTGGGCACCACCATCTGGGCACCCATCCTATCCTATCACTAAGACACCCCAATTGAAACAAAACCTGAATCAACACATAATAAAACATTTTTAACTTAACAGACTTGAAACAATAAAGAATTTGGACTTGAATCAACCTAAGAAACACGAAACTTAAAAACCAAGACGGACATTCACCTGGGCGCCACCCCCTGGGTGCCCATCTTGCCAAGTCCATATGAGCACCACCCTGTGGGAGCCCAACCTGCCCTATCACTAAGAAACCCCAATCAAAGTTAAACCCGAATTGAATCCTAATCAACACAACAGAAACACCTTTAAATATAAAATAACTGAGACCCTAATCAAGTCCGACCTCGAATCAATTTAAGAAATACAAAACCAACCTGAACCTCAAGACAGTCACCTGGGCACCACTTCTTGGGCGCCTAGCTCGTCAACCCACTTAGGCACCATCCCTTGGGCGCCTATCTTGTCCAATTCCCCTGGAAAACATCCATTAAAAATTAAACCCAATTAATTAAAATCTAACTCCATTCCCGATTGAATACAAACAGACACTCTCCATCCAAACACATCCAGTCCTTAAACCAATTCAAACTTGAGTTAACCTAAGAATCACAAAACCAACCAAACCTTAAGATAGTCGGTCCGGGCGCCACCCCTTGGGTGCCCATCTTGCCAAATTCACCTGGGCAGCACCCTCTAGGCGCCTAGCCTACACTTCGACCATAATCTATCAACTCAACTAAAAACCCCTAATTAACACTTTACAACTTAAATATAACTAAGACCAAAACCTAAATCATTACCCCAGAACAATTACAGAACCAATAATAGTACTGAAATTGAAAATATAATCAACTTAAACCCATCCGAAACCTCGGATAGAAGTCGGACGACCAAAGAACATCAAATCATAAATTGAGTGCCACTGCTGGCGCACCCAATGCACAAAATCACTTAGGCGCACACACAGGTGCGCCCAAGTCCCCTGTCTGACCCGAATTGTGAATCCTAGCCGTGTTTCAAATTCCAGACTTAAGATTATTAAAATAAAATCAACCTAGAATCTAAAACGACATTAGAACAAATATCTACACTGAGCAAAACTCCACTAAATCCCAAAATCAAGTCGATACCATCACCACTAGCCAAACCACACAGAACAACCACTTGGGCGCCACTGCCTGTGCGTCCAAGTCACCGGAGTGACCTACGCGCCCTGTGTGTGCACCCAAGTCCTCTACCAACCCCATTTCGCCAATGTCGACGTCATTTCACCTCTCAAATCAAAATCTAAAACTCTAGAACCTTCAACACATTAATCAAAACCTTAAAACATCCCTAAATCACTCCTAACCAAAACCACAACTCAAAACCATGGTTTAAAATCTCGGTCTTGGTCGCGGTATAGGCCGGGCCGAAAAACCGATATGATATCGGTATCGGTCGCGGATATCGGTCCGTCGCGGTCATCGCGGTGCGAATTTGTTTTTTAATCCAAAAAAAATCGCAAAAATATCCAAAAAATCCAGAATATTAGAAAATGCTGGAAAACAATATTTTTTTCCATTAGTAATAGCAATAAATCAAAATCTCGGTCACCTTAAGTTATAAGTCTTGTCTGTGTCGCAGTTCGCTGTCTTTTCCAGTATTTCGGTCACCTTATGTGTATGAGTAGATCTAGCATGAAAGCATGTAGATCTAACTTCTAAATGAAGAAACAACATAACTACAAAAGTAACATACCCAAATGATCTAAAATTTCATCTAAAAAAAAATAACATAAAAAAAATACTTTAACTTGATTTTCTCTTACCTTAGATAATTTTTTCTTCAAAAATAGAAGTGGAATTTCAAAAATGCAAGGGGGATGTGTGAAGGAGAGGGGCTGCTGGTATAGGTAGTAAGAAGATGAGAAGAGAGGAGAAGAAGATGAAGATGGGGAAAAAAAAGAAAAAAAAAGGGTTTTAAAGCATCTCGGCCGATATTTTGAAAATATCGGCCGAGATATCGCTAATTCCGAGATTTTGAAAATCTCGGCCGATATCGGCCGAGATTTTGCCGATATTTTGCCAGTCCGATATCTCGATGAGATATCGGACCGGTATCGGCCGATTTTTTTATCCATGCTCAAAACAAATCAAATCAATCAAAGATCTTACCCAACAAACTGCTTAGGCGTAGAAACCACTAAGCTTAGGATATTTACACCCTAGTATAAACCGTATTCTCTCATTAGGTAGCTCAGAGCAGTAGGTTTCGTCCCATCACTTTTCCTATTCCGTTAGGGGACCGGGAAAGCTAATGTGGGCGGTCTAGGACCTTAGGTTAGGGTTAATCCGATGATCAGGAATAAAGCACTAATCAAGAAAATCCAAGTAAAATCCCCTAGCTATGCCCTTTAAGCCCCAATATCGAATATTCATAAAAACTATAAAACCAACAAAATAAACCCAAAAATATTTTTTTCTTTTATTTCTTCCTCCACCTCAGGTGCCAGGTATTTAATTGAACTTAATGATAAAAGGGAATAAAGAACTGATTTCTAAAATTGAATAAATGAGAATGACGAGATGAGATGAGTGTTTCGCACACACTTTTAAACAATCATAGCCAATTGGTCACCCTGAAACAAATACTGGCCCATCGGTCACCTCCAATCAATTACGGTCCATCGGCCTTTCACTTTTATCACTCGTGTATCGCACACGAAAAACACAGAAATCACAAGTCAAAGTCCCATTTGCATCATCATTTTGGTTTGAAAAATCAGCCTTTAAACCTTATTTTTCCAAGGGATCTGAAGGGGGTACCCGAAAACGGGGCTAATCCTCTTCATAAATATTTGGCACCTCCCCCATTTTATTTAGTTACTTTGTTTTACTTGGATCTACTATGATTAAGATGTGTGAGGATTAACCTTTATTTGGACAACAACTCATGACCTTGAGTTGACCCTATATTAAAGAGACCTAAATCAATGTGACATGACAACCGTCGTGTATTGCCGGTAACACATTAGACGAGAGGAAGAACCCACCCACTTATTTTCTTCCATTTTTCTTTGACTTCGGTTGAAAAACGGTGTTACGGCCATTACCGTAGCTAGCGATCGTGACCCATCGATTTTGAGGGTAGTCGGAATCCTCATTTTCGATTTAAAATCTAAATAGCATATATAGATGAATGGAGATTTCCCAAACCATGTCCTTCTTGCCGGGGGGGGGGGTCAAAATCCACATCCGACACCACCATAGAATTAGGACTCAAAACAAACTATTCCAAATATTTAGAACAACCTTTTCAAGTTCCCAAAATAGACCCAGGCCAGAAGGTGGGTTGGCTCGAGCCAACTGGCCTCTGGATAGGTTGGCTCAAGCGAACATATGTTGGCTCAAGCCAACGCTGTCAGGGGCCAAATTACAGTGCAATTTGGGGGCTCATCTGCCCTCACTTCCATGCCCCTTTGAGCCACAGTTGTTCCTGCATAAAGGGGGCCTCCTTGCCTTCTCAAAACAACATTTCTCCCACCATCAAACACTTCATAACATCACATAAGAATCCATCCCATTTCAACCTCATTCATCACAAGGAAAGCCCATCATACATGAACCCATATATGGCATGAACATCATTAAACAAAAATAGGATAAGCTAAGAGAAAACTTATCAAATTGCATTTATGAAATCAAATGAAGCTAGAGCAAGTAGTTGAGAAGAATGCAAGCATAAAAATCATCATGAACCAAAAGAATAAAACCAAGAATCTCTTACTAAACCTGCTAGCAATCAAAATAAATCAATTCATCCACTTGCCTTGGTCTCCAATGGGACTAATTAACCTTCAAACACACCTCCAAGTCCACAATCTACAAGTTACACAAAAACCCCAAAATACACCCATTTAGAACCCTAAATTGCCAACACAATGAGACAGAATGAGAGGACTTGCAATAATGGAGGTGAAGACTCTCTAGGGCTAGTTTAACATAAATCTAGGAGACGGGGATGATTGCTTACTTGGAGGAGCTTCAAATGTCCAAAGCTTGCTAAAAATGAGCCCTAGTATGGCTGGATTTCTTTTTAAGAGGCATTAATGGAGAGCTCTCATGGTGGGGAAGAAGAAGATGAAGTCTCATTCTCCATTTGGGCAAGATTAAAGCGGATTGGAAGGGGAAAGGCGAGAAGAAGAAGGGGATGGGAACCCTAGCAAGGGCTGAACCACTCTTTCTCCCACAACAGACATGAGAAGAAGGGAGAGGGTAAAGAACTCTCCTTATATAAGAAGTGAAGCTGGATCCCACAACTAACAAGACTTGTCGGGCTTAAAACATTGGCTTTCGGGCCTCGGATGGGTTCGACGAAGAAGAGAAAAATGCTTTCGATAAAGTTTAGTTTCTGAAAAGTACATATTTCGTGGGTTTTGGAGACATTGAAAATTGTGTCTACATTTTGTATAAAAAGATTGTTTTGCCCTTGAAGGTGAAAAAGCCAGGTTTTTGGGTCTCAAATGGGGACTGGGTGAACACGAAAATTGTAGAGGCTAACAAGATCAATCAATCAAAGTTAAAACACAAATTTTTTGAAATCGCGGACCACACTTACGCAAAGTTGATAAAAGGACCCTCAAAGAGTCCCATTAAATCAAAAGGGCTCTTAAAACTGCTCAAAGATATATAAAAGCTATTCTAATCCCAAACCTAAGACAAAATCCACTAATCCCACTTAGAGGTAACACACGACTTAATTAGTGCTAATCCCGGTTGCTCGGGTTAGGGTCTTGCAATAATAAAATAAATAAAAGTAGGAGGGCTAGGGCTAGGGCCGGGCCGAGCTACCACTGTCCAAGCCCGGCCCTCAAATCTTAGGGCTTGCAAAAAATTGTCCAAGCCCTGAAAGTCCAGGATCCGAACCCTAGAGAGGGGGGCGTGAATAGGGTGATCTACACTTAATGACTAATTATGGCCAATTTTAATTTCTTAACAATCAACTAGTCACATGTGATGATTAACATACAATATGCGGAAGCTTAAACAAAACAATCACCACAAAGCAAACACCACTACACAAGGATTTATAGTGGTTCGGCCTCAATGCCTACATCCACTACTGGCTGATCCAACACCCCACCGGATTTCCACTATTTATGCTTTTCAAAAGGCTAAGCAATAACCTTTACTATATGCTTTCCAAGGCTAAGCAATAATCTAACAATGTTGTTTTTCTAGGCTAAACAACAACCTATCAATGTGCTTTTCTGGGCTAAGCAATAACTTCTACACTATGCTTTTCTTAGGCTAAGCAATAACCTTTACAAGAGATTTTCTCTAAGGTAGTGTCTTCACAAAACACTCTAAGAGAATACAATTAAGCTCAATTACAATGCCTCTTAATTAGGCGGATATGAAATTGAAAATCTAACTCACACAAACACTATATGAATGCAAAGGTGTATGTTCATGATGTGTGTGTGTGGTAACTTCAATCAAGTTAAAATGAAGGCTCAATTAATGTATGTTTAATGCATTTTAAAGTTTAAAGCACACAAAGATTTGATTGAAGTGAAATGCAAATCACATGTACAAAATACTAACTTGTTGATAATATGAAAATCAAAAGCTTACAAGTTGTATGAAATTAATTATGTCTAAACATGTGATGCATATGCAATGTTGTTTTCAAAAATAAAAGTTTAACTAAGGTTCAAATGAATGAAAACAACAATATGAATCAACCAAGTAAATGAAACATGTTACAAAAGAAATCAAAAGTTTTGAAAAAACATGTTTTATAAAGTTTTAAAACAAACTTGGTTTGAAATCAAGGTGAAGAATCCAATCCAACTTAGATCAAAGATTAAATGAAGAATGGATTCAACACATCATAGTTATCATGCTAAAAATCATTTACCAATAATTTAAACAAAGCATATAACATATGACAAATAAAAGTAAAGCTTACTTAGAGATTTAACTTCATTAATCCAAACTTTAGCTTTACTAATGACCCCTTGGTCTCTCTTAGTTCATCCCCTTTCTTTTGTCTCCAAACACCTCAAGGAAGACTAAAATGTTCAACTCTAATCTACTTCTTTCTCAAGGGAATGAACCTCATTTTATACTCAAAAAATGAGTTCTGGCGTGTCCCCGGTCGACCTACATTGTACCCCGGTCGACCTAGCCTTAACGGTCAAAAATCTGACCGTTTGAAAAAGTAGCCCAACAGCTCTTTGCCCGGTCGACCCGCAGTGTGCGCGGTCGACCCAAGCACACTGCAGGTCGACCTGGGCCCAGGGACCAAAATTCCCAAAATAGCATATTTCAAAGTATATCTTTGAGGGGACTTTTGGGCCATTAAATCAAACTTGGAATCATGATTTAAATCAATCTAAGAGTTCTTTTAAAATCATGAAACATAAAAAGCCTAAAATGATTTGAAAGATTTAAAACAGGCTAGCTTGATTCATAAAACTTCTTTTTCAAATTAAATGCATCCAAGATTAAAAAAACAAAACATGCATAAATCAATAGTTCTGCAAGTCTAAAAAATAATACATGTGTAAATCAAGATTTCAACATTTTCTAAATCAATGCATGTGTGAAAATTCAAATGATGATTAAAATGATAATGCATCCATCAAATTACAATATACAAAATCCCTAACAAGCCCGGCCCTAGGGCTTTTCGTTAGAAACACAAGCCCTCATTTTAAGGGCCTTTGAGGGCTGGGTCAGGCCCCCTTGTCTCAGGGCCAAATCGACAGGCCTAGTTATGATTGAGCCATTTTCTCCAAGGACAAATCCTTATAAGAAAGTAAGTGAAGACTGCATTATTTCACAAAGAAAAAAAAAATAGTGAAGGAGTGCATTGTCTTGCAATTGATTTCATAATTTATCCATTTATAAAAGTGGTGTATTTTATCTCCATGAAATGGAGGCCACATTAACTGTGAAAATAGTCCCAGCAATGTGAGGTTTTATTCTTGTTGGAAGTACGTGGGCCTTCCAAATGAGATTTCAAAACTTTTGACCCTATTAACTCAAGGATCAGACACCCAAAAGGCCAAGAACCCTATCCCAAGATCTAAAAACCCTTATCTCATTGTATCAAGATCATATATCTATCAACAAAGGACAAATCTAAACATGCACAAACAAGCAGAAAGATCTACTAATATGGCTAGTGCAGATTTATACCTGAGGAGCTTGGTTGTGCTCAGATCGAGAAGTTGATGTTTTTTATTCTGCGAGACCCTTTCTCAAATTGTGATCTCCTAGGCTTTGCAATCTTCCATATTATGAACCTTTCGTAGAGAACTTCTCAAAGAGAATGATGTTAGAATCACACGATCACTGAGAGGGGGGGTGAATCAGTGATGTCTCAATACTTTTTGATTGAATATAAATGAGTCCAAATAATCAAAGCAGTAAAACAATAATCAAGCAACCACAGGAACACAAGGTTTTAACGTGGTTCACCCAAAGGCTACGTCCACGGTGCAACGACTACCCGGACACCAATCCGAGGCTGGTCTTAATATGTATTGCACTGATTAGTTCTGAAGCTTCAACTTCAAGGAGCACCCACCCCTGATTCAGATAGCACCCACTATCTAGGAAGCAGCAACTCCCTTTACAATTCGTCTGCACCAACAGACGGGATCACCAAACCCCAACACCAAGCACCCACTTGATGTTTTACAACGATTAGAGAAGAACCCTTTACAGAAATTCCTTTCTACAATCTCTCACCCTCAATCCCATACAAATCAGATTCTTAATAAATATGAACTGAGAAATACTTATCTGAAGAAACTACTGATGAAGAACCATCTTCTTGATGCAGAGTTTCTTCTTGACTTGCTGTAAAAGAATCACAGCAGTATCTCCTTGTAAGCTCACACACCCTCACAATACTTCTCTCTTTCTGTGTGTGTATGTTCAAAGATCCCTAGCATGCCTTTTTATAGGATTTGCCAACCCTAATTCGTGATTGCAAAAAGGCTAGGAGAGGTTTTGGAAACTCCTTCAAGGATAGGAAGAGATCCCTGTTTTTTCTCGCGCAAGTTTCTGTTTTGAGAACTCCTTAAAGGATTGGAAGAGATCCCTTATTTTTTCTCACGTAAGTTTCTATTTTGAGCTCTGCGCTTGATTCTTCTTTGAGCTCTGCGCTTCGCCGAACTGAGCTGTCATGGCCGAGCTTAGTGCTTTTACCAAGCTCATGTCTTCCTTGTTATCGAGCTCATCATGTCTTCCTTGTTACCGAGCTCATGTCTTTCTTGTTACCGAGCTCATGTCTTCCTTGTTACCGAGCTCATCATGTCTTCCTTGTTACCGAGCTCATGTTTTCCTTGTTACCGAGCTCATCATGTCTTCCCTGTTACTGAGCTCTTCATGTCTTCCTTGTTTTAGTAACCGAGCTGAGGCATTCGGTCGAGCTGAAGCATTCGTTACCGTGCTGAAGCATTCGGTCGAGCTGAGGCATTCGTTACCGTGCTGAGGCATTCGTTACCGAGCTGAGGCATTCGGTATTATACTTGTGTGACAATGTGTTGACAATAATTCCAACACTATATTGACAATAATTCCAACACAAAACCGAGCTTCAAACATCAAACTCTCTTCAAAATCCAACAAATGGTGGGGTCTTGAATGAGAAGAAACGCTACGCACTCAAGTGGGAAACCAGAGAAGTAAATAGAGGGAGCGAAAGAACCCTAGAGGACTAATCGGTTCGATGTTTTCGTTGACGGGACTATCAGGCTCAGCCAATGTGAGAATCCGTGGGGTCCAACCCTTTCGTGACCGGAGACAAAGCGAACATCAACTTTTTTTGTACAGGTATGCCAAATTTTTTACTCTATTTAGAATTAACAAGTGATGGTCCGCAGATCCATCTTCACAAGTAGAAAAGAAAATTAACTTGTTTTCTAACTTTCATTGCACACGTGTTAAGAAAAAGAGATATGATTTGATTTGTTTGCAGTGAAAGGAGACATTTTTTGCCGTGAAAGACAATTTACAATTCTTATAAAATAGGAAAGACGAGAGTTGTGATTTTTTTTATGTTTCTTTAAACAATACAAAATACAACAAAAGGAAGTAAGGGAAATCTAACTTCACAGGAGATTGCGGGAACTCATTCAGATTGACAGTCGCAAGTCATGTTTGGACTTCACCGTCATCCTTCAGATGATAACAGAGGATTCTTTTGATTCTCTTGGCTCAGCTTGAACCTCAGATTCTTAGAGAATAAGGGCCAAGATGAGATCCTTTATCCAATAAAAATCTAAGTAGACAGGCTGAAAAATCTAAGTAGACAGGCTGAAAAGTCACGTCTAAGCCATAGAGACAGAATGAGAAGGCCTTGGGGGGTGGCCCCCCAAGGGACTTTGGTCACCTTTTAGTGGTGGTTGCTGCAAAGCTTCTTTAATGGAGGAGAGATCGTCATTGGAGCGTCATAGCGATGTTACAGAGTTTTTTCTCTAGGATTTACACATTTTTTTCGTCTTTTTCCATCTTATTCCCGTTCTTGGAATAGTGGAAATGGCCTCCTTCTATAGGCTTTTGGTGGCCATCGAGGGAGTTTATGGGCTTTAAATGCATTAATTGCATTAACGCTCCATGATGGGAGGAGTTAAATGTTTTCGAATTTGTACTTTTGTAACTCTTTTTCTTGGATTTTGATTGGCCGTTGGAAAATAATAGGCCCTTAATTGCATTTAAACTCATGAATGGGCGACTTACATGGTTTAATGCCATTATTGTACTTGACTCTCTTTGGCTTCTGATTGGGCGGTCCACAATAATGAGTAATCTACCACATTGATTTGTCATAAAATGGGTCATTGACCACATTAAGTGGCCGCCAAAGTACTTGAATAGTCGCGAGCCATGCCGCGTCTTTTAGAGTTCTACCCACGATGTAGGAAGCCTTGATTCCCAATGGATTTTTCATGACAATTGTTGTCAGATGATCATGCAATTTCAAACATTAATTGTTACCAGTGGGCCAGTACCATCCGTCCTTTCGATTTCTCGATCGATCGGGCAGAAAGTGTGTTTTCTATCGG
This sequence comes from Camphora micrantha, assembly GCA_003546025.1. NCBI lineage: Eukaryota > Viridiplantae > Streptophyta > Magnoliopsida > Laurales > Lauraceae > Camphora > Camphora micrantha. The sequence continues at coordinate 2,376,233 of QPKB01000006.1, read as the reverse complement.
TCGGGGAGAAAGAGTGCTTTCTTCGTTAGACGGTTGGCGATTTTGAAGTGTCCGATGACGAACCCATGATCTCGACAGCCAATCCGCGATGTTATCGAAGATCGACAGATTTCGTGCCCCGAAAATCATACTTTTGGAAAATCACAAAGGCTAAATAGCTTGGAACACAAAAAGACACCCAAAATTGGGTTTTTGGCGGAAATCCAGCGACCTGGATTTCTAGGGTCATCGCAACCATGGGGCTTTTTGCCTCTTTTGGTCGCCGTTTTTCTGCCGTCTTCTGGTTTTTTCCGCCTTTTTCTTCTTTGCATTTTTCTTAGTATTTTTGTAAATATTTTAGCATGATTTTCCTGCAAAAAAACTTGATGAGAAGCCATGCAGATCAAAGGGAAAAGTGTTTTATTTTTCTGGAAAGCCTAAGACTTTGTCATGTAGAGTTGCAGAGTTGCCATCAAAAGCCAAAACTGGGTCAAACGATGTCGGAATGGCCTAAAGTTTGAGGTGAAGCTTCACGGGCAATAAGTAAGACCCACCACAGGCTTTTGTTTAAGTTTTGAAGTCGTGTGGGGTCCTGTCACCAGTAGACTTGATTTTATCACAAGAACAATGTCGCACTTTGATGTACGGTCACACGATATTCGATTAACCTGAAACTTGGCAGGGTGCCTATTGGAGTCATTTTAAGATGATCCATCATCTCCGATTTTGAGATCATGGTCTTGAAGGGCTCCGCTGCCAGGAGGCTTGATTTAGCTTCCGGGAGGTCAAAGTCTGAAATGTTGTTGAAATGACCTGAAACTTGACATGTAGCCCCTTTGAAGTATTTTGAGACCATCCATGTGCTTTTTTGATGAGTGATGGCATCAGTGGTTTCCGCCGCCGAGAGGCTTGGTTTTGCTGTTTAAGTGTTGATGTTGGGTCAAACATTATCGGATTGACCTGAAATTCAACATAAAGCCTCTTGGAAGTATTTTTAGATCATCCATAGGCTCTAATCTAAGATCTGATGTATTCGATGTTGTCGCCGCTGGCAGAGCTGGTTCTTTTGCGGCTTTTTGCTTTTTGGGCCAAATCGTGTCAGAATGACCTAGAATTTGATGTATAGCCTTCTAGTAGCATTTTGAGGCCAACTGTGTGCTCTATTTTGTGAATCGAGATCTCCAACTTCACCACCGCCGGGAGCTCCTGTTCGGTTGGTGGAAGAGTGAAGTTAAGCCAAATAATATCAAAATGGCCCGAAACTTCATGTGTACTCTCCTTATGGCTGTTTTGAATGATCTTACAGTTTTTGGAAGATTTTGACAAGATCTGATACTTGAAGTAGCATTGCCTGTTGCGGTCGAATGTAGCTTCATGTAGCTTCTTTGATATTGAAAGTGTATGAAGAGGCAAAGTGACATTTTTTGTGTCAACAGGGACGTCTTAGTGTTGGGGGTGCAAGAGTATGGGACGTCCACCCCCAGGCTCATATTGATAGTTTTTGGAACAACCTCTCATAATACACTTAGAAGTCTCACTTCTAACTCACTTATGTATCCTACTCCTTTCCTTAAGAGTTCCTATTGGAATAAAACTTTCTCTTCCTTAGGGCTAGCATGGGGACCAATAAGGATTCCTTAGATCTAGCTCCAACTGAAACATTTGGACCCCGCATCTCATGTGAACTCCAAGCCCACAATTAATTGTAAATAACTCTACTAAATAAATCTAATTGCACTCTAGTCTTAGAAATTTTACAAGAACGTCCTAAACTTTCCAATTATTGCAAGTAGGGCCCTCCATCAATTATATCTAAGGACCCATTGGAATCAAACTGTCTAACCAAGTTGGATCCACCTCTTATTATCGTTGTCACCCAATTAATTACACAGATCATCGATACTATCTGATCAACACTTAATCAAGACAGGTGCGCACTTATTGACGATAAATTCCATTAATCAATACAATGGGATATTTTTCTTTTAGATGATAGATTCCATCTTGAGAATATATGTTCCGACAGTCTCACTGCCATCTACCCAAGATACCGAGGTGTTGACCTACATTTGGCCTCACTCATTGGTGAGTTAAAGTAAATGCATAATAGAAACTTGAGTTTATTACTCTCTCAGGATTTAGAGCCTATTGCATGGAAATTATGAGAGCATTTCTTATTCAAAGATAATATTTAGTATAAGGTGTTACTCATGGTCCTTCAGTACACCCAATGTACTAACACAACAACTGTAAAACCCGACCTGAGTGACCTCGATTAGCACTAATTAAGTTGTATGTTAGTTCTAAGCGAGATTAGTCGATTTTGGTTAAGTTGAGATTAGAATAACTTTTCTATAGCTTTGAAGAATTTTAAGTTCCTTCTTGATTTAGCAGGACCCTTTGGGGGTTCTTTTAGTGACTTCGCATGTACATGGGGGGTTATTCGAGATTCTAATAATTAGTGTTTTGACGTCATTTGACTCATCTCGTTAATCTCTACAACTTTCATGTTGGCCCTGCTCCCGTCTGAAACCCGAAACCCGACTTTCCCAACACCAAGGGTAAAATAGTCCTTTTACACCAAATCTGGACTCAAAATTCGACGTCTCCAAAACCCTTGAAATATATACTTTTTAAAGAAACTAGATTTTTTTACGATCACTTTTCCCTTCTTCGTCGAACTTATCCAAAATCCCGAAAGCCATGATTTCAGCCCGATAAGATTTGTTAGTGGCGGAGCCCATCTCCACTTGTATAAAAAGAGAGCCCTTTTCCTCTTCTTCCTTTTCCAGCTCTAAAGGCCCAACCAAGCTAGGGTTTCTTTCCTTATTCTTTTTCTTGTTCTTCCATCTCCAAATCTCTACCAACCTTGCATCATTTGAGGAATGGAGGTCACCATCTTATTCCTTTCCTTGAGAGCTCTCCTTGGATGCCATTAGAAGTGAAAACTAGCCACAATGAAGCTTCTTTTGAGCTATTCTTGCCCATTTGAAGACTTTACCAGTAAGCCATCACCCTTATCTCCTAGATTTGTGTTATTCTAACCTTAGAGAAGCTCTACCTCCATTATTGCAAGCAATCTCTACCCCATTCTTGGTTTTGACCATTTAGGGTTTGTATTTGGGGTTTTTTATTGTGTTTATAGGTTGACTTTGAGAGATTGTGATTAATAGCTTGATTTCCTAGCTTGGACCCAAGGCAAGTGGATGAATAGATGAGTTTTGAATATTTACATGTTTTATTGAAAAATCTTGATTTTTACACCAATGGTTCTTAATGTGTTTTATCTATTCATCTTGCAATGGTTTCTACTGCTCTTAAAATACATATTGATGAGTTAATTTCTTCATTAAATGCATCTTGATAAATGTATCCATTATTTTGTCAAAGTTGTAAATGAATCTTGTGAATGGTAGGTCTTTCCCTTATCTCTTGTGACTGAATATGTATAATAGCAAAGGAAGTGAATGGAGATATTTGGTGGGAGATTTTGATGGTGAATTGAGTGTAATGTAGAGGTGTTTATACGCCCTCAAATATGTGAAGAAATGGAGTCATAAATAGTTGTATAAGAGGAGAAAGGAAGTGTTGGAAGTAGGTGGGCCTTGTAGATAGGTTTTCAAAACTTTTTGACTCACTTGACTCAGGGATCAAGTACCCATAAGGCCATAAACCACATCCAGGATGCAATTCCTCAATCTCATCAATAATGTACAGCAATAAACTCTATCTAAAAGATAGAAATCAGCAACACCATGCAACCAAAAATAACCCACAACAGATAGAGAAGGAGATTATACCTTTGGAGCCCGGTAATGCTCTAATGGAGAAGAAGACAATTAACCTGATCAAGAACTCTTCTTAAAACAATTAGGAATCTCCAAGACCTTGTTGTCTTCCACGCTATGACCCACTATCAAATCTCTTTTCTCAAGAAAATTGTTGGAAACTTGAAGAGAAAACCCAACTAGAAAACTCTTAAAGAACTAGAAGAGAGAGAGAGAGAGAGAGAGAGGAGAAGTGGGCATGCAACAACTTGCACAAGAAGAGGGCTGGATTAGCATGGGGACATCCAAGGGGATGTGTTCCCTATTTATAGCTTCAAGCAACTCCTCTTACTAATTAAAATAGAAGTCCTACTTCCATTAAGAATTAGTAACTTTCTCCTTTCTAATTATTATAGAAGTCTCACTTCCACAACAATCAGTAAGTATACTATTACTACTATTAGAAGTCATACTTCAAATAAAAATAATAACTTTCTAATTCCTTGCTATTAGAGGTCAAGTTGGATTAGTATCTTTCTAATAACTTGGGCTAACGTGGGGACCACTAGGGATTCCATATAAAGCTGGTTCCGACTGGGACACCGCGACCCTACATCTCATGTGCAATCCGGGCCCACAGTTAATTGCAAATAATACCACTATATAAATGCAATTGCACTCCGGTCTTAAGAATAAAATACAAAGAAGACCCTAAACTTTCCAATTACCACAAGTAGGCCCCTCTATCAATATCCATGAATCAATTAGATTAAACATGTCCCTTCCAATCTTTGATCCACATCATATTATCCTTGAGTCCCAATTAATCGCAGTGATCATCAGTACCATCCAATTAACTCTTAATCGAGATGGGCGCGCACTTACTAATGACAAATCCATTAATTGGCACAAGGGGATAATATAGATAGATTTCAACTTGACTATTCAATGTTCCCACAGTCCTACTACTACTTACCCAAGACACCAAGGTGTTGACCTACAGTTGGCCTCACTCATTGGTGACTCAAAGTAAATGAATAGATAGAAACTTGAGTTTATCAATGTCTCAGGATTGAGAGCCTATTGCTAGGAAATTATGAGAGCAGACCTTAAAATCGATACAGTATTCCATAAGGTTCTTCTCATGGTCCTTCAATACATCCAATGTACCAGCACCATGATCCAAAATCTTACATTCTGATGATTAAGACAAATGACACTATCTCATAGTGATCTAAGTATTGCAACCTTATCAGATGAGATGCCTAGTCTCATCACTAGTTGTGAAGATATTTAAGTATAAGATTTGTGACACATATCTCTCGTATATGGATCTCATCCATACACATATATCACATCTAATATACTAGCAGGACCCGGTTCATCTCATGAACCATCATGTTATATGTATTGGTCATGTACATTAAGTAATAAAACACCATTCATCTCATGAAAGGAGAACATGATTTTATTGATGAACAAAGAAATTAATCAATTTATTACATGTTCTAATGGATTGAGACCAAATAAACTAACAATCTCCCACTTGGGCTAAATGTCAGTCAGGGTTGCATCTTATGCCCATCCCTTCTACATGCTGTTCAAAGACTTTGGTAGTCAAAGGCTTAGTAAAGGGATCTGCCAGATTGTCCGCAGAGGCTATCTTGGCAATAGCAATATCACCTCTCTGCACAATCTCTCGGACTAAAAGATACTTCCTTTGTACGTGCTTTTGGCTTTTATGGTTTCTGGGTTCTTTAGATTGAGCGACTGCCCCGCTGCTGTCACAGTAAATTGAAAGCAGCTGTCGTGCCAAAGGTACCACTCCAAGTTCCAGAAAGAATCTCTTGAGCCATACTACTTCCTTTGCTGCTTCACAAGCCGCTACATATTCAACCTCTGAGGTGGAATCAGCGGTACATTCCTATTTTATACTCCCCCAGTTAATAGCTCCACCACCAAGCATAAATACATAACCAGAGGTGGATTTCTTGGAATCCTTATCTGACATGAAGTCTAAGTCTGTGTATCCGACTGGAATCAGCTCATCACTGCCATAATTCAACATGTAATCTCTAGTCCTTCTCAAGTATTTGATAATACACTTTACAACAGTCCAATGTTTAGGTCCTGGATTAGACTGATATCTGCTGACTAGGCTCACTGCATGACAGATATTCGTTCTAGTACATAGCATAGCATACATGAGGCTACCAATAGCCGAAGCATATGGTATCGACCTCATCTACTCCTTTTCCTCTGGTGTCTTAGGACACTGGTCTTTGGAAATGTGCACTCCATGCCTAAAAGGTGTAATAACCTTCTTGGAGTCTTGCATAGTAAATTGTACCAGTACCTTATTTATGTATGCAGATTGGGATAAGTCAGTCATCCTATTTTTCAGGTCTCGATGGAGTTTAATCCCTAGGATGTAGCTAGCTTCTCCCAAGTCCTTCTTATCAAAAGCTTGGCCAACCAAACTTTCACTATGGACAACATTCTTATGTCTTTCCCGAGGAGAAGGATGTCGTCGACATATAAAACCAGAAAAACTACCCTGTCACCTTCACTTTTCATGTACACACATGACTCATCCGGATTTTGACAAAAACCAAATGACTTGATTGCCTAGTCAAAACGGATGTTCCAACTTCAGGATGCCTTCTTCAGTCCATAAATAGACTTCTGCACCTTTCAAACTTTTTGCTCTTGGTTTTTAGCTACAAAACCGTCTGACTGCACCTTAAAGATGTCTTCCTCAAGATGGTCGTTGAGAAACGCCGTCTTGACATCCATTTGCCAAATCTCGTAATCGAGATGAGCTGCAATGGATAAGAGTATCCTGATGGACTTGAACATGGCTACCGGAGAGAAGGTTTCCTCATAATCGATACCCTCTTTCTGAGTATACCCTTTCGCAACAAACTTGGCCTTAAAGGTCTCAACTCTACCATCCAGTCCCCTTTTTCTCTTGTAGACCCAATTGCACCCAATAGGTTTAATATTGGCAGGCAAGTCCACAAGTGTCCAGACCTGATTGGAGTACATAGACTCCATTTCATCTTTCATAGCATCTTGCCAACGTCTCAAATCTATGTCATTGATTGCTTCATCATAGTTACAGGGATCTTATTCCGGTACTTCCGGGACTGCCTCGTAAGACTCTCATAATAACGAGAACCTGTCAGGGGGTCTGACAATCCTCCCACTACGACAAAGCACTAGTGTAACTACTGGGTCTGGTAAGGGTGGTTCTTCCTCAAGTTCGGTCATACTTGGATTTGGAATTGTTTGCTCTTGAATCTCTTCCAAGATCACCTTTTCTAAATATTTCTGGTCCATCATATAATCTTCCTTTAGAAAAATCGCATTGGTGCTCACCAGTACTTTCTGCTCTTTGGGATTATAGAATAATCAACCTTTAGTTCTTTTAGGATATCTTACAAATGTACATACTTCCGACTTTGTTTCCAACTTATCTGTCTTAACTTTTAGCACGTGTGCCGGACAACCCCAAATGTGTAAATGTTGTACACTAGGTTTTGTCAAACCCCAACCCAGGGTTAACCCAATAGTGTTTTCTTAGTGTGTGCTTAGTCTTAACCGGGTTTAGTTGCCGTGGGTTAGAGTATGATTAGTTTTAGTCCTGATCATAGCTTTGGGGAGTTTCGAGAACATTTAGTGTTAACTAGGCACACTCAGGAAGGCCTGGGTGTACATGCAAGCGTGGGAAGATCGTGTTTGGTTTTGTGTTAATCGTGATTTTCATTTCATTTGAAGGGTTTTATGATTATGTACAACTTTCGTATTTAGCCCGTCTGTGTTTGTAGCCCAGAAACTCAAATTTTCGCCAAAAAAAGGGTAAAATAGCCTTTTCACACTCAAATCTGGACACAATTTTCGAGATTCCAAAACCATGTCAAAAATATACTTTTCGGAAAATAGATATGTCAAGGATCATTTTATCCTTCTTCGTCGACTTCATCCGAGGCCTGCAAGGTCATGTTTTCCTTGAAACAAGAATGCTCTCTTAAGGGTCCCACTTGCAAGCACTTAAGCCCTTTTCCCCTCTTTTTCTCTTCATTCCACAAATCTCTACACTTTTCTTGACCTAGGGCTGAGAAACCCTCTTTTTCTATTCATCTTCTCCTCTTGAATGCATGAGCTAGAGATCTCCAAAAGAGATTCCAAGACCATCATCTTCTTCCTCTCATCCCAAGCTTTCCATTGATGCCATTCTTGTTGGATTTCTAGTTGGGCAAGCTCTCAATTTCCTTCTTTGCATCTTGTTTGGGCATCTCTAGGTAAGAGCTCCTACCCATCTCTTCAATGGAGTTCTTTGGACTCCTAATGATCATGTTTTTCTAACTTTCAACACCCATTTCGAAATGGGTTGCTTGGTTGCATTTTTTGGGTGAGTTTTTGAATGGGTTTCATGGGGTTTTTTGTAGTTCTTGGCTTGGCTCTTGAGTAGGAGTGCTTGAAGGAGAGTTTTGTTAGCACTTGGGCAAGGCAAGTAATCTTTATAGGTTGTTGTGCATGTGTGTTCATGGATTTCACTATTTCTCTTGAAATCTCTATATGATTTGCCATTTAGTGTTAATGTTTTGTTTTGCTAGTTCCTATGTTGTGATTTTACTCAAGTAATTGCAAGCATGCTACTTAACTTTCCAAACTCTCAGATTTCATCATTTTTAATTAGGCCTTACCTTTTTGAAGTTTGGATTTGTTATGATAATAATGGGATTGAATGATTATGAAATGGATTTTAATATTAATGGCTTGTTTAGGTTTGAAATCAATGCATCATAGTGAGCCTTGATAGCTTGTTATATTCATGAATCAAATGGCTAATCAGGTTGGAAAGAATGTAGAAAAGGAAGGGAGAAATGGATGGACCACTGAACTGCAGAAATCAAAACTGGGTTCTGCTTCCGCAGTTCACGCGGTCGACCGGCCAGGGGGCGCGGTCGACTGGCGACACAGGGTCAGGTTCCCTGGAACCTGACCAAAATACTGAACACCTATTTTAAGTTACAACTGCTGGTCGACCGGGCCTTGGCCGGTCGACCGGGCTCACTGTGTACGCGGTTGACCGGCCAAGGGCCAGGTCGACCGGCCCAACTAAAATTTCACTTTTTGGGAGGATTTTTACCTATTTATATATTCCTTTAAAATTTGAAAACTAGGCTATATTAAGGACTTTAACTTGACATTATGTAATTGGAACTCCAAGATATGTACAAACTTCGGGGACACCAATCCTTGTATTTTAATAATAGAGTTCTAATCACACAAGGGTCAATGAATCAGCCTAAGCATGTACTTGATGAAATTATCGTGTTTTGAACGTTGGTTTAATACCGTAAGTTATATCGTGTACTCGCTTTGAAGTCAAGTTTTAAGCTCGTATCGAAGATTTGTTTCAAGTATTAAATGGGGATCATTTCTTAAGTTGTGAGCATATATATATTATGCATTTTGCTAGCCATGCTGTGTCTTGTTTTGACAAGTGATTTCCCATTTTATTCAGACGTGTTTGTATCGCGTGTTTTATGCATTCATGAACTCAAGTGAACACCACAGAGCTTGGACTGCCCTTTTCAGTCTGATCCACTGTCTGGGGTTCCTTAAACATGTGAACTATCTCCATATTAGTCGTGTATTTACTACACATCGTGCGTGTCCGGTTCCGCGGCCGGAATCCCGTATTTGTGGGAATCGTGTCGTGTTATATTATGTATATTCGTGCTTGTCGTGCGTGCTTACTCTTTTCATTATAAATGATAGAGAAAGGATGGGCTCTTGTGGATTTACGATTCATGATATATTATGTATTCATGCTAGTTTGTCATAAATTCTGAAATGTTCTGCAGTCAAGTATTCATTCTCGGTTTAATAAATTGTTTTTTTTATGTTTTCGATTAAACATTCTTATCCATGCTCTAGCCTACATTGATTTATTGCCAAACCGTCGTGTTTGATGCTTGTATTTTTGGTGACCAGGTGCAGGAGGTTACCCCTTTAAGGAGGAGTGCCAGGAGGAGGCTGTTGAGCCTACTTTAGCTCGCGAGTGGCAACCCGACGACATCATCTAGAAGTCGGGACGGGTCATGAGTTCCGATGTATCACCTTTTGGGCTTTTATATACTTTTGGTATTGTATTGGCCTTTGTTGGCCTCTTATTTTGGGATTGTAATCAGCTTAATACACTTTGTTAACTTTGTAACTTAAACTATTATGGGAATGCCTTGTTATGTCTCCATTTTGATATTTTAGTCTTGACGACAGTTATGTTCATATTCTGTCATGATTTATTATGATGTAATTCGCTACACGCTTCCGCCTATTTGATCATGTGAGTTGGTTTCCCATGTAACCCGGAACCCTCACCGCGGGAACCTGTGGGAGATTTAATCATCTTACATTCATCACCGCACAATCGCGACGGGCCTGGATCTCGGTCCGGGGTCGCGACAGGACTGGTATCAGAGCGGGACTTGTTTCAGGCACTTAAAAGAAACTAGAAAGATCTTAGGATCGTGGCGAGGGTTCATGAGTTCGTTAGAATTGCTTAGTGTGATGTCTAGGAAACCATTTGACCATATTTATTGTGCACTAACACTTTGTTTTACAGCAATGCCTCCTAGAAGAGTTCTTCCCAACAATGCTTCTGCTAGTAATCAGAATGAGACTGATCAGAATGCAACACCCACAACTAATCAATTCCAAGAACTTATGCAAGCAATATTAGCACAGCAGAGGCAAGCCAATGAAACACAAGCTAGATTCCAGGAGCAGATGGCCAAGAAGGATGCAGAAATGGCTCAAGTTCAGAGGCAACTTTTGGAGGTTCTCCAGAATAGGCATGATGCTCAACCTGTAGCTCCTAATATTGTCATCAACAATAGGGAGCATGACCCTAACCTGTTGTTTGAGAGGTTCAGGAAGAGGGCATCTAAGGAGTTTTCAGGCCAGGAGAACCCTTTAGTAGCAGATGATTGGTTGGCAAACACTGAGAAGATTTTTTATGTCTTCACTTGTACGGGGAGGCAGAAAGTTAACCTCACAGCCTCTTTGTTCTATGGGCTCGCAGATCAGTGGTGGCAGACAGTCAAGGAACCTTACATGGCTATGGCCAATGAAGAAGCATGAGCAGCTTTCAAAACTCAATTCCAAGACAAGTACATTCCTTCACATATCAAGAGACAGAAGGCTATTGAGTTCCAGCAACTCAAGCAGGGTAACATGAAAGTGTTGGAATATGTCACCAAATTTGAGAGGCTAGCTAGATATGCCACTGAGCTGATTGACACAGAGCAGAAGAAGATAAACAAATTCTTGGAGGGATTGAATCCCATCATCATGAGAGATACTATTGGAGTAGTTCCACCGGTTACTTATGATGAAGCTGTCAAGCGGGCATATAAGTTTGAAGACATAAACAATATGATCATACAAGACAGGAAACAACATTATCAGCAGCAGAATCAGAAGCAACAACACCACAGCAAGAAACCCAAGCAGGAGCAGAATCTAGTGAGCCAAGGTTGTGCTTGTTAGATTGTATGGACTCAATCCATCATATGATGTAATAAACTGATTAATTTCTTTATTTATCAATAATATCATGCTTTCCTTTCATGAGATGAATGGTGTTTTATTACTTAATGCACATGACCAATACAAATGACATAAATGGTTCATGAGATGAACCGGGTCCCATTAGTATATTAGATGTGATATATGTGTATGGATGAGATCCACACACAGGAGACATTTGTCACAAATCTTATACTTAAACATCTTCACAACCGGTGATGAGACTGGGCATCTCATCTGATAAGGTTGCAGCGCTTTGATCACTATAAGATAGTGTGATTTGTCTCGATCATTAGAATGTAAGATTCTGGATCACGGTGCTGGTACATTGGATGTATTGAAGGACCATGAGAAGCACCTTATGGAATACTGTCTCGAGTTTAAGGTTTGCTCTCATAATTCCCTAACAATAGGTTCTCAATCCTGAGACATTGATGAACTCAAGTTTCTATCTATTCATTTGCTTTGAGTCACCAATGAGTGAGGCCAACTGTAGGTCAACACCTCGGTGTCTTGGGTACGTGGTAGTAAGACTGTGGGAACATCCAATGGACAAGATGGAATCTATCTATATTATCCCCTTGTGCCAATTAATGGATTTATCATTAGTAAGTGCGCACCCATCTCGATTAAGAGTTAATTGGATGGTACTGATGATCACTGTGATTAATTGGGGCTCAAGGATAATAAGATGTGGATTTAAATTGGCGGGACATTATTAGTCCAGTTAATCCATGGACATTGATAGAGGGGCTTAATTGTGATAATAGGGAAGTTTAGGGTCTTCATTGTAATTTATTCCTAAGACTGGAGTGCAATTGCATTTATATAGTGGTGTTATTTGCAATTAACTGTGGGCCCGGATTACACATGAGATGTGGGGTCACGTGTCCCAGTTGGAGCCAGCTTTCTATGGAATCCCTAGTGGTCCCCACGCTAGCCCAAGTTATTGGAAAGATACTTATCCTACTAGAACTCTAAAATGAAGGAATTAGGAAGTTACTATTTCTATTGGAAGTAGGACTTCTAATAGTGGAAATAGTAAGGTTACTGTAAGACCCCGACCCGAGTGATCCCGATTAGTGCTTAGTTAGTTGCGTGTTAGTCTTGATTTGTCTTGTGGAGTTTGGTTTAGTGGTCTAGAGTAGCTTTGGAATAGCTTTGGGGGATTTTGAGTACCTTTGGTATTAGTGGGGCCCTTTGGGGGTTCCCTTCTTTATGGCTTTTTGTGTGCTTGAGGTTTTATATTGGTTTTCTTGATTTGTATTTCATCCCGATTTACTTGTTTTATTATTGCCTCCAACTTTCATGTTGATCCCGTTCCCGTTCGAAACCCCGAAACATGACTTTTCTAGCTCCAAGGGCAAAACAGTACTTTTACTCTAAATCTGTACCAAATTAGTGTTAATCCCGAACCCGCGAAACATAAACTTTTTAGAAACTAGATATTTCGACGATCATTTCTTCCTTCTTCGTCGATTTCATCCGGAGCCCCGAAAATCACTATTTCAGCCCAACTAGGTTACTTGATGGTGGAGCCCACTTGTGTAGCTTATAAAAAGGGACCCTTCTCCTTCATTCTCTCTTTTCCAGCAACTTTGACTTGAGCCTAGGGTTTCTCCTCTTCTTCTTGCTTCTCCATCATCAAGCATCTCCCAAGCTTGCACCATCATCTCAAAAGATTTCATAATCTTCTTCTCCATTGCAAGGGCTCTCCATTGACACCATTTTGAAGGAAATCCCATCACTCCAAGACTTTCTTCTAGCTTGCATTGCTCTTTTGGAACACCATTTGGTAAGCTCTCTTCCTAATCTCCTAGATTAGTGCTCTTCTAGCCTTAGAGAAGCTACATTTTCAATATTGAAAGCTCTCTCTTCTTCTTCATTGTTTTGACCCATTTTAGGGTTTGTTTTAGGGGTTTTTGGTAGAGCTTATTCCCTTGACTTGCAAGAGTGCTAGGAGCTGTTTTTCAGTGATTTGAGACTTGAGGCAAGTGGATGTTTTGACATTTTTACATTTGAAAGAGTTTTGTTGAAATGCATTTATGTTTTCACCTAATGTTATGAGGTATTAATGACTTGTTAGATTTGAAATAAATGCATATTTGTGAGTCTTGAAAGCTTGATTTATCCATGTTTTGGATTGCTCATCAGATTTGGAAACAATGTAGAAAAGATAGGAAAAAGGGGAAGATCACTGCACTGCTGTAACAGAACCTAGGTTCTGTTACGCAGTGTACGCGGTCGACCGGCCAAGGGCGCGGTCGACCGGCGACACTAGAACAGGCCCCCCTGCTGGGCAGCCTGCAGAACTGCGGGAGTCTCAGTTATGCTGAGCACGACCGGCGACACAGAGGTCAGGCTCTCTGGAGCCTGACCAAAACACTGTTCACCATTTTAAGTTACAACTCCCGGTCGACCGGCCAGGGCCAAGTCGACCGAGCCACTGTGTACGCGGTCGACCGGCCATGGGCCAGGTCGACCGGCCCAACTGGAACCCTGCAGAAAACTGATTTTTTTTCCCTATGATTAAATGGACTTTAGATGGAACTTAGTGACCCTTTTGTGGACCCATTGGACTTCTTTTGAGGATGGTTGAACCGTCATCTCCTCACGGTTAATCCGGTTGTATCGGTGCTTAACATAGTTCAATCTTGAACGGAACGGAACGACGGGATATCCTTTCTTTTATCTAAACGCGAAATTGGGCTGTTTGGGTATCGCGAATCCGTTTTCCCTTCGACGAATGAGTAGGTTGTAAGGTACTACTAGATTAACATTGTGCTTAGGATCCCATCCCTCTTAGGTTTTGTTTAATTAAAATACGATTAGGGTTTGAATCCCTAAGGTGCATAAAGAGCCCGGAATGTCTCTAAACTCAAGGAGTACCAAGTGATCATCACAATAGACATACGGGGTCCTTATCCACTTGATTTATATCGAATCCCGATACTTGTCCCGTATTTCAAGAAAGGTGATTTATCATTCCCGAAAACATCGAAATTGGAACTAGAGCTTTTGCTAGCCCCGACATGCACTTCCCGTTTGAAATGAAATTAGTTCTTTTAAGCACCCCGTCCCGCCCGTTTATTAAAGTGCATTAAATATGATTTGTACATGACTTGTTTTACATGATTTGACCTATGAGTCGGCACCACTAAGCTTGGCTTTCCTTGCCGGTTTGATCGACCGACTTGGAGACCCTTTCCCGTCCCGCCAGCTGCAGTCTTGGATCCCGCTACCCGGTTATTACCGTGGTCTTGTCCCGATACCCGGTTCGCTACCGTGGTCCCGTCCCGTATTGTATTATATTATGTATATGTTACTTATGTTGCATCTCCTCACTTCGGTGACTGAGACAACATCCCGATATGCTCTTGTCACTTCGGTGATAGAGGACTTAGCTATGTGTGGTTGCCATCTTGTCTGTTTCCCGTTTCCTTGGACACCTTACATGTTTTATCTTGCATATGTATTTGAATAAATGTTTATCTTATTTTATGAAACTAATGCTTCGACAGGTTTAAATGATTTTCAAGGTATTTTCTATATTGTTATGTCTTTCTATCCGTTTGCCAAACCGTCGTGTTTGACACTTTTTTTTGGTACTCAGGTCCCGTTGTTGGTCTCCCCGAGGAGGAGCTCGAGGTTGCGGTTGGCGAACCGCAACGACTAGTTGAGTGGCACGCCGATGATGTCATCTAGACATTTGGGTGCTTGAGTTGCGTAACACATTTTGGGTTGTATCTAACCATTCTTTTGGGGAAACTTGATACTGTATTCATTGGCCTTTGTTGGCCTCTATTTTTGGGAACAATGTAATTAAAGTACTTTGTTGTAAACCTTAACTTTATTTTGGGGTTATAGCTTTAATGATCATTGCTCATTTTGATACTAGTATGAAATATGCTTAATCTTGTATCTTGGACATGAATGTATGAAATATAGATTTGCTACACGCTTCCGCACACAAAAGAAATATTCATGTCGATGTGTTATCCTCACCGCGGACACCTGTGGGAAATCGCGTGTACGAGTGGCACCCTTCTTGATGGACTCGTATACGTTTTGTTGGTTTGGTTTCAATAAATTGGAACAATCAATCATACATCATATAACAACATCACATTAGTGTCCCGATCCCGGATTAGGCCCGCCCTATTGTGGGGACCCGGTCCGGGGTCGCGACAGTTACTATTTTGTGTAGAAGTAAGACTTCTATTTCAATTAGTACAAGAGAAGGAGGTTGCTTAATGCTATAAAAGGAGAAAGAAAGGGCTGGGATTTACATCCTTGGAATTCACGCCCAAAACCCCTTTATGCAAGAGTTGCACATACTTCTCTTCTCCTTCTAGTTCTCTTCTAGTTTCCTTTAGAGCTTCTAGTTGTTTTCTTTAGGAGATCCCACCCATCTCCTTTAGAGAAGAGATCTGATACGGGCCATAGCGTGGAAGGCTAAGAGGTCTTGGAGATCTAAAATTGTTTTCTTCTCCATCAAAGTACAACCGGACAGCAAAGGTATAATCTGCTTCTCTAATCTTTTGTAGATTATTTTGCATGGTGCTGCTTGTAATATTGCTGTATATGGTATATGAGTATGAGGGATTGCATCTTGGATATGGTTGATGGCCTTATGGACGTTTGATCCCTGAGTCAAGAGGGTCAAAAGTTTTGAAATCACATCCACGAGGCCCACCTATTTCCAACAGTGCTCACTGTGGCAAGAATCATCAAACTCATGAATGTCACAAAGCCACAGGCGCTTGCTTTAAGTGTGGGGCAATGAACCATGCAATCAAAGATTGCCCACAACTTCAGAATCAGCCAACCAGGAACCAGCAGCAGAGGCAAGCTGCTCCTCAGAACCAGGCACCAATTCAGAATCAAGTTAGGCCACCTCAGCAGCAGCAGCAAGCAAGACCACAGCAAAATCAGAATCTTCGTCCTCCTCAGCAGAATAGGAATGGTCAAGGCAGGCAGAATCAGGCACAGAATAGTGAAAGATAGTGTGATTCAGATCTGAACTCCTTTTAAGAGAAGAGTTCTATGGCTGGAATTTTGAAACTTTTAACTAGGATCAGAAATAGAAAGCAAACCAGCCATGTAAATCACACCATAACACCATGCAATCATAATCAACTTGTGTGAAAACAAATAAGATACAAAGAAGAACACATACCTGATGTTCTTAGGTCGAAAAACCTCTGGAAACTGAACTTTAAAATCAGATTCTTTAGACTGCAATATTCAGCAACCTTGCTGGAATTTCTCTGCAGCAGGTTCCCTTCTAGTCTTCTCCTCTATTCCCCTTTCTTCTAATCTGATTGGTTAGTGTTGGTGGAACACAACCAGGTTTCCTTCTTCTTGTTGTTCTTGATTTTATGTGAGAAGACCAGACCTGATATGGTCTTTCTCCAAGAGGAAAACGTGGACCAACAAGAAGTTCTCTCTTTGTGCAAGACAACTATGGACGTCCTAGGGCTTTTTTTTTTTTTTTCTCTCCTTCTTTGTTTGCTGATGCACGCCCAGGGGAAGGATACCCAGCCATATATATATAAAGGGAAAATCCTTTTAGAAAGATCTTTCCTTAAAGAATAAGGAAACCAAGAGTTTCTAACCAAAAAGGAAACCATCCCCCTATGGACGTCCAGCCCCTTATTGCAACTAGTTTAGTTTCTAAAAAAAAATTAGAAAGCTACTAAACTTAAGGAGAACTTGCACAAAAAGAAAAACTTCCAAGTGATAGGAACTACACAAACTTAGAACCCACAAATTAGGGACCACATTGGCTAGCCCACACTAACTATGGTCCATGCACCAAATAATTTATCTAGAGATGTAATTCATGTATGCCTTCATGGACCTATTTGAATTTACACTCAAAATTATTTCTCCACACATTTAAACAATTTAGGAAACCTTGCCAATCTAGGAAAATGGCTAGAGAAGGGACCAAAAGACATATTTGCCCTTGGCTCCCAAAATGACCAAAATGTCCATGCTAACCCCATAGCAACACAAGGATCATTTTAACCTTAACTCATTCCACTAGAGAGTTATGGTTGCACTCCAGGGACAAATATTAAATTGCAAATAAAGCTCATCATAAACTGACGATTGTCTTTGACCTACCAAGTACAATGACCACAATGCCCCTCTATGTAACATCCATAATCAAGTAGGTTAACCGATGTACTATCTACCTTCTTGATTACATCTCAACCTTAGAATTTCATATCCTTGACCTAATCATCATTTGGATATCATTCCATTAAATAACCAATAAATATCCAGTTACAGAGATGAAAGTGCAGTCAGTGGGCTTTAGGGCATACACCAATCCCAACAAATAGACCACAGCAGTAAGGACGTTTATTTAACCTCAATCGTGCAGATGCTGAAGCTGCAGGAGACGTGGTAGAAGGTAAACTTCTTGTTTATGGGGTAGAAGCACAGATTTTATTTGATCCTGGATCAACACACTCTTTTATATCTCCTATATTTGTCAAGATGATTGATGCACCACATAGCCAACTGGATTACATCTTGCTTGTTATAACACCAGTAGGTAAACAGGTTGAGTGTAGAACCTATTACCCTAACTATCCAGTTTTGCTGGAGATGTTAATTTACCAGCCAATCTTATTGTTCTAGACATGCATGATTTTCACATCATTTTAGGCATGGATTGGTTAGAAGCATATCATGCCACCATGGATTGTTTTAACAAAATTATAACATTCAGATTGCAAGGAGAACAAGCAGGATTGATGTTTCGGGGGATCAGAAAACCGTCTAGAGCAGGATTTATTTCAGTGCTTAAGGCGAGCAGATTGATTCATAGTGGATGTGAAGCTTTTGTAGCGTTTATCACGGAGGATAAACAGTCCCAAGGGTTGGAGGGAATCCCCGTTGTGTGCGAATTTTCGGACGTTTTTCCAGAAGAAATCCCGGGATTACCACCAATTAGGGAAGTTGAGTTCACTATAGAGCTTCTTCCAGGGACAACTCCGATCTCTATTGTACCTTATAAGATGGCTCCAGCAGAATTGGGAGAATTGAAACTTCAGTTGCAAGAATTGTTGAGCAAGGGTTTCATTAGGCCAAGTGTTTCACCTTGGGGAGCACCGGTTTTGTTTGTGAAGAAGAAGGATGGAAGCTTGAGAATGTGTATTGATTACAGAAAATTGAATCAGGTGACTGTCAAGAACAAGTACCCCTTGCCAAGGATAGATGAATTGTTCGACCAATTGCAAGGAGCAGCATACTTTTCCAAGATAGATCTGAGATCTGGGTACCATCAGTTGAGAGTCAGAGATTCAGATGTGCAGAAAACGGCTTTTCGAACGAGGTATGGGCATTATGAGTTTCTAGTAATGCTCTTTGGATTGACCAATGCACCCGCAGTCTTCATGGCTCTTATGAACAAAGTGTTTGCACAGTACTTGGATCACTCGGCAGTAGTGTTTATTGATGACGTCCTCGTGTATTCCAAGAGTAGAGAGGATCATAAAGAACACTTGAGGACATCATTGCAGCTTTTGAGAGATAACCAGTTGTATGCAAAACTCAGTAAATGTGAATTCTGGTTAGAACAAGTCGCCTTTCTAGGCCACATCATCTCAAAAGAAGGTTTAGCAGTTGATCCAGCCAAGATAGAAGCAGTTGTTGATTGGAAGAGACCGAATAGTGTGACCGAAATCAGAAGTTTCTTGGGGTTAGTAGGCTACTATCGAAGATTTGTTCAAGGCTTCTCGTCTATTGCAGCACCATTGACTACATTGACCCGGAAGAATGTTCCGTTTGTGTGGACAGAACAGTGTGAAACGAGTTTCCAAGAGTTGAAGAGAAGATTAACCACAGCTCCAATCCTCACATTACCATCGGGCAGCGGTGGATTCATTGCTTTTACAGATGCTTCTAATGTGGGACTAGGTTGTGTGTTGATGCAAGATGGCAAGGTGATTGCTTATGGCTCAAGGCAGTTGAAGGATCATGAAAAGAACTATGCAACTCATGACTTGGAATTGCAGCAGTGGTATTTGCTTTGAAGATGTGGAGACACTATCTCTACGGGGAGAAATTTGAAGTCCATTCCGACCATAGGAGTTTGCAATATCTGTTCTCGCAAAAGGATCTGAATATGAGACAGAGGAGATGGATGGAATACATCAAAGATTATGACTTTCCAATCAAGTACCATCCAGGCAAAGTGAATGTTGTAGCTGACGCTTTGAGCAGGAAGTCAGGGATCATGGCCAGCTTGAGAGGAGCCAGTGTTCTTCAGCAGTTTGAAGAGCTAGGTGTAGAAGTGCAGACCCTAGAGTTGGGTGTGATGTTAGCCAATATGACAGTGTCTGAGCCCACTTTTATCCAGAAGATCAAGGACAGTCAGTTGCAAGATTCAGATTTGGTTAGGATTGTGGATCACATTGCAAAACGTCCAAATTTCAAGATGGTGAACGGAGTATTGTATTTTCGTGATCGGTTGTGTGTACCGAATGTGAATGATCTAAAGGAAGAGATAATGACTGAAGCCCACAACACAAGATACTCCATGCACCCGGGTAGCACGAAGATGTATCAGAACTTGAAGAGTAGATTTTGGTGGAATAACATGAAGAGAGAGATAGCAGCTTTTGTATCTCGTTGTTTAACTTGCCAGTTGATCAAAGCAGAGCATCAGAAACCCCCAGGTTTGCTACAGCCATTAGAGATTCCGGAGTGGAAATGGGAGCATATCACCATGGATTTCGTCTCCGGATTGCCTAATACTAAGAAGGGGAATAACGCAATATGGATCATTGTGGACCGTCTCACCAAGTCTGCCCACTTCATTCCGATGAAGACCGGGAATATGATGCATATGGCACCACTTGCAAAACTTTTTGTTGATGAGATTGTTAGTAAGCATGGTCAACCCGTTTCCATCACTTCGGATAGAGATAGCAGATTTGTTTTGAGGTTTTGGAAAACTCTTCTTGAGTCCATGGGTACCAAACTCCAATTCAGTACAGCGTATCATCCTCAGACAGATGGTCAGTCAGAACGGATGATACAGACTCTTGAAGACATGTTGCGTGCATGTGTGTTAGACTTCAGAGTGCAATGGGATGAGTGTTTACCACTTTGTGAGTTCGCTTACAATAATAGTTACCATTCCAGCATTGGTATGGCACCTTTTGAGGCTCTCTATGGTAGAAGATACAGAACTCCGGTTTGTTGGGAAGAAGTCGGTGTTCGTAGCTTTCACGGACCGACTATAGTTGGTGAAACAAGTGACAAGGTCAAATTGATTCAGGAACGCTTGAAAGTCGCCCGAAGCAAGCAGAAGAGTTATGCAGACACTCGCCGAAGAGAGTTGCAGTTTCAAGTGGGTGACAAAGTGTTCTTGAAGGTTTCACCCGTCAGAGGGACCCTGAGGTTTGGACAGAATGGCAAGTTGTCAAGGAGATTTATTGGTCTGTGTGAGATTTTGAGCAAAATTGGAGACGTGGCTTATAGGCTTGCGCTACCGCCGGAACTCTCTGGGGTACACAACGTATTTCATGTTTCCATGCTCAAGAAGTATGTGTCTAATCCTTCTTATATTTTACAGCACGAACCTTTGGAGATTCGAGAGGATGCTTCGTATGTGGAAAAGCCGATCAAGATCATTGATACCAAGGAGCAAGAGCTGAGAAATCGGACAATTCATTGGGTCAAGGTACTTTGGGAAAATCATGAACCAGAAGAAGCCACATGGGAATTGAGAGAACAAGTTCAAAGGAAATACCCACATTTGTTACCAGAGGTAAAAGTTTGATTTATTTGGTGGACCAAATATCCTAAGGAGTGGAGGATGTCAAACCCCAACCCAGGGTTAACCCAATAGTGTTTTCTTAGTGTGTGCTTAGTCTTAACCGGGATTAGTTGCCGTGGGTTAGAGTATGATTAGTTTTAGTCCTGATCATAGCTTTGGGGAGTTTCGAGAACGTTTAGTGTTAACTAGGCACACTCAGGAAGGCCTGGGTGTACGTGCAAGCGTGGGAAGATCGTGTTTTATTTTGTGTTAATCGTGATTTTCATTTCATTTGAAGGGTTTTATGATTATGTACAACTTTCGTATTTAGCCCGTCTGTGTTTGTAGCCCAGAAACTCAAATTTTGGCCAAAAAAAGGGTAAAATAGCCTTTTCACACTTATATCTGGACACAATTTTCGAGATCCCAAAACCATGTCAAAAATATACTTTTCGGAAACTAGATATGTCAAGGATCGTTTTATCCTTCTTCGTCGAATTCATCCGAGGCCCGCAAGGTCATGTTTTCCTTGAAACAAGAATGCTCTCTTAAGGGTCCCACTTGCAAGCACTTAAGCCCTTTTCCCCTCTTTTTCTCTTCATTCCACAAATCTCTGCACTTTTCTTGACCTAGGGCTGAGAAACCCTCTTTTTCTCTTCATCTTCTCCTCTTGAATGCATGAGCTAGAGATCTCCAAAAGAGATTCCAAGACCATCATCTTCTTCCTCTCATCCCAAGCTTTCCATTGATGCCATTCTTGTTCGATTTCTAGTTGGGCAAGCTCTCCATTTCCTTCTTTGCATCTTGTTTGGGCATCTCTAGGTAAGAGCTCCTACCCATCTCTTCAATGGAGTTCTTTGGACTCCTAATGATCATGTTTTTCTAACTTTCAACACCCATTTCGAAATGGGTTGCTTGGTTGCATTTTTTGGGTGAGTTTTTGAATGGGTTTCATGGGGTTTTTTGTAGTTCTTGGCTTGGCTCTTGAGTAGGAGTGCTTGAAGAAGAGTTTTGTTAGCACTTGGGCAAGGCAAGTAATCTTTATAGGTTGTTGTGCATGTGTGTTCATGGATTTCACTATTTCTCTTGAAATCTCTATATAATTTGCCATTTAGTGTTAATGTTTTGTTTTGCTAGTTCCTATGTTGTGATTTTACTCAAGTAATTGCAAGCATGCTACTTAACTTTCCAAACTCTCAAATTTCATCATTTTTAATTAGGCCTTACCTTTTTGAAGTTTGGATTTGTTATGATAATAATGGGATTGAATGATTATGAAATGGATTTTAATATTAATGGCTTGTTTAGGTTTGAAATCAATGCATCATAGTGAGCCTTGATAGCTTGTTATATTCATGAATCAAATGGCTAATCAGGTTGGAAAGAATGTAGAAAAGGAAGGGAGAAATGGATGGACCACTGAACTGCAGAAATCAAAACTGGGTTCTGCTTCCGCAGTTCACGCGGTCGACCGGCCAGGGGGCGCGGTCGACCGGCGACACAGGGTCAGGTTCCCTGGAACCTGACCAAAATACTGTACACCTATTTTAAGTTACAACTGCTGGTCGACCGGGCCTTGGCCGGTCGACCGGGCTCACTGTGTACGCGCTCGACCGGCCAAGGGCCAGGTCGACCGGCCCAACTAAAATTTCACTTTTTGGGAGGATTTTTACCCATTTATATATTCCTTTAAAATTTGAAAACTAGGCTATATTAAGGACTTTAACTTGACATTATGTAATTGGAACTCCAAGATATGTACTAACTTCGGGGACACCAATCCTTGTATTTTAATAATAGAGTTCCAATCACACAAGGGTCAATGAATAGCCTAAGCATGTACTTAATGAAATTATCGTGTTTTGAACGTTGGTTTAATACCGTAAGTTATATCGTGTACTCGCTTTGAAGTCAAGTTTTAAGCTAGTATCGAAGATTTGTTTCAAGTATTAAATGGGGATCATTTCTTAAGTTGTGAGCATATATATATTATGCATTTTGCTAGTCGTGCTGTGTCTTGTTTTGACAAGTGATTTCCCATTTTATTCAGACGTGTTTGTATCGCGTGTTTTATGCATTCATGAACTCAAGTGAACACCACAGAGCTTGGACTGCCCTTTTCTGTCTGATCCACTGTCTGGGGTTCCTTAAACATGTGAACTATCTCCATATTAGTCGTGTATTTACTACACATCGTGCGTGTCCGGTTCCGCGGCCGGAATCCCGTATTTGTGGGAATCGTGTCGTGTTATATTATGTATATTCATGCTTGTCGTGCGTGCTTACTCTTTTCATTACAAATGATAGAGAAAGGATGGGCTCTTGTGGATTTACGATTCATGATATATTATGTATTCATGCTAGTTTGTCATAAATTCTGAAATGTTCTGCAGTCAAGTATTCATTCTTGGTTTAATAAATTGTTTTTTTTTATGTTTTCGATTAAACATTCTTATCCATGCTCTAGCCTACATTGATTTCTTGCCAAACCGTCGTGTTTGATGCTTGTATTTTTGGTGACCAGGTGCAGGAGGTTACCCCTTTGAGGAGGAGTGCCAGGAGGAGGCTGTTGAGCCTACCTTAGCTCGCGAGTGGCAACCCGACGACGTCATCTAGACGTCGGGACGGGTCATGAGTTCCGATGTATCACCTTTTTGGGCTTTTATATACTTTTGGTATTGTATTGGCCTTTGTTGGCCTCTTATTTTAGGATTGTTAACACACTTTGTTAACTTTATAACTTGAACTATTATGGGAATGCCTTGTTATGTCTCCATTTTGATATTTTAGTCTTGACGACAGTTATGTTCATATTCTGTCATGATTTATTATGATGTGATTCGCTACACGCTTCCGCCTATTTGATCATGTGAGTTGGTTTCCCGTGTAACCCGGAACCCTCACCGCGGGAACCTGTGGGAGATTTAATCATCTTACAATCATCACCGCACAGTCGCGACGGGCCCGGATCTCGGTCCGAGGTCGCGACAGCTTTCGCTAGGACCACAACTCTCGGGGAGTCTTAAGTACAAACTTAGATGATACGAGGTTTAGCATGTACATCATAGTATCCAAGGCATATCCCCAAAAGGATATAGGTAATCCTGAGAAACTCAACATAGACCAGATCATATCTAAAAGACTTTGGTTCCTTCTTTCCGCTACTCCATTCTATTGAGGCATACCAGGAGCAGACAACTGGGATAGAATCCCATTCTCTGATAAATACCCTACAAAATCAGTAGAGAGATATTCCCCTCCTCGATTTGATCAAAGAGTCTTAATACTTTTACTTAATTGCTTTTCCGCTTCCATTCGAAACTCTTTAAACTTTTCAAAAGCCTCAGACTTACGGTGTATAAGGTATATGTATCCATATCTTGAGTAGTCATCTATGAAAGTGATGAAGTACTCGTATCCTCATCTGGCCCTGACATTAATGGGTCCACACACATTAATATGTACTAATTTCAATAAAGCTTTGGCCCTATTGCCCTTAGATGAAAAGGGTCTCTTGGTCATTTTGCCTTCCAGACAGGACTCGCAGACAGGCATTGGTTCTACCACCAATGAAGGCAAGATACCATCTTTCACTAGCTTGTCAATCCTATTTAGGTTTATATGACCTAGCCTCAAATGCCAAAGTTTTGTTGGATTAGATGAAGGTGACTACCTCTATAATGATGGTCTATTAATTGTTTCAGTATCGTGTATCTCATACATTGTGGGAGTTAACAAATAAAGCTCATTGGTTACTTTGCTAGAACATATAAAAGTATCATTCCTCTTTATGACAACTTCAATACCAAAAGTAATAGAATAACTTTTATTCACCAAACTAGAAACTGAAATTAAATTCCACCATAAAGACGGTACATATGATGTGTCTGACAAAACCAATTTATTATTTGAAAAACATAAAGTAATGACTCTCACTGAAACAGCCTCCGCTTTAGCGTCAGATCCTAGGTTGACAATGATTTCTCTGTCACTAAGCCTCCTGGTTTCCCTGAACCCCTGCAACGCATTACATATGTGATTAGTTGCCCCGGAGTCCACACACCAGGATTCAGAAGTACCAGTTACAAAACTAACTTCAGAAATAAGTGAGTCAATCATACTTGAGGTCTTCTTGCTAGACAGATAATCTGGACAATTCTTTTTCCAATGTCCTGTCTTACCACAATAGAAATACTTTCCTTTTGTCCCTGAACCCTTAGTCTTGGCCACGCCACCATTAGGACCATTCTCTACCTTAGGACCCTTCGGAACTAATTTCTTTTTGCCTTTCTGCCCTTTGCCTTTCGACTTGGACTTGGCATCTGACTTTTCTGTCATCAGGGCAGTTGGATTCTTCTTCATAATCCCTTCAATCACCACCAGCTGGCTAGACAGCTCAGCCAGAGTCAAATTCATCTTATTCATATTATAATTGACCTTGAAATTGTTGAATGACTCTGATAGTGACTCAAGGATTATGTCAATTAGCGATTCTGCATCAATCGCAGCCCCCAGTGCATCTAACTCATTCAATGAGTCCATCATTTTCAACATGTGTTCTTGTACTGATGTACCTTCAGCCATCTTGGTGCTAGTGAGCACCCTCATGGCTGCCTGCCTAGCAGGTCTGCCCTGTTCCGCAAACATCTCATTTAAGTTTGATATAATATCATATGCAATCTTATAGGATTGATGTTGGTGTTGCAAAACACTAGACTTGGACGCCTGAATCTAACATCTGGTCATCTCATCGTCTTTGGCCCATTTGGTGTAAAGTTCCTTTTCTTCTTTTGATGCATCCTGGCCAGGCTCATCAAGGAGGGGTTTGGTAAGGACATTTTTATATCCTGAAGCAGTCAGGACAATATCCAGGTTCCGTTTCCAGTCTACATAGTTGGATCCCACCAACTTATTATGGTTGAGGATGGTTGCAAGTCGATTAAAAGTACTCGAATTTATGCTTGAAATACTGTAGCACATAACCATACATTCAATTAATGAATTTAAATGACATTTGGGTTTAGTATTCTACCAAATTTATGTGGAAATCCTCATGACCACTAAATTCAGAATATATCGGAATCTCAATCCCCGGGGTATGCCTCCTTGGGGAGTGCGAATACCACCTAGATGTTAGGATTTTTGCGTTGCTAATTTGATGGAAGCACTATCATTGTCAGTCATCTGATCACACACACGTTCAGCTTAGTCTGGACCTTGAAATCTTGACCTCAGACTTGAAAATGCTTTTGATTTTCAAAGACTTCATCCTGCATGTTTTTAGAACTTAAAATGTATTTCGAAAGCCTAAGTTCTTCGTGCATGATTTTGAAAAATCTAGTTTGAAATTGAGGTTCTTGTTTTGCATACATATTCCATTTTTAGAATCAATTTAGTATGCATTAAACATATTGGCTAAGAGTTCATCTTTTAATAAAACATTTTCTCAAAAATTCAGTTTTGAAGTCAGCTCTGGCCAGTGTACCCGGTCGACCGCACCAAGCTCCAGGTCGACCGCGTACACTAAAAACAGGTTATGAAAAATCCAGAAATTTGTCTCAGAATCCTGTGTACCCGGTCGACCGCGCAGAGGGGCCGGTCGACCGCGTATATAGCCATTGGGCCAATATGACCGTTGGACCCGGTCGACCGCATGGGCATGGGGTCGACCGAGCCAACTACCCGTTGGGCTGTCTTTTTGTATAAAAGACCTTTCTATTCCCTTCTTTCTAAGGGCTGTTGGGATGCAATCTTTGAACCTTTTTGAAGCCTAAAGAAGAGGAATAAGCTAGGAAAGCTAGAGGAAAATTGGAAATCAAATGTTTGAGATTTAATGAGGTATATCTTTCAACTTAACTTTGATTTTCATTCCATTTAAAATCATGCATGTTCAAATCTTTGTAATCTCATATTTGCATGATTTCTAGCTTTAGTTGAGATGTTTTGCAAACACAATATAACCTTGGAATACTAGTTTGTTTTGCAAACATCCTCATCTCAATCACATGTGTTTTTAAACTTTAAAACTTCATACAACTTATGTAGCATGTCTTTCCAAGTTGTTTGAATTCTACATGTGATTGGTTTATAACTTCAATCATCATCTTCAGTGTTTAGATTTTCAAATGCATCAAGCATTCATTTGTGAGCTTCCTTTTAGAAAATGATTGAAGTAAACATTCATACACTTTAAGCACACACCTTTGCTAATTGTTTGTGTATGTGTGTTCATGATTTAAACTTTCATATCAGCCTATTTAAGAGGCAAATGTATTGAGCTTAAATTGTATCTCTTTGAGTGTTTATGTAGACACTTCCTTGAGAAGAAATCTTTATCTTGTTAAGGTTATTGCTTAGCCTAAGAAAAGCATCTTGTAGAGGTTATTGCTTAGCCTTTGAAAAGCATCTTGTAAAGGTTATTGCTTAGCCTAGAAAAGCACATTGAAAGGTTATTGCTTAGCCTAGAAAAGCACATTGATAGGTTGTTGTTTAACCTAGAAAAACATCATTGTAAAGGTTATTGCTTAGCCTTTTGAAAAGCATAAATAGTGGAAATTCGGTGGGGTGTTGGAACACAAACCGGTAGTGGATGTAGGCATTGAGGCCGAACCACTATAAATCTTTGTGTAAGGTTGTATGCTTGTGGTGATTTCTCTTGTTAGCTTCCGCATCTTGTTTGGTAAATCATCATATATGACTAGTTGTTTTTAATTAAGTTAAAATTGGCCTTGATTAGTCATCAAGTGTAGATCACCCTATTCACCCCCCCCCCCCCTCTAGGGTTAGGATCCCGGACTTTCACTAGATTGGTGCAGATCAAAGTTGGTCAAAATTAGGATTAAAACTAACTTTCCATGATCCCCATCATTCATTATTATCTAGGTATTTCATACTAAATAATGTATGACTCCCGATTAGATTCAGTTTCTAAAATACATAAGGCAAATCCTTAGGGATACTACATCATTATTTTAGTTAAGTGTGACCCACCAATTAGCATTGCATGACAATCGTTGCAGACAGCTCATCATTGGGGAGTGGGCCCCCGCCCCGTCTCATCAACAATATCGATAGGAGATCCATATCTAGTAACCAGACAAATAAAAGCCCTCCGTGGGGAACGGTCATTCTCAAGATGGCGCGAGGCTAATACTTTCCTTACAATGGACCTATGGTGGAAAACCATGGGGATTTTTCAATTTAAATGCCCAGCTCCCAATTAATATTTTAAAATTGAGGATTTTCTTATAGGTATATGGGCCCACGTATATAGACATCAAATCATCTCATGACATGACAATTGATTGGTTCCAAGTCAAGTTAATTTAAGGGAAATCTAGTTTCTAAGACTAGTGTTACCAATGGGTCCATCTCATGGGTCCACCAACACTAATTAGAACTCTTTCCAACAATTAATTTGATTTGACCAATTTTGGAGATTGCTATGTTCGAATTAAATTTAAAAACATTCTATAAAAGCAACCATCCACAAATAGAAAGTGCTAAAATTAGAAATTAGTCCTCTCCTCCACATGGCCCAAGAGAAATAGACTTCTTGGACTTCTAGACTTTCCAAAACTTTGGAAATCCTCAAACTCTTTGGGCATCTCCAAAACACTTTTGGTAATCTTCAAACTCTTTGATTAGGAGTCCAACTTTAGTTTCCATCTCTGTCTCGGACATCACCAAAATTTACAAATTTAGAAAAATTACATAAATTCATATGCCTCAATAATGAGACTTACATGGTAATCTAAACATGGAAATAAAAGGGTTGTAGGGAAATTCACCAGGCCTTGCACATTCACGGAAAACCAAGGAAACCATGATGCCCTTTACAACTTGCCCAAAATAAACCAATAACCATAAAAAGAAAGTAAAAGACTTGTGGGCCATATGGAGAGGACAAGAACACCTGCAAGTTAACATCTTATACACAATAGGGACTTAGGTTAAGAAGCCATCCATCATCTCATGATGAACAAACCCGGATAGCCACATAAAAAGGAAACCGCCTATAGCGGGGGCCAGGGCCGCCGGTAAAAGTCTAGCCACCGATAAAGGTCTGGCCGCGAGTAAAAGTTTGGCCGCCGGTAAAGGCGTACTGTGGCCGCCGGTAAAAGTCCAGAACCCAACTCGGGATTTTGCAGAAAACCGCGAATTTGCCCGAATTTGTCCCTTCTTGTGCATTCAGAAAACATAATAAATGAAGAAAAATACCTGAACTGATCCTTGCATAGCCCTACATCTATCCTTTTCACATCTCATGCAAAGATTAGATCTAGAAAACTTATCTAACATGATTAGAGATGAAGTATGGCTCTGATACCAATTGTTGGAAGTAGGTGGGCCTTGTGGATAGGTTTTCAAAACTTTTTGACCCACTTGACTCAGGGATCAAGAACTCATAAAGCCATAAACCACATCCAGGATATAATCCCTCAATCTCATCAATCATGTACAGCAATAAACTCTATCCAAAAGATAGAAATCAACAACACTTTCAACCAAAAATAACCCACAACAAACAGAGAATGAGATTATAACTTTAGAGCCCGGTAGTACTCTAATGGAGAAGAAAACAATTAACTTGATCAAGAACTCTTCTTGAAGCAATTGAGGATCTCCAAGACCTTGTTGTCTTCCACGCTGTGACCCACTATCAGAGACCAACTAGAAAACTCTTAAAGAACTAAAAGAGAGAGAGGAGAAGTGGCCATGCACCAACTTGCACAAGAAGAGGGCTGAATTAGCATGGGGACATCCAAGGGGATGTGTTCCCTATTTATAGCTTCAAGCAACTCCTCTTACTAATTAAAATAAAAGTCCTACTTCCATTAAGAATTAGTAACTTTCTACTTTCTAATTATGATAGAATTCTCACTTCCACAACAATTAGTAAGTATACTATTACTACTATTAGAAGTCCTACTTCAAATAAAAATAGTAACTTTCTAATTCCTTGCTATTAGAGTTCAAGTATGATTAGTATCTTTCTAATAACTTGGACTAGCGTGGGGAGCACTAGGGATTCCATATAAAGCTGGCTCCGACTGGGACACCGCGACCCCACATCTCATGTGCAATCCGGGCCTGCAGTTAATTGTAAATAATAACACTATATAAATGCAATTGCACTTAAGTCTTAGGAATAAATTACAAAGAAGACCATAAACTTTCCAATTACCACAAGTAGGCCCCTCTATCAATATCCATCAATCAATTGGATTAAACTTGTCCCTTCCAATCTTTGATCTACATCTTACTATCCTTGAGCCCCAATTAATCATAGTGATCACCAGTACCATCAAATTAACTCTTAATCGAGATGGGTGCGCACTTACTAATGACAAATCCATTAATTGGCACAAGGGGATAATATAGATAGATTTCATCTTGACTATTCAATGTTCCCAAAGTCCTACTACCACTTACCCAAGACACCGAGGTGTTGACCTACAGTTGGCCTCACTCATTGGTGACTCAAAGTAAATGAATAGATAGAAACTTGAGTTCATCAATGTCTCAGGATTGAGAGCCTATTGCTAGGAAATTATGAAAGCAGACCTTAAAATCGATACAGTATTCCATAAGGTACTTCTCATGGTTCTTCAATACATCCAATATACCAGCACCATGATCCAGAATCTTACATTCTGATGATCGAGACAAATCATACTCTCTCATAGTGATCTAAGTGTTGCAACCTTATCAGATGAGGTGCCCAGTCTCATCACTAGTTGTAAAGATATTTAAGTATAAGATTTGTGACACATGTCTCCCGTATATGGATCTCATTTGTACACATATATCACGTCTAATATACTAACGGGACCCGGTTCATCTCATAAACCATCATGTCATATGTATTGGTCATGTACATTAAGTAATAAAACACCATTCATCTCATGAAAAAAAAACATGATTTTATTGATGAATAAAGAAATTAATCAATTTATTACATCTTTTGATGGATTTAGACCAAATAAACTAACAGGAAGGAGCTCGAAACTGCACTTCTGTAGTGTTCTGGACAATTCGCTTGAGTGAACCTGACACTTCGCTCAAGCAAACCCCATCCAGAACAAAGTTAGTTCGAGCGACCTTGATAGTTCGCTCAAGCCAACCTGAACTAGACAGGTCCGCTCAAGCGAACTCAAGTCCGCTCAATCAAACCGTCACAGAGATCACTTCGCTCAAGCGATGTGTACTATTCACCTGAGGCTGCGTTGGTATCATGTATATGATGTTTAAATGTTTGGAATAGGTTTGTTTGGAGCCCCATTGTGATGGGAGACTTAAGAGACGACGTATGAGACCCGATTGAGAAATAAACCCCATCACGAAGATCCATCGAAGTTTTTGAAATTACCTAGGTGTATAAAGAGCCCGGAATGTCTTTAAAACTTGAGGAGTACCAAGTCTATACTGAAATTGACATATGGGACCTTTATTCACTTTGAACAAATCTTGAATCCCAAATACTTGGCTCTAAAGTTTTGTAAACAGAGTTGTGTTTTATTTTACCCAAATTATTTTGGGTATCTATGTTTCCCGAAGACTAATGCTATATGATTTGTAATGCCCAAAAACACTGAAATTATATTTGTAGCATTTTGCTAGCCCCGTTGTGCATTGCCCGATATTGAAGTGATGATTGTGCCTATGAGCACCCCGTCCCGCCCGTTTATGCATTTACATCATGTGTATTTTTATACATGTCCCGATTGCTTGCATATGACCTATGAGTCGGCACCACTAAGCTTGGACGACCTTATTGGCTTGATCCACCAACTTGGAGGTCCCCTTCCCGTCCCGCCAGTTGCAGTCTGGATCCCGTCCCGTCCCAATACCTGGCTCGCTACCGTGGTCCTATCCCGTATAATTATATATATATATATTTATATATTTCGTTGAATCTCATCACTTTGTGTGTTAAAGATCAACGCCCCGATGTGCTCTCATCACTTCGGTGATAGAGGATTTAGCTTTGTGTGGTTGCCATCTTGACAGTTCCCTATTCTTTGGTACACTCACATGCTTTTATACTGCATTTATGTTTTCCAACAAGTGATACAATTTTTTTATAAAAAATATTGTTTAAACAGGTTTTAATGATTTCCAAGGTAAACTCATTTGTTATTATATTGTGATATCATTTTACCCACCTGCCAGACCGTCATGTCAGACCCATTCTGTGGTACTCAGGTCCCGACGCCGGTTTTCCCGAGGAGGAGCATGAGGAGGCGGCCGGAGAGCCACAGCGAATAGAAGAGTGGCAGGCCGACAATGTCATTTAGACATTCTGTCGTCTTGGGATACGACATATTTTGGGAATTGTGGTTAACCATTTGGGATAATTATTTTGGGTTGTATTGGCCTTTGTTGGCCTTTATTTTTAGGAAATGTTAATTAACTAATCTTTGTATAAACATATAACCTTCTTGTGGGAACTACTAATGAATATTGCTCACTCTGATATATATTATGCTTTATATAGATGTGTTATCAGCCTTGTTGATATAAATGGATTTTTATTCTCGATTTGCTACACGCTTCCACACTTAAACAAAAATATTAAGTTAATGTGATATCCTCACCGCGCACACCTATGGGAAATCACGTGCATGAGTAATATTATTCTTATTTAATTCGTGCACGTATTAGCCAAATAAATTTATGTTATGTGGCATTGACACCAATCATTATTCATCATCTTTCCAAAATGAATCCCGATCCCGGATTAGGCCCGTTGGCCCGGTCCGGGGTCGCGACAACAACCCAGAGTCTTTCACTTTGATGGTCGAGACAAACCATACTATCTCATAATAATTGTAGTGCTACAACCTTTTCTGATGAGATGCCCGGTCTCATCACTAGTTGTGAAAGTCTTTAAGTATAAGACTTGTGATCTATGTCTCCTACATGTGAATATCATCCACACACATGGATTACATTTAATATACTTAAGGACTCATGAACAATCATATCATTTTATATTAATTATGTGCAACCATAAAATAAAATTCCATTCATCTTATGAATATGAAATCATAAATCAATTGAAATAACAAATGAATTTATTCTTATCATCCACTTGATTAAGGAAATACAATCTAACAATTCTACCTCTACACCCATCTCTATAGGCCTGTTTGCTCCACATCTTTTCCTTCACCCCTCACATCTTTAATAATCCTTAGTTGAAGTTGATTTGGCCATGAGTTTCTTTGTATTCTATCCAAACAAACATGCCATAACGGGCAATGTGGTCGAATCTTGCATACTTATCTCATAAGAGTGATTTACTCTACCAAATATACTATGTTGATATGAACAATGCACATTTTCTATCAACTGGAAACAAATCACTTCTCTCACCTTTTCTGATTTCATACAAAAGGGAATTACATTTTGGATGAGAGATAATTGGCACTCCGATAACTAAAAGAGACTAATGTTTCCTCGAATGGTTTGGATTCGGAAAAAGATGAAGACCATTTTCAAGCATTGGGACGGTGCCCACCATTAAGGCATGTGGCCATTTTGATATGGTTATGATCTTTCTTTCGGTAGTGGTTTGATCTTTCTTTTGACAATGGTCCACTCCATTATACCCACTTGAAGTGTCTTTCTATTTTATATAGGTGACCTTTCATATCTAACATCTTATTACCAAAACACCACAACAAATGGAGTCCAAGACACTAAGGTTCAGCTTGGTATCTCTTATATATTCTTGCCTCTTATTGTCTTAAAACTATTTGAAACAGTTTTTAGGCTGTTTGGGAAATCATCTTGCAAAGTTTGTTTGAAATGAGTTTTTGATGATTTGCCTCCATTTCAAGAAGTCAGGAAAAGGGGCGCATTTGAATCAGACGTATGTGTCTGAAGCGGAAAGACTCCGGGGGCTGCAGTCTTTTGAACATTCTCCTAGGACAGTCCATTTTTTCAATTTCTTTTAAATCTGTACCCCTACATCATGATCCAAACCGTTAGAAACATGCAGAAGGTCAAACATGCCCACATCCCAAAATCTCAACCATTGATCTATCTTGGATCTTGAGATATTTGCAAAAAACCATGAGCCATTAATCTAATATTGTGGACATTGTGGGGGCCCATAACACGATCTGACCTGTTGGTTCTCTTTGGAGGGCCAAAAACGACTACAGGCCCAAAAATGAGCCTCTAATTCCAAGTGAATCTTGAGATATTTACAAAAATATTTTTTACCGTTGATGTACCATGCATTATTAATTGGGTTTCGATATTATACATAGGCAGTCTGGTTTTTTCTATTTTTTTGTAAATTTGGGCACTATAAATCATGATCCAAACCATTGGATATATTCAGAAGATCATGCACGACTATGGGTCCAAAATCTAGCCGTTGGATCATCATAGATTTTTAGATATTCACAAAAAAAAAAAAAAAAAAAAAAAAGACAGACATTTATATCTACTTTTTATAAATCCATGGCCCCCAAATGCAAGATCCAAACCAGCAATTCTCTTTGTAAGGCTAAGCACAACTATGACGTCAGATTTCAATACTTGAATCCTCATGGATCTTGAGATATTTATGAAAAACTTTCAACCATTGTTTTCAAAATGTCT
The DNA here is from genome assembly GCA_003546025.1 of Camphora micrantha. Classification (NCBI taxonomy): domain Eukaryota; kingdom Viridiplantae; phylum Streptophyta; class Magnoliopsida; order Laurales; family Lauraceae; genus Camphora; species Camphora micrantha. The sequence continues at coordinate 2,341,484 of QPKB01000006.1, read as the reverse complement.
ATTTCAATCAATTTTTCTGTGTTACCAAACAAATTGTTTTTACACCATCTATTTCAAACAGGGCCATTTGAAGCAAATCTGCTTTATACAGATCTGTTTCATATAGATAAGAGACGCCAAACAAGCCCTGTGAGTGTCTCCCACATGATTCATGTGAGTCTGAAGTGTGGAACTACCGATGTTGGATCCACCTATTGATAATCTAAACTATTCAAAATTAAATGTTATCTCCTCTCGTGACATATCCTTAAATTTTACTTAAATAGAAATTGGTCCCACTCTAAGATAAACCACATGATTGATAACATGAATAATGCATGCGTTAATAATGCAAGAAATTATGCTCATCATTTATCAATCATATGCTCAATTTTACATAGCAACCAACTCTTGGTTAAGTAAAATTTGAGGATATAACACTAGAGGGGATGACATTCATTTTAAACTATTAGAATTACCAATAAGTGGGCCCCATGGTGGAGTTCCACACATTTCACTCACTAGACGCATGTGGGAGACACAAGCAATCTAGACTTGTGCCTCGTGCTTACTAAGTGGAAGGAGAACTCCAAAGTGGGGGCCTAGCATTGAAAATCCTAGCTGCTCAAAATAAGTGTAATGTTTCTTAATCGCATACTTAGTCTTATGATGGGATCATCTCATGTTTGGGTAAAATTTGAGCGGATTAGATTTCGTATAGGTGAGCCCCACTCCTTCCGCTCATAGGCAACATGAGGAATACACTTAGGTCCTGTTTGGTTAGAGTTTTTGACAAGGGATTGGGCTTGTTGGGGATTTATGACATGATGTGACATCTTTCAAATGCTCTATTTGATGCAAAAAATCAAAATTTCAAACCACTTGAAAAGGCACTTTTAGCCTTATTGTAAGACACCGACCCAGGTTTGATGTGTTTAGCGTTATTTAAGCTGGTTATTAGTCTTTAGATGGGATTAGAGGTTGTCTAGCTTAGATCTTAGTTTGGTTAGATTTTTCTTAGCTTTAGAGAATCTTGAGAGCCGTTGAGCTTGGTTTTGTTAGAAACGAGTAGAAACCAGGATTTCTAGATATTGCGTCCAGATGGCTGCGGAAATAAGTTTGAACAAATATGATTAAATCATACATGCGAGATCTCTCTGATTTGATCTCAAACTTGCAGCGGCCCGAAATCCTCAAGATCTTCTACTGTATTCCTATATGCTCAAACTTGCACCAAGGAGTGGGCTTCTTCTGGGAATTCTCTTCTACTCTCTAAAACCGAGATTTCTCTCTTGTTATTCTTGTATATTAACCTAGAGATAAAAAACGCATATTTATAGGCTACAATAGGGACCTTAAGAAGGAAATAAAGATAGGCTCCTTATGGAAATAGGAAACCCTAATTCCACCTAAATTAGAATCCTAGTTCCATAAATTACAATTCAATCAACTAAAGAATTGTAATTGCACTCCTGTCCTTATTCTCAAAATAATATTTCAAGCTTCTTGTTATTAAATGATTATCAATCTCCCTACGTTAAGATTTCATATATTCATCGATTAAATAATTACTAACATCTATATTTAATCAATATCTTTATAATTCCTTGAGACCTTACAATTAACTTATTTGATATGTCGGACACAAAGTCCACTTGCAGGGTTTGACATAATCAAAACTTAAAAGCTTCATCAAGGGGATATCATCAATCCCTATTACGGGATGTGGATTCCGTCTATAAACTAATATGCACCATACACGTAGTGTAGTCATCCAATTCACTGAGATTATTGACCCATAAAAGATCTCTATTTCGTAAATCAAAATGTCAAACACTAAATGTATGTATCTATTATTTATGTGAAGATTAAGAGTACAAGCACTCATAATAACCATTTGCGTGTTCATCATCTTATATAGTCAGTATAAAGATAATAAACCCAAAAGCACGGTCATGTTCAATACACACATAGTGTACTAGCATAATGAGTTGAAACTATACCGTTTCCCACAGCCATGACAAGCCTGCTGAAACATCATGCTACAATCATACCGATGGTGTGTCCAAATCCATCTAAATTGTGAACAACAATTTATATTCTATAAGAACCGGCAAATAAGTCTTCTATGTATAAGTAAAACTCTACACACCAACTTGTCCACTTTATAGAATAAAAGATACTCACATGCATAATAATGCAACCATTTGCCCATATAAAATCTCAGTTAGATGAGAAGACAAAATATACTAAAAAATGAATCAGTCAATGACAAATACATAAAGTATGTTTTTAGTATAAATTTCTAACAGGCTTGACCCGGGCCAAGGTGGTCCTTGTGATGAGTGTCCATGTGGGAATTTGTCTTTTATTTCAAAAAAAATTCGATTCTTATTTCTTTTGATTTGTTATATTGACCTCAACAATTTTTATGTTTCTGTTCGAATTCAAAACCCAAAAATCATGTTTTTTGAGAAAAAGAGCAAAACTGACTTTTCACGCCAAATCTATACATGAATTTCAATATTTGCAAATCATGAGGAAAATATATTTTTTGAAAACTAAATTTTTCGACGATCAATTTACTCTTCTTCGTTGATTTCATCCGGGACCCGCAAGATGGTGTTTTAGCTACTTGAGGTTTTGGGGCCATTGGGGCCCACAACCCACTCAACTCTACACTAAACCCACGTTTCCCCTTTCTTGCTCTTCAATTTTCTGCTACAGCTGAACCAAGGAGAACTCTTTCCCTATTCTTGTCACCTTCTCTCCTCTTGCATGCCTATGCAATCCAACCCAAAGGAAAGATCTGATTTTACCAATCTTTCTCCTCATCCTTAGATTGCCATGGGTATTGTTTTTGAAGGATTCCTCCTAGGACTACCTTCTTCTTCAAACTTTTCTTCTTAGTTAGAGCTCCTAAAGGTTAGCAATGGCTTCCCTCTTTTAAACTTGGGTTTGTTTGGTCCGTTAGAGCTTATTCTTCATGCATGCAAGGAGATTCTTGGATAACTCCTTTCTTTTGCAAAATGCTGGGTTTCTTTTGAGATGTTTTTCATGGGTTTTTGTAGCTTGAAGGTTGTGCTGTGGGAGGAGATTTCTTGGAGTGTTTTAGGACCCATTTGGACTATAGGCAAGTGAATAAATTGATATTGAAATGCATGCAACTGAACTTGTGTTTCTTTTTCAAAGTTTGATGTGAAATTTCTAGTTCATTGATTCATTTTCTTTGGCTATGCAAGGTGGATTTCCTAAGGTTCTTGTGTTTAGATTTCTGCAATGTTTTAATATTCTGCTATTTTCATATTTTTGCAAATTTTGTGTTCAATCTATATTTAGATTTCTGCAGGGTTTTGGTTGCCCATAATGACATAGAGAAGTTGGTCTTTCGGTTGTTTTACTAGGTTGAAAACTTATTTAGTTAAAATTCTGTGTTTAGTACTGATGTTAATATCTGGTTCTGTTCTTGCTCAATTTGTTCTTCTATTGTTCAAATTGTTCATGGGATGAGACATTTTGTTTGGTGTTGAATGGAATTTAGCTAGAGAGGTTTAGGGAAATTCTATTTTCATGAGGTAGAAACACTGGAAATGAAGGAAGAAGAGTAGAGTCAGAAGTTTCCAAGAGGAGCAGGGGAATCTACAACTGACGAGCTCAGCCAGTGGGTTGTCCGCTCTACCGGACATGGCCCGCTTGAGCAAACAGGCCACTGCCTAGTGAAGGGCGAGACAGAAGCTCGCTCGAGCTTTGGGAGGCTCTGCTCGAGTGGATGTTTCCCCGCTCGAGCGGACCCGGGCTTTGTCCTGGAGCTGCGTTCTGCACATTATTTCTCTGTTTTGAATGCAAACCTCCCCTAAGGATTCAATTATATTTAGAAATGGGGAAATTGAATCCAAAACAATTGTAATATGGAAATTGTAAAGAAATAAGGAAAATAAGGAGACCCTCTATAATTAAGTTACCCTAGAAATTCATTGGACTTTATCGAAGTCTCACGGTGCACTCGAAGACATCAAATGCTAGATAACTTCAGAGGCATCAAATTTGTTCTTATAAAACTACATTTGGACTTTGAGTGTGCATCGAGATGGCCCTCGGTAAACCATTCCAACACAATTAAATATTTCATTCCAGATTTGGAGATTTTATATATTTTTGTATAAATTAATTTTTCGGATAGCTTTGTGTGGTTTGTTTGTTACAAACCTTCAGTAAGGCTACTCGTTCGTTTCGATTTCGTGTGTTCGTTTATGTTTTGCTCAGAGTAGTCCTTTATCGATTTGAATTTTGTTTATTTGGTTCGAAATATGCTTTGTTCGGGTTTTCATTTCGTCAGCACCACTAAGCTTGGGTCGCTTTGTCAAGATGATAACCCCGCTTAGGATCCTCAAATATTTCGCCAACTGCAGTTTGGATACTTTGTTTGTTTGTTATCCGTTCCGCGGCGACTTTGTTTGACAACCATTTATATTAGGTTATTTATGTATAGGAGGTGCTCGTGTGAGAGACACTCTCACCTTACTATGAGAGATAAAGTGAGGGCCCTCACATCCATATCCAATGCCAACAACTTAAATGTGAGGGCCCCCTTCTTTGTCTCTTATAGTAAAGTGAGAGTGTCTCTCACAAGAGCACCTCCCTTTATGTATTATTCGTTTGCTCCGGCCATTTTATATGGCGACAGTTATTCTGATTGCTCTTATTACTTTGGTAATAGGAGAACACAACTCCATGTGGATTGCCATTGTTTTCATTTGATTTTTAGTTTTCTTTAATAATGTTCTCAATTGTTAATCCTCAAAATTCAGTATTTTGTCTTCTTAACTCATCATTATTTATGTTCAGCTTTCAAATGCACTTTTATGGTATTAAATGTGACTTGATAAATACTTGTGCATCTTATCTGCTTTATTCACCTGACAGGCCGTCGTGTCTGATGTTTTATTGTTTGATGCCAGATTTTGACCCCGTTGCCCATGAGGCAGAGCGAGCGGAGGAGGTGGTAGAGCCTCCGGTTGGATTAGAGTGGCAGCCCGATAATGTCATCTAGACATCGGCTTGGATTATGAGACTCGCATAATATTTTGGGGTTGACCATTATCATCTTTTGTGAACATGATACTTTAGCCTTTGTTGGCTTTATTTTGGGAATTGTATAACTTTAACTTACTTTTGGTATTGTAAAACTTAAACCTTAACATGGGTTTGCTACACGCTTCGTATATCTATTCATTCTTATGTGATTGATTGTTGTGGATCTTGTGAATCCTCACCACGGAAATCTATGGAAAACCGAAGCGAGCGAGCAAAATTTTTTGGCTTGTCGCGCTACGGCCCCAGATTATGGACTTGGTTGGCTCAGTCTCGGTCCGGGGGCGTGACACTTATGAATTCCCAGAATTCCAGAATTCCAAATGCTAAAGAAGGGTTGAGCATTTGGAATCCTACTTTCGAGGGCAGCATTTGGAATTATCAGAAGATCCAAACTCAACAAATACTACTCCACCCTACACTTTGCTGTTTGCAATAGATTCTGTCAGTTCATCCAATTCATATTCATGGTAATTGCCCAGCTATCACGTATATGGATCTTTGAAAACTATAGTTGGAACCAAATAAGGGAAAATTCTCAAATTTGAGGCTCATAATATTATAAAAGAATATCAAAAGAGATATTACCATTTAACTCTGGTTCACATTTTTTATTCAGTATGCCGTTTATTTTGATAACATCACATCTTTTTTTCCTGTAATGTTTAAATTTTATCAATATTTTAAAAATATTAAAGTATATTCCTGACACTGTATGTTTCTAACATGGTTAAGGGCTTGTTTGGTATCTCTACTCTTATTTTGAAAGAGCCAACCAAAACAGAGCCATGAAATATAGAGCCATCAAAAAAAGAAGTTAACATATGAAAACATGTTTGGTATTATATGGATCTATTTTAAATAGACTGTATGGCATGCCCTCTTTTTGCTTCTTATTGAAGGGGTATGCCTCTTATTAGAGGGGTAGTTTATGTCATTATTTAAAAAAGAAACATGATGGAAGATATATAAAATTTAAACTATGTAATATGATAGGCATATCTTTTAAAACCGTTATCAAACATTTGATATGCAAATTTATAACACTTCAAGACAAAGCATATGTCAACAAATTCATACAACAAAACTCCCTCAAACATACCACAAAATTCAAGCACCCAAATGGCACCTGCCTTCCCATTACGTGCAAACTCATACATAGAAATGAGTCAATGATCAAGATATATAAAAAGAATAAAATAAACTTTCATAAATTATTCATCTCAACAGTCTCCTCTTCATCATTTCACTCTCTCATAACCATCACCCATCTCATACTTCTTATTTACAGCCTCACTCCAATATAGAAGTTGGCAAATATACATGGCACAAATGAATGGAAAATCCCCACAGTTCATCTGATCGTCAACAACAACAACAATATATATATATATATCAAAAAAATAAATGAATCAGAAGAGAGGAACCGTTCCCTTCTCCTTCGCCTCCCTTTCTGTCCCTTTCATATGATCTCCTCTTTTATGTACACAAGAATCGGGTATAAAATTGATTTGATTATTACTTTCAATCCCAATTCACACAGATTTGATAATTACTGTCAAAAGAATTAATCCATCATCAAATCCGCTACTAAAAGGATCAAAAGAAGATCCATGGTACCAATGTTAGCCTCCACTGCGATGGCCAGGGCTCTGCTGCTTCTTCCTATTACTAGAGCCAAGGCTTAGAACCAAACTCAACGTGCAATACTGGGCAGGCTTAACACGCTTCTCCCTCTCAGTCTTGGCATCTTTATTCGGGGTTGTCTCATTGCTACAGGCAGAGTCGGCTTTGGACATGCCCCTAGAAAAATCCTAAAATTGCCTTTCTCCAAAAAATGAAAAATTCCTTTGGAAGCTATGAGTAACAGAAAAGTAGAAAGAGTGGGGGAGGATAGTGTATAGTCGATTGGCAGCGCTGGAGAAGAGAAGGTCGATCGAGATGATTTTCTGACATCTGGTTTCTCGTTTTCTCCTCTCCTCCGTTGAGCTGGAGGTCTTTGGTAACGAATGGGGGCCTTTTTGTTCAAAGGATTTTCGGTGCCAATAAAACACCGTCTATGGGCATTTTCGTCCAGAAAAATAGCTTCCGCCTCTACAATTTTTAGAGCCCATGCCTCTGTTTTTCACATGGTTAGAAAGTGGGCATTTCAATTTTAGAGGGTTTGCCTCTACTTGTCTATAGCAGGAAGAGGATAAAGTAATGTACCAAACGCTCTAATTTTTTCAATTTCTATCTGATTTAGACATTTAGACAAGTAGAGGGGAAAAATAGAGATGCCAAACATGCACTAAGTAATAAATCTTTTTTCCTTTTGCCTTAATTTGTTATTGAGATTTTAAGACAATCAATAAATTTTATTTATTTTATTATTGTTTATGGTAAAGGAGCATCACAACAACAAATTCTAGTTTACCATTCAATCGTTGCTTGCCTCTAATCAGTGGTAGATCAAGACAAAAAGGAGATTTCTATATGAGTTTTTAGGAGAAATCAATATGAGTCCGTGCTCCCATGCGAATAATCTTATACTCTATCCGTGAGAATGATTCTAACTCGTGATATTGATGCCATGCACCCAAAACGAATGATACAAATCTATCCATCACATGCCATTTCCGTAAATCATTTTAAACAATGTTTGGTTTTGACTTGCCCAGATTTGTTAGATCTTTTGTCTATGGACATGCTTGAATAATCCAATACATTGATCTAATAATTTGATGGCACCCAAATCATATTTTTGCAATTAATAGCTCAAATATATCCAACATTTGTCGTCCCTTTTTTCCCCCTTTTATGAATGGGAGTCCATTTGCTGAGCGCCGTGCTCTCACCACCCTCCAAAACACTGAGGGGCCCACTATACGGTCGATCAGAGTGGACCATCAAACATGGACTCCCTAATAGTCATGGGTCACGCACGGGGTTTGGTACACATCCTAGTGCATTTGATTGTTAGATCAACTATGCACTCATTTGCATGCTGAAGATTTACGGGGCGTAAAATAAGTGGTTAGGATGATGATCCATTCCTCCATCATTACACAAAGGGCTGTAACGGAGAGATCGCCATCCCCAACTGGGACCCAAGGTGGGCCCCATAAAGGTAGGCTTACTCTCACCACCACTGCTCAACTGAGGGGCTTTTTCTATATAGATTATTTTGCATATAACCCCTAAAGTTTATAGGATTTGTAAATAAGCCCATGTGGTTTTAATATTTGTAAATAAGCCCCTGACATTTCATTTTAATACCTTAAATGTTCCCAAAATCAATTGTCGTAATGAGAATGACCAACCACCATGAAGTTTGTGTTGAATTTTTATTAAAATGACACATTTACCCTTACATCCATTAAACAAGAATTACTATATTATTTTACAGAAGTAATATTATTTTATCTCAATTCTTAAAGAGGTCTCTCTCACTCAATAACTCTCTCATACACAGGAAGCCTAATCCTTATTTTAAAGCTTTCATCAATCTAATGGTGGGCCGTGGATGGATTACATCAATTATAACCAATTATAAGTATATCATTTTACAAGCATAACTTTATTTTATGTCAATTCTCAACGGTCTCTCACTTAATAATTCTTTAATGCACATGAAGCCTAATCATTATTTTAAAACTTTCATCAATCCAGTGGTGGGTTATGGATGGATTAGATCAAAGTACAAGTGTTAATTGTCTTGATGACTAATCTGAATTTAATGAATTAATAAGCTTTGTATTAATAAAAATGAAATTTATGTAAGGTTATTCTCTCCCACTATATATACTATAGTAACTATTTATGCTACAAGATTTAGAGAAAAATGAGTCCAAGCTTTTGAAAATATACATATAAGGATAATAGAGAGAAGGGCAACAATCTCAATTCACTCTGAAAACTTATGATGGTTGGAAGGCTACTGATTTTGGAGACATAGAAGGTATTATAATGAAAGAGTAAGGGCCTATTTACAAATAATAAAACACAAGGCCTATTTGCGAATCATAGAAACCTTAGGGGGTATATACAAAAAAAAGCTCTTCTATATATTTAAGCAAACCAAAAGATGATCATATGGAGCACCACGTCATTCCATATATCTAATATTCCTGACCTAAATTCCCCTAATTTATCTTAATCTAATTTTTAACTTTCCTTAACAACCTAATATCTATCCCTCATCCTAAAATTTTTGTATACCAAATAAAGGAATAATGAATCAATCCTAAAATCAAGCATCCTCTTTAAATATACTCATTCCTAAAATAAAAAAAAGTCTCTCATTTCTTATTAGAGCTTTTTGTATACTCCCATAAGGTTTGTAGGATTTGTAAATAGGCCCATAAAGTTTTAGTATTTGTAAACAGGCCCCTGCATTTTCTTTTTAATGCCTTTTATGTTCCCAAAATCAATATTCCTAATAAGAATGGGCAACTACCATGAGATTTGTGTTGGATTTTTATATAAATGAAAGCTTTGCCCTTATATCCATTTAACAAAAATGGGTATATTATTATTTACAAAAATACCATTATTTTATCTCATGTTCCAATAGTTTCTCTCAACTCTCTCATGCCCATGACTAGGGGTGGAGCCGGGTACAAGGGCCTTGGGACTAAAGCCCTCATCTATATATGAGAAAAGTTTAAATTCCCCCCTCCCCCTTGCAAATTCTAAAAACTAATATGTTTCATATATATATATATATATATTTTTCCCTTCCCCCAATACTTCTTTTACATATAGCAAAACACCACCCCCTCGCAAATTATAAAATTAATATTATTATTTTTTACATTTGCCCTTTCCCCCAGTATTTTTTTTTTTTACACCGCCTACATTTGCCCCTTTCCCCCCAATGTTTATTTACATATAGTTAGCCAAATACCAGCCCCCTCGCAAATTCTAAAATTAATATATTTTTTTACCTTTGCTCGTTCCCCCAGTGTTTCTTTCATGAAGCATAATCATGTATTTTAAAACTTTCATCAATCCAACGGTGGGTCATGTATGGTTTGGATAAATCATAGCCAATTGTAAAAATAAGTATGGATTGTCATCATGATCAATTTGGATTTAATGAAATGAGTCATGTATTGATAAAATAAATAAATTTATATAGGGTTGTTCTCTCCCACTAAGTGCAATTGTTAATGTTACATGCTTTATAAAAAAAAAAAAAAAACTTGAGTCCAAGCTTTTGAAATCATGCATATAAGGATACAAGAGATGGACAAAAGTGTCATTTCGCTTTGAAAAACATATAGTGGTTGGAAGACTATTGATTTTGGGGACATGAAAGATATTGAATTGAAAATGCAGGAACTAATTTACAAATACTAAAACCTCGGGGGCCTATTTACAAGTCCTACAAACCTTGGGGGATTTATACCAAAAGCTCTTCTTATTAAGATACTCATTCATGTTACTTATGCTACAAAGATAAAAAACAGTTATTGAGAATTTTGAACTTGAAATGTGAGAAGCTTCATTTTGAACTCGTAGATCTCATAGAAAATGTGATATGGACCATTCAATTGACGAGGTGCTCTTTGGATGGGGTCTAAAGAAATTAAAACATGGACCCATCTTTAGAAGTCATGGTAGGAATTAGTAGCTGAGGCCCGCCTTTAGAAATTATAACATGCGACCCCACATTTAGGAATTAATAAAAGGCCCATCTTTAGAAAGCTTGTTGCATGTGGAGCCCATATGTAGAAATTACATGGGATCTATGCTAGAAATTATAGCATTGGACCCACCTTGAAGCATGTGGAGCCCATATGTAGAAATTACGGGGGATCTATGCTAGAAATTATAGCATTGGACCCACCTTGAAAATTGTGATACTCAGGACCAAACTTTTCTAAAAGTCACAGAGTGGGACTTACCTTCTAGGGATTAAAGCAATGAGCCTACTCTTAGAAATAATGGTATCTGAGTCTACTTTTAAAAAATATAAATCTTTAACCTTTCTTTTCGTTACGACTTGTACGTGGACCCCATTAATCACTCTAAACCCTTATGCAATTTCTATTTCATTTTAAGATAAAACATCAACTATAATCGAGACATCAATAAAGGACTACCACACGTATGCAATGGCTATGGCATGATCATTGGTGCACAATCTTAAATCTGGAATGCCTATCACTATAGGAAAAAATCACTGTATTATGTTTTTAATTTTTTTTTCATTTTATGTATGAAAAAAATGATTTTTGTGTTTGTTATCTAGTTTGATTTGATTAATGAAAATTCAACAATGTAGTAATATACTGCAGTGTTTTTTTTTTTTATTAATAATTATTTTCTTCTTGGTGGTACTTGTAGGTGAAACTTCAATGGAGAATTGTTTGATAACTGCAAAAGAGAATGCTATTCAAAGGACATCTTAATTATCCGTGAAGAAATTTTTTAGAATGACTATTTGTGAATGCAAGTTTCTTTCTTTTAGATATTTGGAAAGTTTTTATTGAGACTTTATCAATCTTTTTAACTGAGGGAGTTCTTATATTTCCCCTTTTTATTGAAAGTTTCTAAGATTTGAGCTTGATCAATTGCTTCAGGCCAAGGAGAGTATGTACAAGCAGCGAGCTAGAGAATTGGCAGTAAACTTGGGGGATAGTAACACCAAGTATTTTTATCGTCTTATGAAGGAACGACAGTCACAAGCTTATATTTCTCAGATTACTGATACAGATGATAATATTTACAATGATCTTTCAGGTATTGTTGCAGTGTTTGTTTCTCACTTTCAAAATATTATTGGACCGGAGATGCTTTGTCAATCTCCTGATTTATCTTAGGTTACTCCTCATGGGGGTTGTCACTGAAGAGGATGCTTTATCCCACATGAATCTGGTTACCATTTCTGAAATAGAGAATGTGATTAATGCAGCTAATCCTAATAAAGCCCCTCGTCCTGATGGCTTCAATGCTCATTTTTTCAAAGTGTGCTTGTCAATTATAGGCAAGGGTGTTTGTGCTATCATTACATATTTCTTTAAACATGGTTCTATGTTAAAGCAACTCAATGACACTTTCATTGTGTCGGTGCCTAAAACTGAAAATGCAAGCTCTCTGGATAAATTTAGGCCTATTACTTTAACAAATGAGTTGTATAAAATCATAAGTCGTATTCTGGTAAATCGACTTAAGCCAATTATTGCTAAGCTTGTGAGTCCAATGCAATCAGCTTTTGTGCCAAGTAGAAGCATCACAGATAATATCCTTCTTGCTCAGGATTTGATTCATAAATTTCATGTGAAATAGGGAATTCCAAGAATGTGCATTTAAGCTTGATCTTGCCAAAGCGATAGTGTTAGATGGGATTTTTTGGAGGCTGCTCTTAGATGTCTCAAATTCCTAGAAAGAGTTATCAAGATTCTCATGGTGTTTTCGATGCAAAATTTTCAGTGTTGGTAAATGCTGCTGCGGAGGGCTTTTTCAAGGGTACTCGGGGGTTGAGACAAGGTTGCCCTTTATCTCCCTACCTATTTGCTATTGTCATGGAGTTCTTCTCTATTATGATGAATTAATATGCTTTCACTAATATGATTCCATCTCCTTTTGTGCAAATGGATGTGATCATATCTCATTTGATGTTTGTTGATGATCTGATTGTGTTTAGCAAAGCTTCCATAGGTGCAGTAGCTACCCTTAAACACTTTCTTCACTGCTTTAAAGAGTTTACAGGGCTTGGAGTCAATTGGCTAAAAAGTGTTATCTTTTATGCAAACTGCATTGAGGAAGATCAAACTGTTATCTCTTCAATCTTAAATGTTCAAAGAGCGAATCTTCCAATCAGATATCTGGGGATACCTCTTTCATAAAAAAGGCTAAATTTCAATGACTGTCACCCGCTTTTGGCCAAAGTGCAGTGGTGATTATCCGGCTGGAAAGCTAAGGTGATATCTTATGCAGGAAGATTAGAGTCGATTAAGTCCACACTATCTTCGTTTCATTTATTCTAGATGACCGTCTTCCTCTTCCCTCAATCAACTTTGCATGCTTTAGACCGACAAACCAGAGATTTCTTCTGGAATTGCTGGTCCTCATCTTATCTTCATCCTATAGCTTGGAGCTCCATTTGTCAGTCGGTTGCTATGAGAGGGCTAGGTGTTCACTCTATTTCTGGTCTTGCAAACGCAACACTGCTACGGCAGGTATGGAATGTTGTTATTCATAAAAACACTTTCTAGAATATTTGGGTCAATGCAAGGTATTTGAAGGGAAAATCCTTCTAGGATGTTCCAATTCCAAAGTTTGCTTCTTGGGGTTGGAAAGGTATTTTAGCACTTTGACCTTCGACATTACCTCACATAAGATTCTTGATTGGAAATGGGCAAACAACAAACTTTTGGATTGATCCATGGCTTCAGGGGGGTCGTCTACGGGACTATTATGGCTCTTGAGCTATGTATGGTATGGGCATAGGAGCTGATATAAGGGTTAGTAGATTCATTCTAAATGGTGATTGACTTTTTCCAACCCCTACATTGAGTGACCTAATGGAAAATTTTCAAATCATCCCTAATGAGACTAGTCCATGGCCTAACTCTAATGATGAAATTGTTTGGACACTTGAAGAAAAAGGGTTATTTTCTTTAAAGTCTACCTACAAATTTATTTGCAACATTCCTAACCAGCAGATTAGTTGGACATTAGTTATATGGTTCAAAGGGTGTATTAAAAAGCACTATGTATGTGCTTGGATGTTCTTTAAAGAAATGCTCAAAACAAAGGATTTCCTCTTACAAAGAAATGTTGACTGTGATACTTGTTGTGTTCTTTGTGATTGTACATGGGAGACGGCTACACACCTCATGCTTCATTGTCCATATTTGCAAAAGATTTGACAGTGCTTCTTTCTAAACTAAATTTGATTCCAATCAGTTGTCTTGATGCTCGTGAGCTTTTAGATTCTATTATCTCTCATATTGATTAGAATAGTGTAGATACCATTACTCTTGGAAAGCATCTTTTTAATGCTTATGTGTGGCATGTGTGGGCTGAATTAATGCAAGGATCTTCAGGGTCAAAGCAACGCCAAGTGGGTCTGTAGTGCAGCACATTGTTCAGGTGGTGACAACTAGAATCTTGTATCTTGGGCTCATATTACTAGATGACATTCATTGTCATTGGAATGTTCCTTCGTATGCTCCAATTATACTTAAAAATCTAATTAGTGACATAATTCATGGATGGCAACTTTCCATAGTTATATCGAAGTAGATTTTGGTTGGTATTTTATGGAGAGACATTCACCACCCTTGGAAGGGACAAAGAGTATACTGATGAATCTTTACGATGGTATCGACCAGCTTATGCAACTTGTTCCAATGGATGTTTCATTCATTACTATTGAGATTGATACTTCTTTGCAAAAACTACTTCTCAATCCAGATTATTATAAATGGCTTCTGCGTTTCCAAGCGAGACGCCTACATGCAGTGGTTACTAGCTATGCTCACATCCACTTTGTGCCACTACATCCTCATGTTGTGTGCTTCAGCAAAATCATAAGCAGATCTTTTGGTCCTCCACTGCTGAATGTCGATAATATTGACCTTTGGTATAATTCTATTAATGATGGACTCTAGATATTATTCGGTAGTTTGGTCCATTTATTTGATTAGTTTTGAGTTGTTTTGGAAGAGGTATGCCCTTCGGAAGTTTTTATAATCATCTTAATAATAGACTTCCATTTCTGTATATTTTATTTGAGCAATTGAAGAGTGAACCTTCTCCTAAATTTTTTTTTTCCTGATTTTTAATGCCTTCTAGCTGTTTTTTTCTATACTAATAGATCAAAATGTTTGACTCTTGCATTAGATTTATTTTAGGTTCCTTGTAAATTTAGTTTATAATAATATTTCAAAAACAATATTTAATTTAAAATTTTTATTTTAATTTCTGGCCTGGGTTTAGCTTGGATTTTTGTTGCTAATTATGAATTATGAGTCAATGAATATCATTGACTTTGCTCAGCGCCCACCAAGTCAATTCAAATTGGTAGGTCAATTAAATCAAGCGAGTCAGATCGAGTAAGCAATCCACCCCAATCCATTTATAACCGACCTAATCCTGGCCCTACTTAAAGTATGCTCGAGAGTTGAGTATATAGAAATGGGAACCACGTTTGGTGGGCATTAACTTGATTGTCCCCACCATGAAATTAAAAGGCCTTGGCTGAGAGATCCTGGGCCCTCAATATTTTAAAAGAAAAAAAAAAGATCCTGGCCTCCAACCTTGAAATCATCTTTCAAATATAGTCTTGACCACCGTTTTGTTCTCTTAAACTGATAGAGATTGTCATATGGAAATTTTAGTTGATCTGTGGCCCACTTAAATTACAAAAATGAGGGCCCCGCGTCAACAAAATCAAGGCTCGAGGATATTTTGGGATTCCTCGCGTCCACAAAATCAAGGCTCGAGGATATTTTGGGATTCCTCGTGTCAAAGATCGCACGAGTAGTCTCAGCAAACTTGCTGGGGAAGTAGCTGTTGGGAGAAGATAGCGAGTAAGCCCTTCGTGTCGTTGACTGCCGCAAAAATTCATGTGCCCGCTTTAACGGTATTTCCTAGCAGGTGCCATCTGGATCGTTCATCACATCACAAGATCACAATAAATTAAAAAATAATAAAGATTTTAAGCCAAATGCCTTATCAGCGAGAATTTTAATGGCGCAAGATATTCTCCGCATTCCAAACTGCAGTAAACGAGGTTAGTCGTCCAAACTGAAGTTATAAATAAATATGTTCACTTCAAATATATGGGATATCATTTCACAACCAGTGGATTTTGCTCACCTCTGGATTGACCATTTGATAAAAAACATGATGATAAGTATGATTTTATTAACCTCGTTCTTCATCAAATGGTGAATCCAACCGTGGGACATACTTCAAATTGATGCAAAACTTGAGGACTGCCATATACCGTAATGTATTTATTTCGAATGATTCATATTTCAGTAGGTGGGTTCCAACAATGTGGAGTTCCACCCTTTAAAACTCAATGCAAATTATTTAAATGGGTTTGGAAGAGTCATTTAATCTGAATTAGAAATGAAGGCTTTTAAGAATATTTAGAGGTGCCTGGTAAGAAATAGTGTTGGTGCGGGTGTGTGTCAAAGAGTATGGGATGGAGGTAGTAAAAATAAATATGAACGAACGGTAGGTTAGATAGGAATGAAGAAATAAAAGGGGCGTTCAGCAATAAATCCCTAAACATTTCACTTTTTGGCCTTAGATTCACAATCTTTTTTCACCGATAGGTCATTTTTCTAAATTTGAAACCTAAAATGTCCAAGTTACCATTCTTTTAAAAGTTCTTATTTATTTAAAGATAAATCATATCCCATGATTAGTGAGATATGCCATTAATTATAGTCAACTACCATTTAATTGGCTACGATTAAAGAAAATCTCATTTATGAGATTCTCAAATAAAATTTAAAAAAATATAAATAAATTTAAAAAAAAAAACACAAAATAAGTTTCAAAAAACTCAAATAAATTTGAAAAGACGCAAATAAATTTCAAAAGATGCAAATAAAATTAAAAAACACATAGATTTCAAAAAACGCAAATAAATTTGAAAAAAAAATAGATAGATTTTCCAAAAACTCAAATAAATTTTTAAAAAGAGTCAGATAAATTTGACAAAAAAACTCAAATAAACTTGAGAAAAACTCAAATAAATTTCATAAAAACTCAGATAGATCATTAAGATATCGCGAAAATAGTTTTCAGCCTTTGATTTGGTGAAAACTCTGTTGACCTGAGATTGGCCCAAGATGGGTCGTCTTCCTCTTCAATTCGTTTTTGGTTATGCAACCAGAATCTCGTTTTTGGTTATGCAACCAGAATCTCTTTAACATGCCCAGTAGGATCCTCTAGCCTCTACTTCCACGTGCGGTGATTGCAGCGAAGGGCGGTGGGTGGCGAGTGCTCCGGGGATCTCTTCGGTCTTCTTCCTCGGTCACGGCGGCAAGTGGACAACAACGATCATAGAACCTAGATGCTTTGTGATTTCTCTAGGATTTTGGATTTCGTGACCGATTGAATCAGGAAACCCTTGACTGACAGTCCAATCATCTTTTCCATGCCCGGCGGCGGAACTCCTTTTATCTGTGTCCGAGATTAGCAATCGGAACTCTTTTTCGATCAAAACAGAAAAGGAGACAATCCCCATCTATCTCCGACAAGTTCAATCCAATGTGGGGCCCACCTTGATCAACACATTTGATATTCCTCTCTTCGATTGAAGCAGATACATTTATCAGATTCGATCCCCCTTCTTCTTGCTGTTTTTGCAGGTTAGAAGTTGAGTTTGCCTTCTGCAACGAACAATCGTGGTAAAAACAAGAGATTCAGAATATCTCTTCTCCGGGATTCAACCAAATCTCGATTTTATCGTCGATTGCGTACCACAACTTGCCAAGAGAAACAGAGAGAAGAAGACCAAAGGGGATTCTCCGGAATGATAAAGAATGAGAGAGAACCTAGCTCAAGAGAAACATAGAGAATAAGACCAAAGGGGATTCTCCGGAATAATAAAGAATGAGAGAGAACCTTGCTCTAGGACTAAGAAAGAGAGAGACCGAAAAACTTGAAATTTTAAAATTCAAAATTAAAATTTCATACCTAAACACTTGAAAGAGCATGAAAATGTCTTTCGCTAATTATCCCAAAATAAAATTCATAATTATGACCTTAAGATGGGTGACACGTGGCATTGCTAAGGTTGCGGGTTCAGTTCTTGGCATCTGGGGTCGAGGACATTAATTGTTTTGTTACTCAGGAACACAATCGTCTTAAGCTAAGAAAAGAAATACGAATGCGAAAAAGGAAAAGGAAATCACCACCAGCTTTTCCTTCTCTCTCTCTCTCTCTCTCTGTATATATATACCCTATATATATATATATATATATATATTTATATATCTTCTTTCCGTCTTTCCTTCTTATAGCTTTTGACGAACATGCGCTCCTTGAAACGCATGAGAATTCCCTAGAATTCGAGAGAAGAAACCGTTACACTTCAAGATCTGAATTAAGGCAGGGAGATCAAAAGATGAAAATTATCTCCTTTTGTTTTTGAAACATTGATTCGTATTCACGGTAAAAGTCAAACTTTTTTTTTGTTCAAGATCGCCGGGGGTTTTGACTTAACATCGGGTTTCTTCAATTTCATCTTTCTCTATGTTTTTGCTTCTTCTTTTCGTGGATGCCGTTCGATTTTTGAAAAGTAGAGCGCGCAGTCCGTTTTCGGCTGGTGTAGCTTTGAGGTTCGATCCGTCGGAAGGGACTTTCGAGCATTAATTGATTGAGATGGAGATTTTGGTTCCGGGATAATGAGGAATCGGTTTTGTTGGATTTGATGTTGTTTTGACATTTGCGGGGAGATTTATGGTTTTGAGGGGTTCTTTTGGTTGATTATTGAAGAAAGTTGCAGTTTTAATAGATTTGAATGGTTGAATTTGATAGATCTGAAAGATATTTTTAATTTTTTCCCGCGTTTAGGTAATTGGAATATAGGGATTTGTTTGAATAGGGATCGGAGAAGGTATTTATTCTGTTTCTTGTATTGGATTTGATTGGGTTGAGGTTCTATTTGGCACGAATAGATCATGGAGCATACGATTGGTGGAAAGTTTAAGCTTGGAAGGAAGATCGGAAGCGGATCTTTTGGCGAGCTTTATCTAGGTACATTGATATGTTTGCTTAATTTTTTTCTCTTGTGCATTTCGATTTCGTGCATTTACAATTACATTATAGGCTGTTGTTATGTTTTCTGCGGTTTTGTTTGATCCAGGTGTGAATATACAAAGTGGAGAGGAAGTGGCTATTAAGCTGGTATGTGCTAGAGTTCACTTTGAATTTGATTTTTTGGATTTGTTTTTTTGGGTGATTTGACAGATAGTTTTCTCTCTTTTTTTTTTTTCTTCATGTTTTTCCTATTTGGAAAAAAAGTGTTGAACGAAAACAGAATTTAGTAAAAAGGAATAATAGTTTATTTTTGTTATTGTACATTTTGTTAATAAAATAAATCATTCGTCATCATTCATGGATGAACTCTATAGCCACTTCTTTTCTTTCTTCTTGTTAAAAATACCTACTTTCAAATGTGGCTCAAAGGTTAGCCACTTCTTTTCTTTCTTCTTGTTAAAAATACCTACTTTCAAATGTGGCTCAAAGGTTTAGGCAAATTTTTATTTTTTATTTTTTATTTTTTTTTTTTGAGGGCGCAGGGACTCTTGCCTACTTCCTCCATGGACAGCCTCAATGTATCCCACCTCAAAGCATTGATGTATTAATCGTCCATTTCGCATTTAATCTTCCTCACTGTATCTGGTTTCACCTATTTAGGGTTGTGGCATATCCTCCATGTGCAATGATTGTGGTCCTTATAGTGCATTGTGATTTTGTGGAGTTAACTAGCAAGATCTCGATCTTGGTTGCTAAAGAATTAGCCATTTGTCTTGTTATCCCATGTTCTGTTCAGACTCTAGTTAAAAATATAAGAAGGTCAGGTCTCCTTTTTGTCTCAAAAGGAATTCCCAGGCTATGACAGTATTATTGCCACAAAATATTCACATTCCCATTATGTGGATAAGATGGAACACTCGTTAGACACAAACTTGTTGTTTTGCTTTGATTGGCTCGCAGTTGTGCAAATTTTTGTATTGAGCAACGTACTTCCATATCTCTTCTGAAAGTACAAGTGTTATTCCCTTGTAATTCTGGCCAAGAATCTTATTGTTATAACAACATACAGGAATCTGTGAAGACTAAGCATCCTCAGCTTCATTATGAGTCAAAATTGTATATGCTTCTACAAGGAGGGAGTAAGTTATTACCCCTAAATAAAGTTGTTATATTTTGCCATCAGTATGGTTCTTTTATTTGGTTATAAGAATATTATTGATATGTTCCTTCAATGCAGCGGGAGTTCCCCATTTGAAGTGGTTTGGAGTAGAGGGTGAGTATAATGCCATGGTCATTGATCTTCTTGGGCCAAGCCTAGAAGACTTGTTTAACTACTGCAATCGAAAATTTACTCTGAAAACAGTACTTATGCTAGCAGATCAGTTGGTAATTACACCATTCAGCTGTTACTCTTTCTCTTTTTCTTACTTAGATCATCAGTCATAGACAAATGCTCTTGCTACAGAGTAATGTCTACTTATGGACATTTCATTGGCCTGCTGATCCTGCTAATCTTTTGATTTGTTTAGATTAATCGAGTTGAATATATGCACTCAAGGGGTTTTCTTCACCGTGATATAAAGCCAGACAACTTTCTAATGGGTTTAGGCCGTAGGGCCAATCAGGTATTTTATTGTGGTGCTCTTTCTATGTCGGCACCATGCTTCCTTAACCTGAAATAGTTTTCTGTCTGTTTAATTTGTGTAACCTTCTATAATTTCCAACTTACTATTTGTATTTTCAATTTGTTAGGTGTTTTTTAAGACGTCTTGAGATATGGTATTATTGGAAAGGTTTTTAATGGGGAAACAGTTGCAAGTTAGTAACTTGCAACTTGTCATTATTATATCTGTACATGTCAATGACCCCCACTAAATGGCTTGGTATGCACAAAATTCCTTTATGCGCTTCATGCTTAGATGTTAGGGAATTTGAGACCTGGTGGATTTAATATAAGATATGCCTATTTGGAAAGTATCAACACAGAGAAGTTGCAATAGAGTACATGGAGGTTGCGGGTTGGGACAACACAACGATATGGAGGAAGCTCTTCTAGAATCTTGGCTATGCTAATGGCGTTTCATCCTTCTAAAAAAAAGAAAAATACTTACGTTGGGAAGAGGGAAAACATGGTGATATATACATATGTTTTTTATTTGTTGTTAGTACAAGATGATATTAAGGAGTGGCTCAAATAAGTTGCGGTAGATTAGTTAGACATGGTCAACAGTAGTTTTGCAGATAGATTCTTTTCCTTTGTTCCTCTCTCTCAAAGGACAGTGGATGGTATATGACTTGAAATTTGGGAGGATTTTATTGGGTCTCTAGTGGTAACTTTGATTTCGTTTGTGCTCGTTTTACCTTAAATCGTTTGTATTATGATCTCAATTCTTCTGTTTTAATTTGCTCTTCCTGTAGGTGTATATTATTGATTATGGTCTTGCAAAAAAGTATAGGGACCTTCAAACTCATAAGCACATTCCATACAGGTATGTACTTGTTTAACCATATGCGAGATTTATTTCATCCTTTGTATGACTTCTTTCTAGTGTTTATGTTTTATATATTTATTTGATCTAGCCTGGTAGTTTTAATTTTTTAAATTATGTTAATGTGCTCCAAATGTAACGCATGGGCTTCAACTCTTTGTCACCATATGTCAACAAGTTGGGAAAGTGTCAGTAGAATAGGGAGTAAAATATCATGAAGATCCTCGGGAATCAATGGTCACTTGTGACAATTAATAAGCCCACGAGAGCCTTAGATCCAATCAACAAGATATTGAATGAGTTGATGAAATGTAGGGATGTAGAGATTGTAGAGAAGATGATGCTTCAGTACTTAATAAAAAGACTCTCTACCAAGTTTCGATGCTGTAAGTTCGAGGAGCTAGGGGAAAGCGGAGATGAGAATACCTTGGATGTAGTAGTGAGGACAGACATGATAGAATTTTGTTTTTTTTTTTTTTTTTAATTATTTTAAGTTCAGAATAAAGGGAACTCATCCTTAAATAGGGTTGACTAGAAAGTATAGCTCTCAAACCTAACGGCAACCAGATAGGATGAGGCATCGACGATGATTAAAATAAACTAGCGTTAAAAAAAAAAAGGATTAGAAAATGTGTTATTGAGACTAGGCAACGGTTTCCTCTACTTTGGAACAATTTTAAGATTGTAAAGGCCTTTTCTTGAGGTGGGTAGTTCCAGAAAAGAGATGAAAGAATTAATTTTTTTATTAAGTTTAGATCAGAATAAGGAAACACAACCTTACTTAGGGTTGACTACAAAGTAAAGCTCTCAAACCTAACCCCACGTAGATAGGTTGAGGCTTCAATGATGTATTTTTTTAATAGCTAATGATGATGATGATTAAAATAGACTAGCCTTAAACAAAAACTAGGATTAGAAACAATCTGTTATTAAGACTGGGCAATGGTTTCCTCTACTTCAGTGTAATTATAAGATTGCGAAGGCCATTTCTTGGGGTGGGCAGTTCAGACTTCAGAGACATATGATTGTGTTATTTAGTGTCTCCCTTATTCTCTCCTCAATCAAGGTACAATCTTATTTCCATTTCTAACCATTTCTTTCCTCAAGTCTCAAAGTATTCTCTTCTCTGTTTCTATTATCTACTCTCTCTTTTAGTATGTAAGACAATTCCATTTTATTTTTCATGGTAACAGTCTGAGGTTGTATTAAGAATAAAAGTTGATAATGCAATAATGCTGCTTAGAGGCATGGTGCCGAAGGATTAAGGTGTCTTTAGCCAATGCTTGGCTGGACTGGACCTTTCCTGCAGTAGCCATAGGATGACATCTCTAGAACACATCGATGGATGTGGAACTCTTGTCACTATGATGTAGAATAGATGACCCAAGTGTGCGGCCCAGCAAAGTAGTTTAGAAATTATTTTAAATTACTTGTTATTAGACGTTACAAGTTTATTTAAGGAGTATGATTAGAATAGTTTCTAATTTAGTCTGCTTTCCTAGTTGATTAGGTTTCTTAGCCATTTAGTTTGTTTCCCTTTATATATTACATTGTAGAGATGAAAATCGGAGATTTGACTATGGAATAAAATTATCATGGGTTTTTTCCCCTCGGAGTGGTGCATCCTCGTGTTGAAGTCTTTGTGGAGACATGTTTGAAGTGTTTGCAGCCACTTGCCTCGGCACCCACCCAAGCCCTATCCCTAGGCCTGCGTCATTGAAGTGTGAAATACTCTGTTCACACCCTAACAATCGATATTGGAGAAGGAAACATTGAAAGGATAAGAAGGATCGATCATAAAGCTCATTTAAATGTTCTGGATTTGCCATGGAGTTCACGAGAGCCTCAGAACTGATCAGTCAGGATCAGAATGAATTGATAAAATTGATGACTTAAGACTTTACTGTCTGATGATTGGTTTTCCAGCTTTGATAAAGATGGTCTCCTAGCCACCTGTTAAGAAGTAGCTTGGGTTAATGACTAGCAGGACTCAAACAGATTCGGGGACCAACGAGAGTCTTTTATAAAGTTTAAAAGTTCCCCTTCTGTCCTTTCTTTTCCTCATCGCTTTTACTTGTGATTGTATGGAAATTATCCCCACACATCCCGTGCCTTGACATTTGTGGGACAGCTTGTAAAAACTAGATTTGAAAACTTGTGATGCTGAACCGTGGTTCAATCATGCTTTCCTATGGCTTCTTGGACCCCTTTTTCTGTGCAGATCACCTGTGCTGCTTTGTCTCATGGTCTGCAACCTCCCTCCTTTGAGCCTGCTGTAAATCTACCAGACTTCCCTTTGGTTGCATCTAATTCACCCCTTCAATGGTGCCTTTGAGTATTTTTCTTCCCCCCAAGTCCAGAGAAGCTCCCCGTGGAGAACCTCTAGATTTGTACTGCCAGCGTGCCAGCGTCACGCCATAGATTTCTACTATGTTGCCCGTTGCTGCAATCGCTTTACCTTTTTTGATCTCTTCATAAGAGGATTGCCACGGTGGACTGGCACAACATCTCAGCCAAAAACCAATTTCAGAGATCTGTCTTATCAAAGACAACTTTTGTTGGGGGTTTTCTGTATAATATGGTTAAGGGTGTTCATAAAATTTCATTTGCGCTTAGCATTATTGCTTCTTTTGATTAAATATTTGGCAAATTTGAACCTTTTTTTTTTTTTTTTTTTTTGCCGAGATTGCTTTTATATATCTTTCCTATCATTTTGAAGGCCTTTTCTTTTTTAGTACATATTATGGATCAAAATATCTATGTAGCGGCCGATATATCGGGAGTAGCGGCAGTGGTCGGGGTGTATCGGCCGCTACACACCGATACAGTTATGTATCGGCCGCTACAAAGTTAAAAAAGAAAAAAAACAAAAAAAAAAAAAAAAGAAAACCCTACCCACTACCCCCATTCAGGAATTTGTAATAAAGGAAGAAGAAAGGGGGGAAAGAAGAAAACAACTGCAGGGAAGAAGACATACCTGATGGCAGTGGGCATCGAACCAGAAACAGGCAGCAGACATCAAAGGAACAACAAGCAACAGGCATCAAACACCAAATCGAATAAGCAATAGGCAGCGAACGACAAACGTCGAAGCAGCAGCATCAAACCCGCAGCATATTCCCTTTTTTTTTCTTCTTCCTCCTCCTCCGTCTCCATCATTCTTCTTCCACTTTTTCTTCTTGTCTTCCCTCCCTCTTTTCCTTCCCCTCCTTTCTTCTTTTCCCTCTTTTCCTTTCCCTCCTTTCTTCTCGATCCTTCTATTTTGTCCGTATGAAGAAAAGGGCCAGCAAATGCCCCTCTTCGAAATGGCCCCCCCCTTTTATTATTGAGGGCTTAATGTGAGATTCATGGCCCCAACAGTGGGGCCCACCTAGATTAAAAAAAGGGACCATTAATCAAATGTCCCAGGGACCTTTTATTATTAGCAGGCAAAATTGAGATTCATGACCCACCTAAATTAAATATATACACAATTGGTCAAATGTCCTTTGCCAAATTTCACTCAAGTAGATATAGGGCCTATCCAAACTTCACTCTGATAGAAATAAAGCCATAGCCAAATTTCACTTAAAAAAAGGATATGGGCCTATCCAGATTTTGCTCTAACAGGAATAGGGCTATAGCCAAATTCCACACTAATTTGAAAGAGGACATTTGCTAAATTTCACTCTAATAGGAATTATGGCCCGAACCAAATTGCTTTCTAATAGGAAATATGATCCTAGTCAAATTTCAATCAAATGGGAAATAGGACTCCAGCCAAATTAATTTCTTAGTATGCTAACAAACATGAATTCATGTGGACAGATAGATCAATACTATTATTTCATTGTCATTTAGCAACACATGACCTTTATGCAAAGAGGTGACTGCTACACCTCCCTATATTAGTTACTTTTGAAAACAAACATTAAATTCTAACATCATCCAATATTCTGGATTTTCTGGAATTTTATCAGGACTTTTTCAAAATGCACCGCTATGTATCGCCCGCTTCGTAGCGTTTTGGTAGCGGGCGGTTGCTACTGTTATTTTCATCCTTGGTACATATAGTGAAGTTGATGTTCCTTTTTCTTGCAGAGAAAACAAGAATCTCACAGGCACAGCTCGATATGCTAGTGTTAATACTCATCTTGGAGTCGGTGAGTGAAGTGATTGCTTAAGCATTAACATCTAAGAAAGATTCTTTGATTTCTCTATTCAACATATTTGTTTTCTTCCCCAAATTTTGATTGCTCTGATCAGTGTACCTATTCTTTGTTCAGAACAAAGCAGAAGAGATGATTTGGAGTCTCTTGGTTATGTTCTCATGTATTTCTTAAGGGGAAGGTCAAATTTTTATTGCAGAATTGTTTTTATGGTTCTTTCTTTTTTGGTGATTTTCTATTTTCTGAATAAGGCTGGATCTCTCTAGTTGCGGGCATCCATTTAACTCAACTTTTATGGTATATTTCAGCCTTCCTTGGCAGGGTCTAAAAGCTGGCACTAAAAAGCAGAAGTATGATAAGATCAGTGAAAAGAAGATGTTAACTCCTGTAGAGGTATATGTGTATACCTTCTCAAAAGTAGCTTTATTTTCAAAGGAGAAAGTAAAAATGGATGGATGATCCTTTTCTTGTTTAAGCATTAAAATTTAATAATTTTATATCATAAATATTAATATTGCTCAACAGGTGCTGTGCAAATCTTACCGATCAGAGTTTATATCTTACTTCCATTATTGCCGATCACTGCGGTTTGAGGACAAGCCGGATTACTCATATTTGAAGAGGCTTTTCCGTGACCTCTTTATTCGTGAAGGTATGTATTCTATTTTTTTTTATTGATAGTTGAGCAATGGTAAGTTGGGATTGAAACCATAATCTCAAGCTTCTGATTCTTATGTCCCTACATATATATATATATATATACATACTTAATGCCCAGATTTCCTTTAAAACTGATCGCAGAGCACTTTTTGAGAATGATATAAATGGCTGTTTAATTATTTAGAACTCTTAGCTACATCTGACTCTGTTCATACAAAATTGCAGGTTATCAATTTGATTATGTATTTGACTGGACTATATTGAAGTACCCTCAGATTGGAAGCAATCCAAGAGCAAGAGTAAGTGTCGTAAGGAACTCTGTTTTGTTAGGGGCCTCCATTTATTAATATTTATGCTGTATCATTTTACACAATCATGTTTCCCCCTTTCCTAGAAATAGAGAGTTTCAGACTGGTCATCCACCTTTGCAAAAATGTGCAATTATATAACAAGGTGTGAATATTATTCACAACTATTTGTTTATGAAAGAATTTAGGAAATGCATTCAGATAAATGGAGAAAGATGAATGTGATATGAGTATCTCATTACGAATTCCAACAAATAAGAAATTGACAACTGTTCATAATCTATATGTAATTGTGCCTCTGACATAGAAGCAATCATGTTTTGAATAGATTGTGATGCAGTTATGATTGCAATCAAGATTGCTTAGATGCTCTGGGGATTAGAGTAATGTAGACATTTCATATCCCAAAAGGTATTTGTTAAGTTCTTGAGTAATATGGAGAAACCTACAGTGGAGATTGAGGCCTACAAGTGAATGGGAGGGCTTCCCACAAATCAAATGAAGGAAAGCTTCCAAGAAAAGAAATGACTTCTTCCCTAACCTTTTATTTTCAGTCTATTCCCTCCAATGTGTCACCACCGCAGCACCAAAGAAATAGAAAATGAGGATGGAAGATAGAAGTGCTTAATAGATCTCACACCAATGCTTGTACGGACTCAAATAGAGGAAAGGCTGCGCCCCATTTCATAAAAACATGCAAAAATAGATGTTTCACAAAGAAAGAGAACCAAAGGCTTTCTCAAAGTAAGGGCTTTATTGATGTTTTTTTCTCAAATTTCCAAAAATCCAAAACACCAAATGTCACGTCCCAAAACTGGATTTCCTTAATGGTTCCAATTCCATGATGTAGGGATTCAAAGTCATTTTGATTTAAATGGAAAATTTAATCCCTGCACTATACCCACAGGATGTCACAGGTGAGATTAACCTGTATATTCCCAAATTTTCCTGCTGAAGCATAAATGAACAATAATAATATGAAAAATAAACAGAGCACATGTAGTCTCAAAATATTTACAACCCAAAAGTCTTTTGAGTTTACAACATAAAGAAAAGTGTTTTATACCTCCACAATAAACTTTTCCAAATACATCCACTATGAAACACTCTCCCTGTGCCGAACTCTTGCATCCAGATGACTAAGAAACATCATTAGTAGTCTACTCACTCAGTCCCGATGCAGTCTCTTCGACCGCCAAAGGTTACATTAGAAACTAAGCAAGTAAACTGGTATGGTAAACATAAACATGATATAATATTCTTATTAAGAATTGAAAATCATAAAATAAACAGATGCGTAAATAAAAATGCATGAAATGTATGAACATGTGAGTCATGATAACAAAGCTAACAGGAATCCTAACAAACCATATGGCATATCCACATCAGCTACATTGTCTCAAACAGTTGTAACTGTATGAGAGCGTGAACATAATAAGCATAAACATATCAGGGATACCATCTGATATTATAGTGTTATCCAACTTTACTTAAATAGGGCTACCTGGAGCATAATTACTCTCATAAGGGACTAAGCTGCAGTCTGTGTAACAAGTATAGTCCAACTTTCACCGCGTCCGGCTATAGGAGGACTGAAGCTAAGTGGTGCCAAATTAGGAAACACATTTCGATGAAAAATGGACTTATTTCATGAAAATAGAATTAACCTATCATAACACATTGTAACATATCATAACATAATCATATTGCATAATCAATTAATCTTAACAGATCATATAACATAAACAGGGTACAAAATTCATATAAACAAGTCATAAGAGTACAGGAGTTGATGATAGGATTTTTTGTAACATGATATTGCATGACCACTAAATAGCTAATAGGTCCATTATAAAGTCTGGAATCTGGATTGCCCAAGAACACCATTAAACAATAATGTGTATCTTTTAGGGTTGGCGTTATTGAATTTAATTTGATAACAGGACCCTCAAATAACACATTGTTGTTTAAACGATGTTAACTTTAACTTTAAACTTAAAGGCAACCTGTAGATCAATGTCTGCTTTAGACATCACCTACTATGATCTCCTAGAATATCAGAATCATTGAGGGTATCATAGGGTATCTTTCCAAGCTAGAAAACTAGGCCTGGAAATTAATGGGGTAAAACAGGATACCACGGTTTGCCGTGAATGAATCTTGGTTAGCCTTGAACATACAAATCTGATTTTTTCTGAATTTTCCTATTTTATTTTGAATATCGGTTAACCTCATGGGTAACCCACAGTTCGCCGTAGAACAAAATTAACTAAAAATTCAATTCTGTCTTTATAACCATAGTGTATCCATGGTAGGCCTCATGGTTGACCATGTGAGGTTTCACGGTTAATCGTGAAGAGCCTCACGGTTAGCCGTGGAGCTTCAGAACCTGCCACTCAATTTCTGAAACTCTGTTTTGTAAGCTTAAAACTCATATCTCAAAACGTACTTACTCCTACAGAAACATAACTGTTCTAGCTATCTTTGATCACTAGTTCACTACAAAAACACTCTTTAATCCATGAAAATCTGTTATACATGATAAAGACCATGAAATTGAAATTTTAACTTGAAAACTTGTATCTAGCATGATTGATCTGATATTCAGTGGAATTATCATACATGAAACGATACCATATGAGTTACTTGCCTTAAGCTGAGTTCTACTGACTACACCCAAAGTTATACAACCCAAGCTCACTCCAATAGAAAAAGGAAGAGGATACTGGAACTGGAGGAGCTGAATTTCAGCTGAAATATTGAAGAGGAAACGAGAATGAAGAAGAGAATTTGAGAATTCTCTCGATTCATAAATTGGTGGAAATTTTTTAAAAAATTGCAAATAAGTCCACTTATATGAAAATGCATCATTTCTGATTGAATGGTCCACCGAATCAACAGGTTCCAAGAGAAAAAGATGCTCAAAATATTGTCCCCGAACCAACGAAACAAAGAAAATGAAAATCTAATATTTCCAAATAACCCCTAGCCTTCTCTCAAATTACAAATTGGTTCTTTTTAGGGGTCAAAAGTCCACGAAAAATAATCTATTATTAATCTAATATACATAACTAGTTCATTAAGTAATAAACAAGATTATTTAGATAATAAGCACAATAAAAATCAGACTTCACACCAAACTGCTTCATCAAGTGGCCATACATTGTATTTATGTGAAAAGTAAAGAAACAAAACCCTAGTGCTAATTTCAACGAGTAAATCAACATAATGATGTTCTAATCTCGACCTTCAAATTCAATAAAAAAAAGAGACTAAATTACCCTTGAGATTGTCACTGACTAAATCCCATCAAAAGTGGGCTATAATTTTGTCAGATCTTGACAGAATCATGGTGCTATTCAGATATGATGAAAATTAAAATAAGAACCCATCAGGATCACAAAAAAATTGCGCCTATTGGGAAGGTAATAGAATAACCCATTCAATAGATCCAGTTCCATGTAAGTCGGACATTGTTGAGAACATACAATATGGCACTTATTAGAAATTAAAAGACAACCTATTAAGATGTAATATAGATAAATAAAATTGCCTGGATGATAGGGCCCTGCTTCCCAGGTTTGAGTCTTCATTGCAAACTTTCTTTTCATCTGCATCAGGTCCTTTGCATCCACATCAGATTGGCTCTTCCAAGTTTTATTTTGGATAATTTCGGCTGGAGTTCTTTTATGTTTTGTATGCTATTTTATTCTGTTTCTTTTGTCAACTTTCAGCAATCCACTGGAAGAACAGGAGCAACTGCTGGCCCATCTGCAGAAAGGGCAGAAAAAACCTCAGGTTTGTTAGTTTTTACAAAATCTGCAGGTTATGTTATTTCTCTGTTGTTTTTAATACATTCTTCTTGGTGAACCGATTTATCTGTTTTGTTTAGTGGGACAAGAGATTCGTGATAGGTTCTCTGGTGCAGTTGAAGCTTTCACTAGAAGAAACAGTTCAACTTCCGGTCTGCATGCTGATCACTCCAAACACAAGACTTCAGAGGATGTAGCTGCTTTCTCCAAGGAAGGGGTATTAAGTTTCAGTAACTTTTTTTCTTTTTGGTAGATGTGATCCTAATCTTTGAGTATCGACTATCAAAGTGTTTCCAGATATTATTTCATTTTATTTTAGGTAATACTGGAAGACTTGTAATATATAATTAATAAAAGAGTAACTTATACGAATATGGTATTGCGGAAGCCATTCAAAGAATTTGGTATTGTGGCAAGGTCAACACAGCACAGAAGGTACTGTGGAAGAAATCTGGGTAAACTCCTTTTATTAACAATGTGGAATAAGGTAGATTGATAATACTTGACTTCCAGTAGAGTTATAACAGCGGATGATTGGGTTTATGCCTGACTCACAAAGCCAAGTACAGTGATCATCATCTTCTGGAATATCGGCCTGTGACATGGAACTTGTGTAGTTCAGATCCATTCTAAATTATTTTTTTGTTGTCCTTTCCACTTAGAGCATTAAGCTGTTCACTTTTGTATGCACTGCAATAATGAATGTGACTGAGGTTCATACACAGTTGGGTTAATATTTCATCGTTGCCTTCAGTTTATCCTTAGTCACTAACTTTAGCTTTTATAGGTCAGTTCACAGGTTGGGACTGGCAAGGTGCCCAACAGGTCTGATTACCTATATTTTCTTTATTACCAATCCTTTTTGTTTATGGCATCCATTCATAAGCTTGTATACAATTCATTTCATGTCCTATGCAAAATTATAATTTTAGCTTATATTTAACTCATGAATTTAAGTCATGCTATCAACTTAATAGTAAAGATGGAAAATTTAATATTAGGAGCTTTGAACACTGAACCTACGTATGTGGTCTTTATTCTTTGGCATGAATATGAGTTTGGAAAAGTTGATATAATTCTATTATTATATAAATTTTTTTTTAATGAATGAACTAAAATAGAAAACTGTAGCTAATTGAATAAAAATACATTAAAACTATATAATTATTGCTAAAATCTAAGACCTATAGTAAAAAGTCATGTCAATTTTGGTATGGCTTGGCCGAGCTAGCCGAACATTTTTGGTTTGGCGCCTATGAACCACCCTCCTATAAGATTTCAGTCCAGATTTGTCCGAAATGGTTTGAAATCCTGGATTTTGGCCCTTAATTTTATCTATTATACCCAAACCTCATCTCAGTCTCAGGTGAAGATGAAGAAGAAGCAAAAGTGCAGTTGTTGCTTGCACCTGATTGTGTCGTCGACCATCATTCCTAATCGTGCGTCGGTGCTTGTCGGTGACAAGTCATCTCACCCTTCTTCATCTTTTTTTTATCCTCTCTTTTTCCACTCAATTTTCCTTCTTCAACTTGCTTCTTTTCCTCCTTCCTTTTCTTCCTCTTTCCTCTTCCTCTTCCATCTACGTCTTTCTTTCTCCCTGTTGGTCCTTTTTTCTTACCTTTGTTTTCTATTGCACAAATGAAAAAGGGTGAATGCCCTTTTAAGGGTTCTTTTTTTTTTTTAATTTTCCTTTTCCAATATAGCTTTGTGATACCTGGGCTCCACAATGTGGCCCACAAATTGAGAACCTAAACCACTCAGTAAATGCCCCCTTCATTTATGGGCCCTGGCCAGTTTTCACTCTAATAAGAAATGATAACATTATCAAATTGATCATGTACTGATCATGAGTAATATCTGATCAATATGAGAGTGGGCTTGTCTCCCATTAGAATGAAATTTGGCCAGCGTGTTCATACATGGGGGCATTTATTTTGAGCTGTTTAGATTTTTATTTAGTGGGCCCACTATGAACGTTTAAAATTCTTGTGAGTTCGAGCCTTATTTCTTTTAACTCTTTTTTTTTTTTTACTTGTACAGTTGTAACCTTTAATAGTCCCACTTAAAAAAATTCTCTTAAGACTGAAAATTCTAAGGACTAAAAAATTATTTATTTTCTATGCCTATTATTTTAATAGAATAAATTAAATTAGTATAATTTATATGTTATTTTACGATTTTAACAAAAAATTTATATTTATATTCATTTATACAATATTAAAAAAATTTATTTTTTCCGAAATAGATCTCTGAAATGTTTCACCAAAATTCCTAAGTCGCCAGAAACATTTCAGATTGGAACCAATTCAAAATAGTTTTAGAAATGAACTTGACAAGTAGGAGGGATGCAATCCAGCGTATCTGGGGAAAGAACCATGACGATTGAACCCAGATCAGTCTTTATAGATTTAGTTCTTGATCTAGATCTGGCATCAACTTAAAAAAAAAAAAAAAAAAAAAAAAAAAAAAAAAAAAAAAAAAAACAAGAAAAGAAAAAAGTGGATCTAATTCCGATTCATGTATAGTGCATTAATATAATTGGATAAAAGAGCTTTAAAAAAATTTAAAATATACGAGTGGTAATATCAAATGGTATATAATTAAAGTTAAGTAGACTATAAGCTATTTAAACTTAACATCTATATATTTTTTTAATATGTGAATGCAAACATCTTGTATTCTGATCCTCAGATCGGAACATGCAAGGATCTG
Organism: Camphora micrantha; assembly: GCA_003546025.1. Taxonomy (NCBI): domain Eukaryota; kingdom Viridiplantae; phylum Streptophyta; class Magnoliopsida; order Laurales; family Lauraceae; genus Camphora; species Camphora micrantha. The sequence continues at coordinate 2,308,566 of QPKB01000006.1, read as the reverse complement.
ATTGTGGATTTGATTGTGCTCTTCCTTTGTGTCCAATTGGGCTTGGAACCATTATTTTTGAAACTCTTGGATTCGTATCCTGAACCCTTTGATTCATATCAGATTCTAAACAAAAAGATTCATACCTATGAAATGAATCTCATTTACATTTGAATTTTACGATCTGACACTAGTTTTATCAAAACGGTTCGGGCGATTCCTTTGGGCTGCCAAATGTCTAATGTTAATAATTTTATTACTTTCTTTGTAATGTTTTCATTTTTAAGTTGTTTACTGATTAACAAAACCTCTTAAAGAATTTGTGGGATTTTGAGGAGGTTTTAAAGATAATAAGATAATTTATGGTTTTGTCCTACATTTCCCTTTTTTTTTTTTTTTTTATGTTTTTTTCATGAACACTTTAATTTTAATAAATGTGCTAAACATGTATGTTGATGATTTGGATTTTTAATTCTCCTAATAATATTGATATATTAAACATATTTAACTAGTTACTCATATACCATTTATCATATAGTAATAGGTGTTGATCTTATTTTTTAAGTAAGAATTCATGTTTGCGTTGTGAAAGAAATTTTATGCTGGCTATCAACCTACCTAAGGCAACCCTTTTTTATCCGGGCTCGGCACAGGCAGTGAAAACTGTTGAACTTATATAGAATTTATGTAGCTGACCCCAACATAGTTGAGACATGTCTTTGAGGATGATGATGATGATCTTCTTATTTGTCACTATATTGAGGCTTGCTATCGATGGAAAGTAAATGAGTTATGAATAACTACTTTTTCTATTTTTAGTATGATAGAGTTGTGACATCTATCAGAACGACTGGCGGAGAGACTAAAGAGTTTCCTATCACGATCGGTCTACACCAAGGTTTAGCGTTAAGCCCGTACTTGTTTGCCCTAGTTATGGATGAGATTACAAGACATATTCAGGATGAGGTGCCGTGGTGTATGCTATTTGCAGATGACATTGTTTTAGTGGATGAGACGAGAGAAGGAGTGAATGCTAAGCTATAATTGTGGCGGAAAACATTAGAGACTAAAGGGTTTAGGCTAAGTCGATGCAAGACGGAATATATGGAATATAAGTTTAGTCAAAGTAGGACATCTGGTAATAGAGAAGTAAGTTTGGGCACACAAAAGATTGTAGAGAAAGAAAGTTTTAGATACCTTGGATCTATGGTGCAACAGGATGGAGGGATTGATACTGATGTAAGCCACAGGATTCGGGCCGGGTGGACCAAATGAAGGAGTGCTTCGGGCGTCTTGTGTGATCGGAAAGTCCCCCTCAAGGTTTAAGGAAAATATTATAAGGTGGCGGTATATCCTGCGTTGTTATATGGATCGGAGTGTTGGGCAGTGAAGCATAATCGTGTTAAGAAGATGGAAGTTGCGGAGATGAGAATGCTAAGATGGATGTGCGGGATCACAAGGAGAGATAGGATTAAGAACGAGGAGATTAGGGGCAAAGTAGGAATAGCACCGATTGGAGATAAAATGAGAGAAAATCGACTGAGATGGTTCGGCCATGTTAGAAGGCGTCCAACGGAGGCACCTGTTAAAAGGTGTGAAAGCATGGAGATTGTCAGGAGTAGGAGAGGGAGAGAGAGACTCAAGAGAAGTTGGAAAGAAACTATTAAACATGACCTTGCCTATATGGATCTAACGGAGGACATCGCCCTAAACAGATTTGATTGGCGTCATCAAATCCATATAGCCGACCCCACTTAGTGGGAAAAGACTTGGTTTGGTTTGGTTTGGTTTACCATGAAAAGAAACTCCCTACAACTTTCAGCATGTTTCAATTCAGTCCCTTGAATGATTTGCAATACTATATCAATTTTTAAAACAAAACCTGGAATGTATGTTAGAATGGCAATTTTATAGAAGACGGAGCATCCTAGTTGAGTTTGTTGATAATATTGTGGAATTGAGAAATGTATATAATTAAATAGTGATATGAACTAATGTTTAGAGGAAAATCTTCCCTACAAGCAGACTGCATACTGTGCTTATGTGGTCCAGCTCATGGGATCACTTAGATGCTTTTCTATTTGTGAAGGTAAGATAGATGGAAATATGGGTCATGAAAAAAGTCACCCCTATCAGATTATTCTAGCCCTTGATTTAGCAGCCTTATTAGTTTATTGTCTTTTAATCATAGATTTCTTTTAGATTAATTCAACAGCTGAGTCAAAACTGGGCATGGTGCCAGATCATGGGAGGATAAGAGTGTCAAAGGAGCTGTAGATCAAAGGTGGGCCAAATTGTGCCCAATATAGCTGGACTGTACATGAAGTCTGCTCATAGGAGAAAGTTCTCCATGTTTATCTTGTTGAAGTCTAAGAACTAACAATAAGCAGTGCTTTTCCTTGATGTCTGAAACATATGTTGGGTAGCATTGTTGAAGGAAATTGGTTCTTGTTTCATATAGGGATAGTCTTTGTGGACTTGATTCACTCTATTCATAGCACTTTGGAATCAATTCATAGCCAGTTTAGATGGAATGTTCACTGTTTGATCATGTGGACATTTCAAAACCTTTTGATGATTCAGAAACCTTCTATTTATATTTTTTTATTTGTTTTATTTATAAGAGAAAAAAAATCTGTTTGCTTGTGTGTGAATGCTGGTGTTTTCTGATTAGAATCAAAATATTATTTATAACAGGAAATGCTTGGCTGTTGCATTTAATGCTCACATCATCAATCAGGACTATCCATTTGCTAGTTTGCCTCATTTAATTCATCAATGCTCAATTTATTTGCTTATATTTACAAAAAGGCATTGGTCATTTTTCTATATTTACATAGGAAAGTGGTATTGATCAAATATGGAGATTCAAGATGAGCATCAAGTTTCCCTCATTTCTAGTGGATGTAGCTCTCCACCCTTAATGAAAAATAATCCCTGGACATCCGGGGAATTTGGATGTTCTCTGGCCCTTCATTGTTCTCGTGCCTTACATTTCATAAAGCCTAGAGAGTAAGGCCATGATAACCATTTCACTCAGCTTGGAAATTAGATGTTTATGTAATGAAGTAATGGTTAGAATCAGCCCGGCAGTGTAAATTCCACCACAAGTCATGGAATGTGAACTAGAGCAAATGGATGGTCTGGCATAATGGTATTGTTGGTCCTAGTGTCAAAAAGCTATCTCCACTAGTCTGTATCTTTACCATTATTTTATGCTTTTCCCCAAACTTTCCTGTTCACTAATTGTGCCTTTTGCATTAGAGGTATGTTGTTGGCCTGCTAAATGCATCATGTGATTACCAATTGAAGTTAGAACTGCTTATCGATATTGCTCCCTCTATATCTTTGCAGGGATCAGAATCCAACCGAGGCCATGGTTCCTCGCGAAATGGTAGCGTGTCAAAGAGGGCTGTCGTCTCAAGCAGCCGGCCAAGCTCTTCTGTCGAGCCCAGTGAGGTGCTTAGTCGTACTACCCGGCTTTCAGGAAGTGGCCGTCCATCGACTGCACAGAAGACCCAACCTGGCTACGATAAATCCTACGTACCTCGAACTGCTGCTGCAAGAAGCTCCCGTGATGACCCTCTTCGGAGTTTTGAGCTTCTCTCTATTGGGACAGAGAAGAGGAAGTGAAGAGATAAAGAGGCAAAGAGCCACATGGTTCCTGGTAAAAGATTTTCTGTCAAGGTTTAATGGAAAGGCATTTGCTGTTTACTCATCTGAGTTCAGTATCTGGCCGTTGATTATTGTCTTCCCTTTTTCTCCCCTTCTGCTGGTGGAAATTGCTGTATCTAGAGAAAATATCCTTCCCCAGCATTCTCTTCGCAGTTGAAGTTTATGTGGTGAATTATTCCTGGTAGGAAGTATATCAGCTGTTGCAACAACATTTGTCAGTCTCTTGCCTCTCTGAAGCTTTAGAAAACTATTAGGTGTTTTTGGACTGATTCTAAGAATATTTCACTTGAGGGAATTGTTTATATGTGAGACTTTTTTTTTTTTTTTTATATTAATAAATACTAGATCTCGCATCTTGCACGCTCCACCTGTGGGTGCTGTGGTTTGGATTGCTTTGAATGTTGATGATCTGCAGCGTATTGGTGAAACTTCGGAAAGTAAAGTCTTCCAAGTTCAGTTTTGAGTAGTTATTAGAATTCTTGGTACTTTGGTTTTCAAGCATATCTAAATCGGATCGATCCATTACGTATCCAACCTTTTTGGAAGGAAAGGGTTGTGTTGGGCCAAATTTTCACTTGAACGGTTTTTGAGTGCAAAAGGATTGTAATGATTTAGTTATTATTATGTCCAAATCTTAGAGCCAAAGTATATCTGGGGGCCGTTTGTTTTAGTGCAAAAGAAATCGCCTTGAAGTACACGATTAAATGGAGAAGGGAAACATAAAAACAAGGGGGATTCGGCGGTGGGTCCCTGAACATTTTATTTTATTGCCTTAGGTCTACAATCTTTTCTTATAGTGTGATAGGTCATTTTTTCAAATTTGAAAACTTAAAATGTCTAATTTACCCTTTCTTCAAATCATATCTCACTATTAGTGGATAAGCCATTAATAATGGTCGACTACCATTAAATTAGTCACGATTAATAAAATTCCACTAATGAGATTTTCAAATAAATTAAAATATTTTTTTTTTCAAAAAACAGGAAACAAATTTCAAATAAATTTCTAAAAATGAAATAATATTAAAAAACGCAAATAAATTTCAAAAGAACGCAAATAAATTTCAAAAAATGAAATAAATTTAAAAAAATGCAATAAATTTCAAAAGAATATAGATAATTAAAAAAGACAAATAAATTTCAAAAGATCCAAATAAATTTCAGAAAATGTAAATAAATTTTCAAAGAGGCAAATAAATTACAAAAGATCCAAATAAAATTAAAAAAATATAAATAAATTTGAAACGACGCAAATGAATTTTGAAAGATTAAATAAAATAAAAAAACACAAATAGATTTGAAAAAAACGTAATAAATTTTCGAAAAAACTCAGATAGATTTTTCAAAAACTTAGATAAATTTGCCTAACACACAAAAAGACTTATTCAAAAATTCAGTTAAAATTTCCAAAATGAAGATAAATTTGTCAGAAACTCAGATAAATTTGTTAAAAACTCAGATAAATTTTTCAAAAAATCAGATAAATTTGTCGGGAACTCATATATAATGCTAAAAACACAGATAAATTTCTTAAAAACTCGGATAGATTTTCTTTTGGGCTTTTGAAACCAGGTCAAACCTGACCCAACCTGACCCGGACTGGAACCGACCCTCTGGGTCATCTTCTTCCTCCTCTCGTTCTTTGTAATTTGGATTTCTACGACGGTGATGGTCCACCTTCTGTTCAACTACCAATCTGAACAGTGATGGCCCACTTCTAGATATGGCAGGCGGAACGGAGGTGATTGCTCACCGTTCAATCTAGTTATCGTTCTCCGAGGACCGGCTAACGGCGGTGGAACTTATGCTGGAGGCGAGAGAGGGAGTTTTGAGCTGTATTATGATGATAGTGCAGGATCTGGTCTCTGCCCGCTGCCGCCGAGCATGTCGGAGATCTTGATGGGATTTGGATTCGATCGGCTTCTGGATTAGTTGTCGCAGATCAAGATAAATGGTGTCTGGCGGTGCGAGCATCACCCGACGTCGAAGGCCGCCGTGGAGTCGATGCCAACGATCGAGATCATCATCGGCCACGTCGCTGCGGAGTCTCACTGCGCTGTCTGTATGGAGCAATTCGAGCTCAGATCTGAAGCACGGGAGATGTCCTGCAAGCATATCTACCATCCGAATTGAAAACCCATTCTACTATTCTTCCTCTTCATCATTTTGCGATTTTGAGCACAGTGATGGCCCACTTGTAGATATGGACACCGATTTCTCGTCTTGCCCGAGTCCGGTGTAATAGCAAGAGCAACACTAGGCGAATCCGGATCCGGGTGTTAGATTGTATGGACTCAATCCATCAGATGATGTAATAAATTGATTAATTTCTTTATTTATCAATAATATCATGCTTTCCTTTCATGAGATGAATGGTGTTTTACTACTTAATACACATGACCAATACATATGACATAAATGGTTCATGAGATGAACTGGGTCCCATTAGTATATTGGATGTGATATATGTGTATGGATGAGATCCACACACGGGAGACATGTGTCACAAATCTTATACTTAAATATCTTCACAACCAGTGATGAGACTGAGTATCTCATCTGATAAGGTTGCAGCGCTTTGATCACTATAAGATAGTGTGATTTGTCTCGATCATCAGAATGTAAGATTCTGGATCACGGTGCTGGTACATTGGATGTATTGAAGGACCATGACAAGCACCTTATAGAATACTGTCTCGAGTTTAAGGTTTGCTCTCATAATTCCCTAGCAATAGGCTCTCAATCTTGAGACATTGATGAACTCAAGTTTCTATCTATTCATTTGCTTTGAGTCACCAATGAGTGAGGCCAACTGCAGGTCAACACCTCGGTGTCTTGGGTACGTGGTAGTAGGACTGTGAGAACATCCAATGGTCAAGATGAAATCTATCTATATTATCCCCTTGTGCCAATTAATGGATTTGTCATTAGTAAGTGCGCACCCATCTCGATTAAAAGTTAATTGGATGGTACTGATGATCACTGTGATTAATTGGGGCTTAAGGATAATAAGATGTGGATGTAAATTGGTGGGACAGTTTTAGTCCAATTAATCCATGGATATTGATAGAGGGGCTTAATTGTGGTAATCGGGAAGTTTAGGGTCTTCATTGTAATTTATTCCTAAGACTGGAGTGCAATTGCATTTATATAGTGGTGTTATTTGCAATTAACTGTGGGCCCGGATTGCACATGAGATGTGGGGTCGCGGTGTCCCAGTTGGAGCCAGCTTTCTATGGAATCCCTAGTGGTCCCCACGCTAGCCCAAGTTATTGGAAATATACTAATCCGACTAGAACTCTAAGATGAAGGAATTAGGAAGTTATTATTTCTATTTGAAGTGAGACTTCTAATAGTGGTAATAGTAAGGTTACTATTTTGTGTGGAAGTAGGACTTCTATTTCAATTAGTACAAGAGAAGGAGGTTGCTTAATGCTATAAAAGGAGTACCAAAGGGGCTGGGACGTTTACAACCTTGGAATTCACGCCCAGCCCCCTTTGTGCAAGAGTTGCACATACTTCTCTTCTTCTTCTAGTTTCCTTTAGAGCTTTTAGTTGTTTTCTTTAGGAGATCCCACCCATCTTCTTTAGAGAAGAGATCCGGTATGTGTTATAGCGTGGAACACAAAGAGGTCTTGGAGATCTAAAGTAGTTTCCTTCTCCATTAGAGCACAACCGGGCATCAAAGGTATAATCTGCTTCTCTATCTATTGTAAATTATTTTGCATGGTGTTGCTTGTATTATTGTTGTACATGGTATATGAGTATGAGGGATTGCATCCTGGATATGGTTAATGGCCTTATGGGCGTTTGATCCCTGAGTCAAGTGGGTCAAAAGTTTTGAAATCGCATCCACGATGCCCACCTATTTCCAACAATTGGTATCAGAGCCTTACCTCATCTCTAATCATGTTAGATCAGCAACCTAGATCTAATCTTTGCATGAGATGTGAAGAGATTAGACTTAGGGCTTTGAAAGGATCAGATTTGATTTTTGTTTGCCTTCTATATCTGATATGAATGCTATCAAAGGGGTTGGTTCGAACAAGAAAGAGAATTTTCTGCAGGTTTTCCGAGCAGGTCGCTCAAGCGAACTTACATCCGCTCGAGCGAACCAGGTTTTGGAACAGTCCGCTCGAGCGAACAGGTTGCTGGATTTTTCTTTTGGAAGTACGGGATTTTCATCATGAGATGATGGATGGTATCCTTTATACCAAACCGCCGGGGGACACCCCGGACCCCCTCTGCGAAGCGCATATTATATCGAAGTGGTAACATGATTTTGTGAGTTATATGAGATACTAACTTGCAGGTGATAATGTCCTCTCCATATGGGCCACGACTTTTATTTTCTTTTATATGGTTATTGGTTTATTTGTGGTTAAGTGTAAAGGGCATCATGGTTTCCTTGGTTTCCCGTGAAAGGGCAAGGCATGGTGAATTTCCCTATAGCCCTTTTATTTCCATGTTTAGATTATCATGTAAGTCTCATTCTTGAGGCATAGGAATTCATGTAATTTTCAATAATTTGTAAATTCTGGTGATGTCTGAGACGAAGAAGGAAAGTGAAGTTGGACTCCTAATCAAAGAGTTTTGGAGATGCCCAAAGAGTTTGAGGAATCCCAAAGTTTTGGAAAGTCTAGAAGTCCAAGAAGTCTACTCCGCTTGGGCCATGTGGAGGAGAGGACTAGTTTCTATTATTAGCACTTTCTATTTGTGGATGGTTGCTTATTTTTAGAATGTTTCCAAATCTGATCCAAACATAGCAGTTTCCAAAATTGGTCAAATCAAATTAATTTTTGGAAAGAGTTCTAATTAGAGTTGGTGGGCCCATGAGATGGATCCATTGGTAACACTAATTCAAGAAGTTGGACTTTCCTCAAAATAACTTGACTTGGAACCAATCATTGGTCATATCATGAGATGATTTGATGTCTATATATAAGGGCCCATATATGCTTATAAGGAAATCTTCAATTCTAAAATATTAAGTGGGAGCGGGGCATTTATATTTAAAAATCCCCATGGTTTTCCACCATAGGTCCATTGTAAGGAAAGTATTAGCCTCGCGCCATCTTCAGAATGGCCGTTCCCCACGGAGGGCTTGTATTTGTTTGGATTACTAGATATGGATCTCCTATGGATAGTATTGGTGAGACGGGGCGGGGGTCCACTCCCCAAGGAGGAGCTGCCCGCAACGGTTGTCATACAATGCTAGTTGGTGGGTCACACTTAACTAAAATAATGATGTAGTATCCCCAAGGATTTGCCTCATGTATTTTAGAAACCAAATCCAATCGGGAGTCATACATTATTTGGTATGACATACCTAGATAATAATGAATGATGGGGATCATGGATAGTTAGTCATAATAATAATTTTGACCAACTTTTGATCCGCACTAATCTAGGTGGTATTTGCACTCCCCAAGGAGGCATACCCCGGGGATTGGGATTCCGATGTATTCTGAATTTTGTGGTTATGAGGATTCCCACATAAATTTGGTAGAATACTAAAACCTAATGTCATTTAAATTCATTAATTGAATGTATGGTTATGTGCTACAGTTTTTCAAGCACGAATTCAAATACTTTCAATCCACTTGCGACCATCTTCAACCAGAATAAGTTGGTGGGATCCAACTTTGTAGACTGGAAACGGAACCTGGATATTGTCCTTACTGCTTCGGGATATAAATATGTCCTTACCAAACCCCCCCTTGATGAGCCTGGCCCGGATGCATCACAAGAAGAAAAGAAACTTTACACCAAATGGGCCAAAGACGATGAGATGGCCCGATGTTACATTCAGGCATCCATGTCTAGTGTTTTGCAACACCAACATCAATCCTATAAGGCTGCATACGATATTATATCAAACTTAGAGGAGATGTTTGCGGAACAGGGCAGGCCTGCTAGGCAGGCAGCTATGAGGATGCTCATAAGCACCAAGATGGCTGAAGGTACATCGGTACAGGAACACATGGTGAAAATGATGGACTCATTAAATGAGTTAGATGTACTGGGGGCTGCGATTGATGCAGAATCGCAGATCGACATAATCCTTGAGTCACTGCCAGAGTCATTCAACAATTTCAAAGTTAATTACAACATGAACAAAATGAATCTGACTCTGGCTGAGCTGTCTAGCCAACTGGTAGTGACTGAAGGGATTATGAAGAAGAAGCCAACTGCCCTAATGACAGAAAAGTCAGTTGCCAAGTCCAAGCCGAAAGGCAAAGGGCGGAAAGGCAAAAAGAAATCAGTTCCAAAGGGGCCTAAGGTGGAGAATGGTCCTAATGGTGGCGTGGCCAAGGCTAAGGGTACAGGGACAAAAGGAAAGTGTTTCCATTGTGGTAAGACGGGACATTGGAAAAGCACCAATGCGGTTTTTCTGGAGGAAGATTATATGATGAACCGGAAATCTTTAGAAAAGGTAATCTTGGAAGAAATTCAAGAGCAATCAATTCCAAATCCAAGAGAGACCTAACTTGAGGAAGAGCCGCCCTTACCAGACCCAGTAGTTACACCGGTGCCTCGTCGTAGTGGGAGAATCGTCAGACCTCCTGATAGGTTCTCGTTCTTGAGAGAGTCTTACGAGGCAGTCTCGGAAGAACCAGAACAAGATCCCTGTAACTATGATGAAGCAATTAATGACATAGATTGGGGACGTTGGCAATATGCTATGAAAGCTGAGATGGAGTCTATGTACTCCAATCAGGTCTGGAGACTTCTGGACTTGCCTGCCAATATTAAACCTATTGGGTGCAAGTGGGTCTACAAGAGAAAAAGAGGACCAGATGGTAGAGTGGAGACCTTTAAGGCCAGGCTTGTTGTGAAAGGGTATACTCAGAAAGAGGGTATCGATTATGAGAAAACTTTTTCGCCGGTAGCCATGCTCAAGTCCATCCCGATACTCTTATCCATTGCGGCTCATCTCTACTATGAGATTTGGCAAATGGATGTCAAGACGGCGTTTCTTAACGACCATCTTGAGGAAGACATCTATATGGTGCAGCCAGACGGTTTTGTAGCTAAAAATCAAGAGCAAAAAGTTTGCAAACTGCAGAAGTCCATCTATGGATTAAAGCAGGCATCCCGAAGCTGGAACATCCGTTTTGACCAGGCAATCAAGTCATTTGGTATTTGTCAAAATTCGGATGAGTCATGTGTGTACATGAAAAGTGAAGGTGATAGGGTAGTTTTTCTAGTTTTATATGTCGACGATATCCTTCTCCTCGGGAAAGACATAGGAATGTTGTCAACTGTGAAAGTTTGGTTGGCCAAGACTTTTGATATGAAAGACTTGGGAGAAGCTAGCTACATCCTAGGGATCAAACTCCATTGAGACCGGCAAAATAGGATGATTGGCTTATCTCAAGCTGCATATATAGATAAGGTGCTGGTACGGTTTGCTATGCAGGACTTCAAGAAGGGTATTACACCTTTCAGGCATGGAGTGCACCTTTCCAAAGACCAGTGTCCCAATACACCGGAGGAAAAGGAGCAGATGAGGTCGATACCATTCGCTTCAGCTGTTGGTAGCCTCATGTATGCTATGCTATGTACTAGACTGGATATCTGTCATGCAGTGGGCCTAGTCAGCAGATATCAGTCTAATTCAGGACCTGAACATTGGACTGCTGTAAAATATATTCTCAAATACTTGAGAAGGACTAGAGATTATATGTTGATTTATAGCAGTAATGAGCTCATTCCAGTCGGATACACAGATTCTTACTTTATGTCAGATAAGGATTCCAGGAAATCCACTTCTGGTTATGTATTTATGCTTGGTGGAGGAGCAATCAGCTGGAGGAGTATAAAATAGGAATGTACCGCTGATTCCACCTCGGAGGCTGAATATATAGCGGCTTGTGAAGCAGCTAAGGAAGCAGTATGGCTCAAAAGATTCTTTATGGAACTTGGGGTGGTACTTTTGGCCCGACAGCCGCTCACAATTTACTGTGACAGCAGCGGGGCAGTCGCTCAGTCCAAAGAACCCAGAAGCCATAAAAGCCAAAAGCATGTACAAAGGAAGTATCATTTAGTCAGAGAGATTGTGCAGAGAGGTGATATAGCTATTACCAAGATAGGCTCTGCAGACAATCTGACAGATCCCTTTACTAAGCCTTTGACTACTAAAGTCTTTGAGCAACATGTAGATGGGATGGGCATGAGATGCAATCCTGACTGGCATTGAGCCAAAGTGGGAGATTGTTAGATTGTATGGACTCAATCCATCAGATGATGTAATAAATTGATTAATTTCTTTATTTATCAATAATATCATGCTTTCCTTTCATGAGATGAATAGTATTTTACTACTTAATACACATGACCAATACATATGACATAAATGGTTCATGAGATGAACTGGGTCCCATTAGTATATTGGATGTGATGTATGTGTATGGATGAGATCCACACACGGGAGACATGTGTCACAAATCTTATACTTAAATATCTTCACAACCGGTGATGAGACTGGGTATCTCATCTGATAAGGTTGCAGCGCTTTGATCACTATAAGATAGTGTGATTTGTCTCGATCATCAGAATGTAAGATTCTGGATCACGGTGCTGGTACATTGGATGTATTGAAGGACCATGACAAGCACCTTATGGAATACTGTCTCGAGTTTAAGGTTTGCTCTCATAATTCCCTAGCAATAGGCTCTCAATCCTGAGACATTGATGAACTCCAGTTTCTATCTATTCATTTGCTTTGAGTCACCAATGAGTGAGGCCAACTGCAGGTCAACACCTCGGTGTCTTGGGTACGTGGTAGTAGGACTGTGAGAACATCCAATGGTCAAGATGAAATCTATCTATATTATCCCCTTGTGCCAATTAATGGATTTGTCATTAGTAAGTGCGCACCCATCTCGATTAAAAGTTAATTGGATGGTACTGATGATCACTGTGATTAATTGGGGCTTAAGGATAATAAGATGTGGATTTAAATTGGTGGGACAATTTTAGTCCAATTAATCCATGGATATTGATAGAGGGGCTTAATTGTGGTAATCGGGAAGTTTAGGGTCTTCATTGTAATTTATTCTTAAGACTGGAGTGCAATTGCATTTATATAGTGGTGTTATTTGCAATTAACTGTGGGCCCGGATTGCACATGAGATGTGGGGTCGCGGTGTCCCAGTTGGAGCCAGCTTTCTATGGAATCCCTAGTGGTCCCCACGCTAGCCCAAGTTATTGGAAATATACTAATCCTACTAGAACTCTAAGATGAAGGAATTAGGAAGTTATTATTTCTATTTGAAGTGAGACTTCTAATAGTGGTAATAGTAAGGTTACTATTTTGTGTGGAAGTAGGACTTCTATTTCAATTAGTACAAGAGAAAGAGGTTGCTTAATGCTATAAAAGGAGTACCAAAGGGGCTGGGACGTTTACAACCTTGGAATTCACGCCCAGCCCCCTTTGTGCAAGAGTTGCACATACTTCTCTTCTTCTTCTAGTTTCCTTTAGAGCTTTTAGTTGTTTTCTTTAGGAGATCCCACCCATTTCCTTTAGAAAAGAGATATGGTACGGGTTATAGCGTGGATGACTAAGAGGTCTTAGAGATTTAAAGTAGTTTCCTGCTTCATTAGAGCACAACCGGGCATCAAAGGTATAATCTGCTTCTCTATCTATTGTAGATTATTTTGCATGGTGTTGCTTGTATTATTGTTGTACATGGTAAATGATTATGAGGGATTGCATCCTGGATATGGTTAATGGCCTTATGGGCGTTTGATCCCTGAGTCAAGTGGGTCAAAAGTTTTGAAATCGCATCCACGAGGCCCACCTATTTCCAACACCGGGTTCTCTGTTCCTGTTGTCTTCCTAGGCAAGGAGTCAGGAATCCTTTGCGTTCTTTGCCACAATTCCAACAAAGAAACCAACGATCTTCTCCAATCAACAATCGTGGCCCACCTTGTAATGAGGGGGAGAATGGCAGACTTGAAATTTTAAAATTCAAGATTAGATGCCTAAATAGTTGAAAGAGGGCAAGTTAGTCATGTAAATTGTATCCAAGGACCTCTAGCTGCAAACAGTCTAGCTGCTTGGACAGAGCCCTTAAAAAGAATTTCCTTGGACTGGAGGTTGGATAGATTCAATTTTAGGGACCTTTCGCTAATTATCTCTAAAAACAATAAGCAAAGGGTGCCGTACAATTTTTCTGAACCGCATTCAAAATCTAGGTATGAGAGGTGTGAGTTGTCTTCCAAGAAGCTCCAAAGCACCAAAGAATGGTTGAATAGTGTGTAGTGTGGTTTGAATGGTTTAATGTATTTGTAATTGTGTAAATGGTTGGATGTATTTGTCCAGGTGAGAATGGTTGAATGTATTTGTATTTGTAATTGTATGAACGGTTTAATGTAGGGAAAATGGATGTATTGTGCTGGTGATGAATGCAAGAATTTGATATATACAGCTATATGAAGTAAAAATCATTGGAAGGGGGAAAAAAAACTTGCAAAAACATAGAACATTGGTGGTGATAGCGCAACTAATATGTATGTATTAGAACCTCAAAGTTCTACGAAAGGTGGAACTGACTAACTTGGTTCTAGGTACTTATAACCCAAATATCTTTAGTAATTTGAATAATTGAAAGGCATTTCCTTACTAATTTTGGTCTAAGTAGACATTAACTAAATGTGTTACGGGCAATATTCCCAACTGTATTTGTTAGTGTCATAGTTAAATTTGTCACGTTCTGGTTATCAACTTCGTGACTAGTTCATTTAGTTTTGTGACAAGTTTGCGACATTGCATCTAGGAAGCCACAACAGTCAGATCAAGTTGAAAAGAACATAAGCTTAGATCCTGGAAGGTCTTGCTACATCTAGCCATATCCTCATTATGTGCCGACCAATAGGTAAAATTGACCCTTAGTAAGTACCAAGACACATGCCCTAAGACACTAAGTGAACTTGGTTAATTTTTTTCTAGTCTTAATGGCCAAGAGAATGTCTTTTTATTAGGGCGCGTTTGGTAAACACCTCCTATTTAATAAATTCGAATGTCTATTTAGAGGATTATCTCCATCTCCAAAGAACCAACTCCTCCTCATGTAGGATTCCTCATAAGAGTTCCAGGTTTGGATGGTGAGAGGATTCCTACAATTTGTGGAATGTATGATCCAGTGCTTATAAACGTTTTTTTTTTTTTTTAATTTTTCATAATCCATGAAAAATCAAGACCTCATGAACATTCACATCAAGTTTTCTGTGGTCATCTAGAGATTTTTTAAAAGGTTCCGATCGTGCAAAGGGGACATAAATAAAAAATAATAATATTCAAGTGTATCGACGTTTTTACAAAGATCTCAAGATATAGTAAGGATCAACGACTGAAACTTGGTCGCCTTGCCATGTTTGACCTTCCTAAACTAATTAATGGTTCTAATCATGATTGTGGAGTCCACATAAACTCAGAAAAATTGGATTCCTTTTAGTCCCATTTAATACATATTGTGGAATCAATGGTTAGGTCTTTTTGGCCAATTTCTCATGATCAGTGATGAACCAAGCTTCCAAATTTCTATATTTTGTTGACTTGGGTTTTTTGTAGAGATTGGATGGTTTGGATTTTGCAAATGGGGCCCACAGGATCTCAAAGATTGCAATCCAACACACGTGATGTTTTTGCAAGATCTAAGAGGAATCAACGGCTGATATTTGTGTCAGATGGCTATTTTGGAGTTTTTTTTTCATGACTAACGGTTTGGATCTTGATTATGGAACCTAAAAGGTACGTTTCCAAAGAAAAATTCAAGAGATTCCCATTAACGCCTGATTGAAACCTAGCTCCGCATATAAGTGCTTTCGTGGATCCATTTAGTCCGATAAGGGGTGCGGACTGCATAAGTAATCATATTTGTAGAATTCTCCCATCATTCCTCTCCAAATTGATGCCCATCCAAACAAGAGAAACACACGATCGCGCGGAAAACCGCATGGAATTCCCTTGCAATGATGGTTGCCAAACGTGCCCTAAAGAATTCTCAAGTTCTTTGAGGGACCAAGCTATTTGGTTTGGTGAAGTGAAGGACCCCTTCGAGCGACTGAGACCTTACTTTGGTATAATTTCCAATGATCTCGATTTTGAGCTCTGATGGTCTCGGAGGCCGAAGCTGGTTGTGTCAATCAACTGAAAGACCCCATCGAAGAACCAAAGTTTTCCTTTGGTCTATTTTCCAGATAGTCTGTTTTTTAGGCTCATAGGGTCTCAGAGGACCTAAATGTTCCGCGGTCAACTGAAGTAGATCTAGATCTGAGTTAAACTTGTCGTTGTGCATGTGTTGTGTTGCCTATTTTGGCACCTCGGACGACCAAAGGTTTCACCTCGGTCGATCGAAGTTCAAAATCTATAAATACGTGTTTAGATCTAGATCTCTGTACATGACCATTAAAAGGACTTTTAGAGAAAATGCTTCCAAAGCAGTGAAACCTATCTTCCAGGCTTCAAATCTTCTTCCATCATCTCTAAGTCCTTCACAAGAGATCATATTGAGGATTCGAGCTTATTAGAGAGAGTTTAGGTAGAATAAATATAGATCTAGTTTGTTCAACCTTTGGAACATCTTCCATTACCCTCGATTTAGAACTCCAGATCTACTTGGTTGTGTTATAGTGGGAGATCTTCAACACCAAGGATTGTCTAGGGGTGTAAATTTTTTTTGAAAAACCGTCTAACTGACCGGACCGAACCGAAACGATGGTTAATAACAATGTTTCATGATTCTAGTTACGGTTGCAATTATTAAAATCGAAAAACCATGTTCCACGGTTCGGTTTCAAATTTCAGTCTCAACTCACAGTTATTAACAGAACCAAACTGTAAGAACCCAACCTCTTAACCTTAGGGTTAGCACTAGTAATTCTGTGGTTAGGTTTCTAAGTGGGTATTAGAGGCCAATTGTAGTGTTTTCTGTGTCTCCTCATCTAGTTCAACCTCTTTTTAGAACCTGTTCGTGATTTCGTGTGAAACCGAGACATTATCCTTAAATTCTGATAAAATGCTATCTTAATCTCATTTGATCGAGATAATCATTCCAGACAACCTTTGTATTCAACTCGAATCAATTTGAGACCCTGAACCCCTTCGATTGACCAATTCCATTAGAAATTGATAGACTTTGACCGGACAGTTGACTTTTTCCTTGGAAACCTGAATCGAGTGACTCTTGAGCTCAAAAATTATATCTTGACCTACTTAACATCTTTCATGTTCAGCCCAAACTCATCCGAGGCCCAGAAAGCCCAATTTGACCCCTGTCACTCTTTTCGAGACAAATACTGTAGTTTGGAAAATATGAAATTCTGTTCCTGATCTCAGAAAATTATGATGATTGGCTTGTTGGAAAGACCTTCTCTAGACCTACAATTCTTCTTCTTTGACTTGATCCTTCTGAGGTCCCGAAGACCTTCGTTAACTTGCTCCAAGTTCGGCTACGTGGTAGCAACCTCACACCATAGGTCCTTGTGCAAATATCTCACCTACAACCACCAACTGCGTTGAATGCCACTTACCACCACTATTTACTTGCAATTCTCATTCCTAGCTCATTTGCAACCACCATAGCAAACATGAGAGGACTCTCTCTTTTCTCTCTTTTCTTCTATTCTCCTCTCCTTCATGGCTTTTTGGAGAACATCTTCTTGGAGGCCTTTCTTGCCCGATCCAGCCTGACCAATCAACTCTCCGGCATCTCCTTCGCATCATGCTTTGTTTTGGTTCGAATCCGACGGTGGCAGCCCCCTCATGCAACCATTTCTTCTTCCTTGATCTTGAAAGAGGTAGGCCCTCTTTCTCCTTGGCTAAAACCCATCTTCTTTTTCCTCTGTATTTTCTGTTTTGGGTGTGGTTTTGACAGTGAGTGAGTTTTTTTTTTTTATAGTTTGGATTTTTGGATTTTTGTTTGGTAGAGAAAGCTCTCGGATGGAGCTTGGCTTGACCGTGGTTTGAGGTTTGAGTTAGCTTCTGATTGAGGCAAGTATTTAATTTAAATCGCATATTTCAATGGTTAATCTTGATTTAACTTGATCTAGAAATGTTAATCCTGGTTAAGGAAATAACTCTTTTTTTGTTGGACTCTGCCATGATTGGATTTGTTTGCATAACATCTGATTTCTAATGGTTTAGATTAAATCTGTTTTATGGGTTCTTTAATGGAAAAATGGATTTTTCCTTAGCTTTGTGAAGCCAGCTCTTACCCAGTTTTACTGTGAGACCTCATTGGAAGAGGTGTTGGAAATAGGTGAGCCTCGTGGATGTGTTTTCAAAACTTTTGACCCACTTGAATCAGGGATCAAACGCCCATAAGGCCATTAACCATATCCAGGATGCAACCCCTCATACTCATTGTCAAACCCCAACCCAGGATTAACCCAATAGTGTTTGCTTAGTGTGTGCTTAGCCTTGATTTGGGTTTAGTTATCGTGGGTTAGAATGTGATTAGTTTTGGTCGTGGTTATAGCTTTGGGGGAGTTCGAGAACGTTTAGTGTTTATTAGGCTCACTCAGGAAGGCCTAGGTGTACGTGCAAGCGTGGGAAGATTGTGTTTGGTTGTGTGTTAATCGTGATTTTCATCTCATTTGATTGGTTTTATGATTATGTGCAAGTTTCATGTTTAGCTCATTTGTGTTTGAAGCCTAGAAACTCAAGTTTTGGCCAACAGGGTAAAATAGCCTTTTCACACTCAAATCTGGACACGATTTTCGAGGTCCCAAAACCATGTCAAAAATATACTTTTTGAAAACTAGATATTTCGAGGATCGTTTTATCCTTCTTCGTCGACTTCATCCGAGGCCCGCAAGTTCATGTTTTCCTTGATACAAGAATTAGTTCTAATGGGTCCCATCTTGCAAACACTTAACCTCCTTTCCCTTCTCTTCCTCTCCATTCTACAAATCTCTGCAATTTTTCTAAACTTAGGGCTGGGAAAAACCCCTCTTTTCCCCTCTTCTTCTTCCCTTGAATGCTTGAGCTAGGAGACTCCAAATGAAATTCTAAAACCATCATCTTCTTCCTCTCAAGCTAAGCTTTCCATTGATGCAATTTTCTTGAAGTTTCTTGGTGGGAAGGATCTCCATTTTCTTCTTCACTCCTTGTTTGGGCATCTCTAGGTAAGAGCTTCAACCCACCTCTTTAATGGAGTCCTTTCTACTCCCAAAGATTATGTTTTTCTAACTTGTAGCAACCATTTCGAAATGGGTTGTTGGGTTGTGTTTTTGGGTGAGTTTTTGAATGGATTTCATGGGCTTTTGTAGTTCTTGGATTGGCTTTTGGTTGGGAGTGCTTGAAGAAGATCTTGTGTTCATTTGGCTAAGGCAAGTGATCTTTTTATGTGGGTGTACATGTGTGTCTTGGATTTGCATTTGGTATTAAGGTTTTGATTGATTAGGTTTTCATGTTATGATCTTGTTTTAGACAATGCAAGCATATCTAATGTCCTTCCACACTTTCAGAATTTCATATCTTTGAAATGGGTCTTGTTTTGTTGAAGTTTGGATTTGTTTAGAGATGAATGGGTTTCAAGTATTGTGAAATGGGTTCTTTGTTAATGCTTTGATTAAGTTTGAAATGAATGCCCCAATGTGAGCCTTGATAGCATGGTTAATCATGTATTTAGTTTGCTAATTAGAGTGGAAAGATTGTTGAAAAGAAAGGAAGAAAAGAATAGACATGTGGACCATGTAGTAGGAGTGCAATTTCTGCACTCAGCGAGCACAGGCAGAAGCCTGTTCGCTCGAGCGAACCATGGGTCCGCTCGAGCGACCAGGCCACTGCCTGGTCCGGGCGCAGACAGCAAGCTGTCCGCTCGAGCGACCCCTGGTTCGCTCGAGCGAACTGCCTGCTGCCTGAATTTTTTGGGAAAGAGCCTGTTTAGAAATTTTAACCCATTCATGCACCTTTAAGGATTGGAAAAGAAAAACTAGGCTATGTTGTGGACTTTAACCTGACATTGCGTGATTGGAAATCCAAGATACGAAGCAACTTCGGGGACACCAATTATTAGATTTTAACAACAGAGTTCCAATCACCCAAGAGTCATTGAATAGCCTAAGTACGTACTTGACAAAATTATCGCGTTTTGAACTTTGTTTTGATACTTCAAGTAATATAGTGTACTCGTTTTGAAATCAAGTATTTCCAAGATATGTTTCAAGATGTGTTTCAAGTATTTACAAGATATGTTTCAAGATGTGTTTCAAGTATCAAATGGGGATCACTTCTATAAGTTGTGAGCATATATATTATGCATTGTGCTAGTCGTGCCTTGTCTTGTCGTGACAAGTGATTTCCCCCTCTATTTTCGATATGTTTGAATCGTGTTTCGCGTGTTTTGTGCATTCATGAATTCTAGTGAACACCACAGAGCTTGGACTGCCCTTTCAGTCTGATCCACTGTCTGGGGGTCTTTAAACATGTGAACTAACTGCAGATTAGTAGTGTATTTATTACACATCGTGCGTGTCCGGTTCCGCGGCCGGAAATCCCGTATGTGTGGGAATCGTGTCGTGCTATATTATGTATATTCGTGCTTGTCGTGCGTGCTTGCTCTTTTCATTATAAATGATAGAGAAAGGATGGGCTCTATGTGGATTTACTATTCATGATATATATATGTATGCATTCATGTTAGTTTGTCTTCGATTTAGAAAGTGTTTCGTAAGTATTGTTTTACGTTCAGCAAAGTATTTCTTTATGTTCTTGATTAAACGATGTTTTACATGCTTTCACTTAAAATGATTTCTTGCCAAACCGTTGTGTTTGATGCTTGTATTATGGTGTCCAGGTGCAGGAGATCCTCCCTTTGAGGAGGAGTGCCAGGAGGAGGCCGTTGGGCCCAACCTAGCCCGTGAGTGGTAGCCCGATGACGTCATCTAGACGTTGGGGTGGTGCATGAGTTCCGTTGGATCACTTTTTGGGATTTTTGATATACTTTTGGTATTGTATTGGCCTATGTTGGCCTCTTATTGGGAAGTGTAATAACTTAACTTATTTTGTTAACTTTACAACTTGAATTATGGGAATGCCTTGTTATGTTTCACTCTGTTATTATGTCTCGATGTCATTATGTTTCCTATTGTGACATGATATGATAAGATGTGATTTGCCACGCGCTTCCGCATACTTGATCGTGTGAGAGGGTTGTTCCATGCGTGTTTGTTTGGAACCCTCACCGCGGGAACCTGTGGGAGGTCTTTAAATCTTTCAAAATTTTTAATTAACCGCCGCGGCCTCGGTCCGGGGGTCGCGACACTCATATACCATGTACAGCAATAATACAAGCAACACCATGCAAATATAATCTACAAAAGATAGAGAAGCAGATTATACCTTTGCTGTCCGGTTGTGCTTTAATGGAGAAGAAAACAACTTTAGATCTCCAAGACCTCTTAGCCTTCCACGCTATGACCCGTACCAGATCTCTTCTCTATAGGAGATGGGTGGGATCTCCTAGAGAAAACAACTACAAGCTCTAAACGAAACTAGAAGAGAACTAGAAGGAGAAGAGAAGTATGTGCAACTCTTGCACAAAGGGGGCTGGGCGTGAATTCCAAGGTTGTTTTTCTCAGCCCCTTTGTTACTCCTTTTATAGCATTAAGCAACCTCATTCTCTTGTACTAATTGAAATAGAAGTCTTACTTCTACACAAAATAGTACCCTTACTATTACCACTATTAGAAGTCTCACTTCAAATAGAAATAGTAATTTCCTAATTCCTTCATCTTAGAGTTCTAGTAGGATTAGTATCTTTCTAATAACTTGGGCTAGCGTGGGGACCACTAGGGATTCCATAGAAAGCTGGCTCCAACTGGGACACCGCGACCCCACATCTCATGTGCAATCTGGGCCCACAGTTAATTGCAAATAACACCACTATATAAATGCAATTGCACTCCAGTCTTAAGAATAAATTACAATGAAGACTCTAAACTTCCCGATTACCACAATTAAGCCCCTCTATCAATATCCATGGATTAACTGGACTAATACTGTCCCACCAATTTAAATCCACATCTTATTATCCTTGAGCCCCAATTAATCACATTGATCATCAGTACCATCCAATTAACTCTTAATCGAGATGGGTGCGCACTTACTAATGATAAATCCATTAATTGGCACAAGGGGATAATATAGATAGATTCCATCTTGACCATTGGATGTTCCCACAGTCCTACTACCACGTACCCAAGACACCGAGGTGTTGACCTACAGTTGGCCTCACTCATTGGTGACTCAAAGCAAATGAATAGATAGAAACTTGAGTTCATCAATGTCTCAGGATTGAGAGCCTATTGTTAGGGAATTATGAGAGCAAACCTTAAACTCGAGACAGTATTCCATAAGGTGCATCTCATGGTCATTCAATGTACATCCAATGTACCAGCACCGTGATCCAGAATCTTACATTCTGATGATCGAGACAAATCACACTATCTTATAGTGATCAAAGCGCTGCAACCTTATCAGATGAGATGTCCAGTCTCATCACCGGTTGTGAAGAAGTTTAAGTATAAGATTTGTGACAAATGTCTCCTGTGTGTGGATTTCATCCATACACATATATCACATCTAATATACTAATGGGACCCGGTTCATCTCATGAACCATTTATGTCATATGTATTGGTCACGTGCATTAAGTAGTAAAACACCATTCATCTCATGAAAGGAAAGCATGATATTATTGATAAATAAAGAAATTAATCAATTTATTACATCATCTGATGGATTGAGTCCATACAATCTAACAAGAGGTTACCCCCATTTGTGGGGCCCACCTTGGGGCCCCTACCCCCTTTGATTTAGACCAGCAGTAGGGCCCGCACCCCGGCCCCAGCGGCCACTAGGCCCAGCGGCCACTACTTTTTCTTATTCTTTTCCACTTGTCTCAGCTATTGCACACAGCGGTTCCTTCCCCACCAGCCTGCTGCTGCCAGCTACAACTTGTATAACATGTCCCAGCGGCCATCCTCCCTCGCCCCTGTCAGCAGCTAACCTGATGTAACTTCTCCCCAGCGGCCACTTCAGCAGCAAGACAGCTGCCGGCCATCTCACTTCCTCCCCAGCCAGCGGCCATTTCAGCAGCAAGACAGCTGCCGGCCATCCATCTATCCCTTGCAACCGACCACCTCAGCAGCAAACAGCTGCCGGCCATACATCTCCCTATGCCCACCGGCCATTGCACCTGCAATAGCAGCCGTCCCATTTACTTCAACTTTCCAGACCAGCGGCCACTGCTGCTTCACACAGCCGGTCACACTTCCCCCTTGCCACCGGCCAGTCTGCACTCTGCACTTCCCCTTCCTCTTCTTCTTCTTCTTCCTTGTTCAGCCACCTGCCAGCGGCCATTGTTGCCAACCAGCCAGGAGCTACTACAGCTCTCTCCTTCCAGCGACCTGCACCTGCACACAGCCAACCTGCACTTACTCCCCAGCGGCCACCTGCACGCAGCAGCCGGCCATACTTCATTCTCCCTGCACCCAGCGGCCAGCACCCCTTGCCCCAAGCTCTCGGCCACTCCTTCCTCTCCCCTGCACTCAGCCCAGCCAGACATCTACCCTGCATTCATCCCGGCCATTCTCTCCCTGCACAGCCAGCGGCCAGCTCCCCTGCAGCAGGCTGCTGCTTCTTCCTTCTCTTCTTCCTGGTTCAGTCTGCCAGAACCAGCTGCACCTCCGGCCACCTGCAGCAGCCCCCTCCCAACTGCCATTAGACCTGCAACAGCCTTTCTCCGGCTACAATCAGCCCTGCTACCCCCTGCACAGCCGGCCAGTTTCTCTTCCTCTTCTCCTACTTGTTTCAGCTTGCCTGCACTGCTCCTCAACCTGAATTCAGCCTGATCTCGCACCTTATGTCAGCCGAAATTCGCACCTGATTCCAGCTTGAACCCCCACTTGTTTCAGCCTGAACTCCCACCTGTTTCAGCCTGAAATTTCCACCTGAAACTTCACCTGCACTGCAGCTCCTCCTCTGCTGCACTACAGCTGAAATTCCAGCTTGCAGCTGCACCTCCTCCCTCCACCTGCAATGGCCCAGGTCAGCCACCTGTACTTCCCCAGTCCAGGCCCCTGCACTGTTCCCACTTGTAACCTGTCTAGTCTACATGTAAATTGTCCAGGCCCCTGCAACATGTCCAGCCCACCTGCACACTTGACCCAGCTACTTCTTCCCCTTCCTGTTACCATCAGCCATCTGATGTGTACAACTTGGACCAATGGGTCCCACCTCGGGACCCACAGAACCCAGTCTTGTTTTATGACCTTGAAAACTGAATTTTTAATCGGATCTTGGCCTGATTTGAACCTGTTTTCAAACCTGATTGACCCTAGGGATTTCTGAATTTTTGAACCAAGAAATTCGATGATTTAACCAATGTTTAAGGAAATTAATGAATTGCCCTTCGACCGGAAAATAGGGGCTTTTGATTTAAAACCTGGACAATTCAAAGAAACGGTCTTTTCTTGGAAAAAGAAAGACCAAGACCTAGACTTTGATGAACCCTGTCCCCCGACTTGCCCGATGCTAATTCAATTCTATTCTTAGACCCGAACAATTATTGATACATGTGGAGCACGGTGACTCATATTTTTATCCGAACTTAGGGGTTGGATATTTCCACCTTTGGAATGCATCAAGCGTATAAAAATACATCAATATCCATCCCTATGAGCGTATAATTGTGAGAATCATTGTACTTGCATGTTTATGTTATTTAACTTGACTTGTTGCATTTTCATGCATTTTATAAATATGATTTGTTGCATTTTGTCTGGCATCATGTAATCTGATTTTTAGAGCTTTGTCGCACGGGACATCGAAGGTCTTAGCATGCGGTTCTCACCCTGCTGGACTATTGGTTATTCCCAGACCCACAAAGGTTTTTCGGTTTGTGTGTGAGCATTTATTGCCCTACCCTTCAGAGTTACCTGAACCACTTTGTTTTCCGCCACCTGCTTTGGGTTCCCTTTTTTCTACTCAAAATGCTGCCGAATTTTTGTAAAATTCCCAAACTTAGAAAATACTGTCTTGAAACCTGCTTTAACCTTTTTTGTTATTTTAAAACCGAATCAGAAAATATTGTCTTGAAACCTGCTTGACCCATTTTATTGTTTTCGACCCGAATTGAAAAGAATATCATCTTGAAGCTTGCTTTAACCTATTTTGTCATTTTAAACCTGAACTTGAACATACTGTCTTGAAAACCTGCTTTGACCCGTTTTACTATTTTAAGCCTAACTTGGAAAAATATTACCTTGAAGCATGTTTTATCTTGTTTTATTGTTTTGGGCATGAATTACTTGGTTTACTGTTTTAAAAGCCGAATCCGCCTTGTTATGTTTTTAAGCATCCCAATTGTCTGATAAGTCCTTGCATTTGCACTTGTATCTTGCGAGTAACCGATTTACTCATTTATTTTGATTGAAGCGCTGAAACCTATTTTTTTGCATTGATTCTTGAGTCGGCACGAACAAGTTATTATTGCGTGCTGCATATTGCAGTTTGAGTCCAATATCTATTACATATGGTTGTGTGTGTGTGTGTGTGTGTGTGTGTATATATATGTATATATTGCTCGCTGCAGTTTGAGTTCTGATGTAATGGGTGTCACTATAGTACCTACCTCGCTCGAGCTCGATTCAAGTTCTCCCCGTGGCAGGGCCTCTAATTTTTGAACTGCCGTGACTCAAGGGTGAGTTTTTGGGTACTCTCATTCTACTCAGTTGGGGCTAGCGGTTGCTTCCTCCTCCTTGAGTATATGCCAAGTGGTTGCCAATATATAATTATTTTAAATCAACTCATGTTTATAATTTGGTAAATCATACTTTCTTGCATCAGTCTGTTCGGTCTATCTGCATTGATTTTCTGAACTAATTACTGTATTTATGTTTATGATTTGGTAAATCATCTTTTCTTGTATCAGTCTGCTCAGTTTGTCTGCATTAATTTTCTGAAATAATCACTGTATTTATGTTTATAATTTGGTAAATCATATTTCTTGCATCTGTTTGTTTATCTTTTGTTACCGTCTTCCTGATTTATCGCCTGTATTTATGTTATGTATTGTACTTGCAAACTATGCTTTTTATCTTAAATATTTGCCAGGCTTTTGTCTGATCTACGCTTGATGCCGTAAGTTTGTTTTCCTGACCTGTACCCTGATGTGGTTTCCACGGCAGCGGTTGCTCGGCAGCTAGAGACGTGTGATTGTTGTGCAGAAGTTGTCATGTAGACTTCGTTCCTTGCACATGGGACACGAAATACCTGGGAGTATTATTTAGGGTCTTGTATTCTGTTTTATTGGCCTCTGTTGGCCTTTTATTCTGGGACTGTAATTAATACATTTTTTGTAATTATAACTCGAATATGGGAATGAATTCTCCTGTTACTTGTCTAACTCTGTTTATATTATGTTTGATGTGCCAGTCTGAGGATGTTTTATCTATGTGACTCTGCTAATAAGACATTAGTGATGCAAGTGATGCAATATGGAATCCGATGTGCACCGAACTTCGGGTTGAACCACAATGCAAGCTTCCGCTAAATGTTCCACGACAGTGATTGGACCCTGCAACTCTTACCAATGTGGATCTTGGGGATAAAAGAAATATTATGCTATAGTAATTCCCCAGTCACGGCTTCTTAATCCTTACCCTAATTTTGGGGTCGTGACAAGAACCATATAATACAATTCAGTTAACCCTTTTCCCAAAATACACTGTTAATCGAACCGTTACACCCTTATTTAAAAGAAAAAAAAAGAAGAAAATGGGTATTTTGTAATTTTATAACTTAAATAACCCCTTTTAACTTTTGAGCCCTAATCGTTGGAACAAAAAATAAAAGAGGGAAAATGGAAGAAGAAGAAAGGAAGTTGCTGCCTTTTCATCCCACAGTTCCACCTTCCACGGCTTCTGCTCATCTTCCACGGTTCCACATTTAGGTGTTATTTCCATATTCTTCTCACCTTCCACGTATCCTCAGGTATTATTTCCATCTTCTTCGTCTCAGCTGTCTATGTGAACATTTTAATGTTACTTTAGTATTTTGGATTTATGTAATTTGTTATCTAGGATATTTGGTTTTGACTTTTTAACATGTATTTTGCATTCTGAAAAAAAAAAAAAAAAAACCTATGTATTTTAAGTGACAATTAACCGTAACCGAACCATCTAATCTGGTTAACCGCAGTTTGGTTTTTTAACGGTTTCTTAGGGTATGGTTACTTTTACGGCTTTTAAAAACTGAAAACTGTAAAATACGGTTCGGTTAACAGTTTTCCCAAAACACATGGTTAACCGAATTGTTACACCCCTAGGATTGTCTGCTATAGAGGCCAAAACTTGAGTCTGGATTCCGGATCTCGGTAGTAAACACGATCTTCGTAACATTTATTATCGTTTGTGTTTCGTTTTATTTCATTTTACTGTCAATATCTGTAAAGTGGATTGACCTTCGTGATTGAACACTATAAAAAAAATATTGTGGTGGAGTATACTTCTATGATCAAACCATCATATCAAAATTTATTGTTGGAGTGGACCTGTGTGATAGCGCCGCCGCATCAAAAAATATATGTTGTATAGTTTGTTTAGGTACGCCTATTGAAAACCTCAAAATAGTGAAAACCAAGAGATCGAGAGTAGGTGCTTTACTGCCCATTTGGTAATTTTACTTTTAAAATAAAGTGAAGTGAAGTGAAATAAAGAGAGGGAATAAAATATAAGTGGGTTATGATGGTATTTTATTTTTAGTTGTTTAGGATGAAATATTTTTTTACTTTTTGTACAGGGAAATGAAGTTTTTTTGTCTTTTAGTGAATAAAGGTAGTTGTTTTTTGACTTTTTAGGAAAAAGATGGAGGGAGTTTTGAAATAAAGTGCTTTTGATTTGATGCTTAACTTTACTTGACTTGACTTTACTTGACAAGTAAATTACCAAATGGGGGCCTGTTTGGGGGCTTTACTAATGGAGTTGAGTGTAGTAAAGGTTATTTTGAAGAAATAATAAAATATAAGTGGGTTATGATGGTATTTTATTTTCAGTTGTTTGTGATAGAATTTTTTGACTTATTTATTTATTTATTGAGAAGTGGAGTTTTTTGTTCTTTTAGTGGAAAAATGAAGTTACTTTTTGACTTTTTTTTTTTTTAAATATGGTGGGAAATTTGAATTAAAGTGTTTTGGTGGGATTTTTTTTTATAGAAATTGGGGCTTTACCTTACTTGACTATAAGGGTAGAGTTGCCAAACAATGTAGGCCGGAGGAGTGAAACACTGTAAAATTGCTGTGTACATATCTTTATTACTCTTATTTCATGTGTGCTATGAGATGTGTGAACATTATGAATGCTATTTAGTTTGAACATTATCTCTTGTGCAATTCAATTGTTAGAGCTATATACATAATCACTGCAGTTAGTAGTTTATATTTATATTGCTTTTTAAAACTCCTCTTGCTTCCTTGAATTTGTTGTTAAAATATTGATTTTGTGTGATTGGGACTTGATAAGCTTAAGTTTAGGATAACTGGTTACAAGTCTACATACTCAGTTGAGCGCCTTTTTAGTATATCATATTATGACTTTATATTTTGAAAGAAAATTTTGTTAAATAACTGATTTCATCCCCAGGTTTATAACATCCAATATCTTTTTCTTTTTTTTAAATTGAATGGGAATTACTTGTTCATGCATATCTTTGTGGTGGCAATTGGTCATTCATAAACAATGTTCTATAAAATTTTCAAAATATATTTTTTCTACCAAAAAAATATGATGCCCTTCTCCCCTGGCCTATTTAAAAACCCCATAAGTTTAAAATGTTCACCTTTGGCCTTCACTGTTTAACAACTTATTGTTGGAAGAGAACTCGCACCTCTCAGAGTTGAGTTTTCAAATATGGGAAAGAAGAAAGTTACGGGGGGTTAATAAAAGATTTTGAAATAATGTTGATATTACCACTACTAGGGGTATTTTCATCCAAAAAATGTACGTCACCCTTTATCAATGTTTTTAGTGATTTTCATAAGAAATTAATCTTAAATCATAATTAAATGGTTTTATAAAGAAAAACCATAAAATGACGAGATAACAGTTTGTACATTCTTTTGACGAAATTACCCCAGTTGGCGATATCATCAATCCAGTTGACGATATCATTAACTTGGTTGATGATATCATCTACCTCCTCCAACTTTTTTTTCTTCTTCTTCAATGGTTTCCATACCCGATTGTCTTAGCCTTAGAGGGGGGTGATGCTGAGATTTGGTGGGAGATGAATTTCTATTCCAAAGAAATGAAGGGAAATCGAAAGGAGGTGATGAATGCATCAAAGAAGAAGGTGTTAGTGCCATAGTCTTTCGAGCACTATTTGTTTATTGTTAATTCCATACCAAAGAGTCTCCAAGAACTTGCTTCTATGTGTTCATCAAAGAAGATCAAGCCCAAGGAGGAAAGTCAAGAATTGGAAGGCTTGAATTCGCCAAAGGATCATCATGGTAGTGTGCCAACCAAACTCAGGTAAATGGGACCCTAAACCAACCTTTAGTGGGCCTAAAACCTTTAGATAAATGGTAAATTCGATAGGTTTCCTAGAAGACAAGTTTGAGCAAATGGTATGCTTATGTAAGGCTTTAGAATTTGGCTAACCACCTTGTTGGCGGTCACCTCGTTGTCTCCTTTATCAGTAAGGTGATTCTTAGACAAATTTATCCTAGTGCAGGTGGCGGTCACCTCGCGGTTAACCGCTCCCTGACTGCCTGGTCAACAAAATTTCGCGGTCACTTTTATCTAGAAGTTAAAATCTGAGTTTCTGATTGTCTGACAGACTGCGGTCACTTAGCGGTCACCCAATGGTCGATCTATAACCGCTAGGTCAACGACAATTCAAATTTTCTGACCATTGCACTAGCCGTTGGGAATTTCGGGTGACCGCGGTATATGGCCGAACCGCGAAACTAGCCATTAGAGCTCACTCTATAAACACCTTGAATTCGTTTTCATTTGTAAATGATGCATTTTTTAAGAGCCCTCATTCCTTTAACTTGCTAACTCATTCTAAGCTCTCTAAGCCTCTTCCAACCAGACCTAGACAACATCTAGGAAAACCCAAGAGCCTGCTTAGCTCTAAAAGAGTGTGATTAGTGGAAGATCATCTAGGGATACCTTGTTTCTTAAAGAGTAGAATCCTTATCTCCTTAGACCTTGACGTCTTCAACTTGGTTTTGCACTTCATTGGAGTATCTTCTTCTACACCAAGCAAGCAATCAAGATGTTAAAGCTTCAACTACCGTTCAAGCTTCAAGAACACTCTCAAGACTAACTTAAGAGGTAAGTGTTCACCTTTTGTACAAATTCATATCTCTATTGTTATAAGAGTGGATTAGAACTTTGTGATCTAACCTCTATAAAAATCTGAGAGGAGGATTATATCTGTGTGGTTGAGCCTCCTTATCAAAAAACCATGGTAAGAAATTGGAATCATACATGTGTGGTTTGATTCATTTTTAGTGGAACCAAGGGTAGTTCTCCCTTGTGAGTGGATGTAGGACAAGAGGACTGAACCACTCTAAAGTTGTGTGTATGCATCATTATCTTCTTGATTGTTGAATTCTCTAATATCTTTCTCTAAAAAAATAGATACTTTTAATATTGCTTAACACACACTCTAACTAGTGTCTCACTTGAACACTCTTAATAGCTTGCTATATTTCCATTAAGTGATATCTCAATTGTGATTGTTGAAAGACTGGGATTCATATTCAACTAAGTTGTTATACTTATGAAAGAATTTTTTTAGTCCTATTCACTCCCCCCCACCCACCTCCTCGGACCTACACATTGGCCCATCATACACTTTTAGAAGGGTTTGATAAGTCTTTCACAAATCACATAATAAAGTGTGTTCAATCCAAGCACTATCAAATCCATTCCTAAAGTTGGTACAAAGATTCTGGAATAACGAAACAAAAACCACTCTTGGGATCTAAAACTTCATACAAACAATACAATGTCAAAGAGAAAATCTCACATTCACTAGTCAAAGATTGCCCAACATAGCTCCCTACATGTTTCTCACTAACATCAAGACCTAAGAAATTCTCCCAAACAGAGATGGCTTTAAACTTTAAATATTCACAAAAGCATGCCCAAATTCATCCCCTCCAACCTCACTCAAAGTCATCACCAAGTTGAGAGAAAACCCTCATTTAGGCATTCACCGAACATCTTGCACTCTAGACTTGAACTCTCAAAACTTATGCAGAAGGGGGTAACAAAAGGGGGTAACAAATGCGTAGAAACAAAGAATGAGACTCACACACTTAAGCAAGATTGCCGAGACCACTTAAGGAAGACCATTGGGATACAAAATGCAATGATCTTCATAACCTTTTAACTAGGCAGAAGAAGATGGAGTGAAATATCATTTTTTTTAATGAAAGTTGATGATATCGACAACCAATTGACAATATCGTCAATTGGGTTGATTATATCATCAACTGCGGTGATTTCATCCAAAAAAGAATATACGAACAATTATCTCATCATTTTATGGGTTTTCTTCCTAAAACCCTTTAATTAAGTTTGAACCTTAGGTTTCTCGTAAAAATTCCTTGCTTTTATGTTTTTCTCATCTATTTGTAAAACTCCATGAATTATAAGAAATATGTACTTTCTAAAAGTGGAAGTGGATAAAACTTTTTGGAGCACACCCCCACCCCCACCCCCACCCCCCCAGCTATGGAGGTGTGTGTGGGTACATGACTGTCAAAGTCCAAGTCCCTCACATAAGGAAAAAAAAAGGGCAACAATCATTGATCGATTGGCCTATTTATTTGCATAAAATAAATAAGAATTGAATATGTGGGAACTCATGGTGAAATGAGCTTCACCAAAGGACATAAGGCGAGGGTGAAGGATGGATACAAGGTGGAGATAGGGACTTGTTATTGAATTACCATCTTCATTGATTAAATTTATATTAATGGGGTTGTTCGGGTTCATTCCGAGGACTACTGAGGTCAGTGGGTGTGGGAATCCTAGGGTCCAACCCTCTCATGACTCGATACGAACGAACAGCCTGGTTTTTCATTTTGTGTACGAGTATGCCATATTTTCTATTCTAGTTGAAAAGAATAAGCGATGATCCGTAGACCAACTTTTTTATACAGAAAAGAAAATTAAATTTTTTCTAACTTTTATTGCACACGTGTTTAAAAGAGACATAATTTGGTTTTGAATGTCATGAGAGGCGAATTTCATTTTCTTTTGCCATGAAAGGCGGTGTTTTTGCCATGAAAGACAATTTTTGGTGCCATAAAAGACGGTTTACGACTCTCATCGAAAAAACAAGGCTTGTGATTTTTGTCTCTTTAAAAATACAAATACGATAAGAAGAAAGAAAAGGAAATCTGACTTCACAAAGAGATTGCGAGGACTTGTTCAGAATGATGGACGCAAGCCATGTTTGGGGCTCGCCGACATCCTTTTGAAGATAACATTAGATGCTTTTGCTTCTTTGGCGAGGCTTGATCCTCGGATTTTTAGAGAATAAGGATTGAAAGGGGATCCTATATCCAATAAAAATCCAAGTAGACGAGCTAAAGAGCTGTGTCTAAGCCATGAAGATAGAAGGAGAGCGCCTTTTTGGGGGTGGCCACCCAAGGGTCTTCAATCACCTTGTGGTGTGGCCGCTATAGAACTTGTTCAATGAGGAAGAAACCTTTGTAGGAGCATAGGAGCAGTGATGTAGACTTAGTGTATGTGATGAGCATGTGATGCCCCGAAATGGTGGAAATTGCTTCCTTTTATTGGCTTTTGGTGGGCATGTGGAGGGTGTATGGGCCTTTAATGCATTAGTGCTCCATGATGGAAGGAGTAACATATTTTGAATTAATAGTTTCGTAACTCATTTTTCTTGAATTTTGATTGGCCATTATAAAATAATGGGCCATTATTTGCATTGAATCTTCATGATTGCATTGATTTATAACTCTCATTTCTTGGATTTTGATTGGGCCATCCATGATAATGGGTTATTAACCGCATTAAGTAGTCATGATAATGGGTCTTCAACCTCATTAAGTGGCAGCCAAATCACTTAAAGAGTTGTGGGCCATGTTGTAGCTTTTGGAATTCTACGCACGATGTAGGTGACTTTGATCACAGTGGATTTCACACTTGATTCAATGGCCGATGACATTGTAATTTTAGCCATTAATTGTCGTCAATAGGCCAATGCCATATGTCTTATTGATTTCTCGATCCGTCGGGTAGAAAGTACACTTTCTTAGTCGGCCAAATGATGACTTTGGAGTGCCCGGAGACGAATGCATGACTTCGATGTCGAACCTATGATGTTGAAGAAGATCGACAAATTTCGAGCCTCGAAAATTAGTTTTTTAGAAAGTTCTATCGGCAAAAAGGCATAAAAATGGAAAAGGGACTTGAAAATTGGAATTTTACGGAAATCTGGTGAACCTGAATTTTCATGGTCACCATGACCATGGACTTTGGTCCCATTTTTGGCCTTTTTTCAAAATTTTCTGATTTTTCTTTTTTTGAAATATTTTACTTGAAATTATTGTACACTTTTTGGCATAATTTCCCTACAAAAACTTGATGAGAGGCCACGCAAAATGAGGGGTGAAGTTTCCATGTTAGCGGGAAAGCCGAAAACTTTACCACGTAGGGGTGTCGATTTGTCACTAAAAGCCAAAACTGGGCCAAACATTGTCGGGAATGACATGAAACTTAAGGTGAAGCTTCTTAGACATGAAATAAGACCAACCATAGGCTTTAATTTTGATTTTGAAGCCGTTAGCGTTCTACCCCAAGTTGATTCAATTTTGTCACGAGGGAGATGTCACACTTTGAATTGTGGTCAAACGATGTTCTATTGACCTGAATTTTGACAGGAAGCCTTTGAAAGTCCAAGATCGAATCCTAGAGGGAGGGGGGGGGGGGGGGGGGGTGAATAGGGTGAGCCAACAAGATACTAGTCCAATTTCAACTCTTTTAAAATTAAGACACTAAAGCTTAGAGAAAGATTAATTATCTTGAGAAGGGGAGCAATCTCTAAGTTAATCATCCATGAAAAGAAAACAAAAATTCATTCACCATAACATAAGCATTTATAGTGGTTCGGCCAACATGCCTACATCCACTCCCAGCATCCCTACCGGATTTCACTAGATCAATTTAAGGTTTAGGATCACCTCAAACCTTACACATACACCACTTATGCTTTTCAAGGCTAAGCAATAACCTATACACAATGCTTTTCTTTAGGCTAAGCAATAACCTTTACAAGATGTTTCTCTCTTAAATAAAATGCCTATTGATGCATGGATAAGAGAACAATGAAGCACAATTTAAAACCTCTAAAAAGGTTGAATAGAAATTGAAAACCTAATTTCTAGAAGCATGCATATGAATGACAAAGTCTATGAAAAAGGCATGAACTAGAAATCACTCTTTCTCTTTTAGAAAGTTAAAACTTTAAATGATGCAAAGTTGATAAACCTATTTATGAGAAAGAGTTGTAGACAAACACATAGTTTTTCAAGAAGATCAAACTTGAATGAAAGGATACAATCTTAAGTTTAGCAAGTTAGATTTGAAAAAACAAAGATTCATAACTCATGTGAATGACAAACCATATATTGATTTCATGAAGCTAAAAGATTGCAAAGATCAAAGCATGTTATGAAACTCAACATTGCAAGAAGAAAGACAACTATGTGAACATGCTTGAAAAGAAAACAAGGATTCAAAAAACAAGGCAGGTAATTAAATCTTGAGATAAAGAAGGCACACCCATTTGAAGATCAAAGGTTGAATCCATGGATTAGCCTCCTAATCCCTTCTCTAATTCTCTTAAAAGTTGTCCTTCCTTGTCCTTGAAGATTCCTCAAAAGTTCAACCTTTTTCCCAAAACAAAAAGCCACTTTTTATAGGGAAAAAGTTGCCAACGGCTAGTCCCCGGTCGACCTGGTACACTGCCCGGTCGACCGGGTGCTCAACGGTCAAAAAACTTTCCGTTGGAGAGGGTAACGGCTACATGACCCCGGTCGACCCGCAGTGTGCCCGGTCGACCGGGTCCCTTGGCCCGGTCGACCGGTGTCGCGACCCCGGACCGAGGCCGCGGCAGATGATAGTGCGATATTAAGATTATTTGAAAGATGATTAAACCTCCCACAGGTTCCCGCGGTGACGGTTCTAAAACAAACACGCATGGAACAACCAACTCACATGATCAAGTATGCGGAAGCGCGTGGCAAATCACATCTTAACAAGTCATGACAAAATATAAGCATGACGTCATCAAGACTAAAATGATATCAGAATGAAAACATAACGAGGCATTCCCATAATACTTCAAGTTGTAAAGTTAACAAAGTATATTAAGTTATTACACTTCCCAAAATAAGAGGCCAACAAAGGCCAATACAATTCCAAAAGTATATAAAAACCCAAGAGGTGATCCATCGAAACTCATGACCCATCCAAACGTCTACATGACGTCGTCGGGTTGCCACTCACGTGCTAAGGCAGGCCCAACGGCCTCCTCCTCGCACTCCGCCTCAAAGGGAGGGTCTTCTGCACCTGGTCACCAAAATACAAGCATCAAACACGACGGTTTGGCAAGAAATCATTTTAAGTGAAAGCATGTAAAACAAGGTTTAATCGAGAATATACTGAAATACTTTACTAAATCGAAGACAAACTAGCATGAATGCATAACATATATATCATGAATAGTTAATCCACAAAGAGCCCATCCTTTCTCTATCATTTATAAATGAAAAGAGTAAGCACGCACGACAAGCACGAATATACATAATATAGCACGACACGATTCCCACAAAAACGGGATTCCGGCCGCGGAACCGGACACGCATGATGTGTAATAAATACACTACTAATCTGCAGTTAGTTCACATGTTTAAGGACCCCCAGACAGTGGATCAGACTGAAAAGGGCAGTCCAAGCTCTGTGGTGTTCACTTGAGTTCATGAATGCACAAAACACGCTAAACACGATTCAAACATATCGAAAATAAAAGGGGAAATCACTTGTCACGACAAGACGAGGCACGACTAGCAAAATGCATAATATATATGCTCACAACTTATAGAAGTGATCCCCATTTAAATACTTGAAACACATCTTAAAACGAGCTTGCAAACTTGATTTCAAAACGAGTACACGATGTAACTTGCGGTCTTAAATCAACGCTTAAAACACGATAATTTTATCAAGTACATACTTAGGCTATTCATTGACCATTGGTTGATTGGAACTCTATGTTTAAAATACAAGGATTGGTGTCCCCGAAGTTAGTGCATAGCATGGAGTTCCATTCACACAATGTCTATTTAAAGTCCTTAATATAGCCTAGTTTTCAAATTTTAAAAGAAAAGCAAATGGGCAAAAATCTGCATAAACAGTAAAATCTCAGTGTGCCCGGTCGACTGCGCCTTGGCCGGTCGACCGCGTACACTGTGAGCCCGGTCGACCGGCCAAGTCCCGGTCGACTCAAAGTTGTAACTTTTAATCCGTGAATAGTGTTTTGGTCAGGTTCTAGAGAACCTGACCCTGTGTTGCCGGTCGACCGCGCCCCTGGCCGGTCGACCTCGTGAACTGCAGGAACAGTCATTCCCGCAGTGCAGCAGGTCATCTAACTGGGACCAAAAATCCAGTGTCCCCGGTCGACCGCGCCCTTGGCCGGTCGACCGCGTACACTGCGGAAATCAGAACCCAGTTCAGATTTCTGCAGTGCATTGGTCCTTCTTCCATTCCTTTCTTTTCTACAATCTTTCCAACCTAATTAGCAAACTAACTACATGAATGAAACATGCTATCAAGGCTCACATTGGTACATTATTTCAAACTTAAATCAAGTAATAAACCTAGAATCCATTTCATAAACCTTCAAACCCTTTCTTGTCAAAACAAATCCAAACTTCAACCAAAACAAGACTCATTTCAAAAATATGAAATCTGAAAGTTTGGAAAGCTATTAGACATGCTTGCATTATCTAAAATAAGATCACAATCATGAAAACCTAATAAATCAAAACATTAATACCAAATACAAATCCAAGAACACTCATGTACAACAACTTAAATGGATCACTTGCCTTAGCCAAATGAACACAAGATCTTCTTCAAGCACTCCTAACCAAAGGTCAAGCCAAGAACTACAAAATACCCATGAAATCCATTCAAAACTCACCCAAAAATGCAACCCAACAACCCATTTCGAAATAGGGGTTACAAGTTAGAAAAACATGATCTCTAAGAGTAGAAAGAACTCCATTAAAGAGATGGGTTGAAACTCTTACCTAGAGGTGCCCAAACGAAATGCAAAGAAGGAAATGGAGATCTTCCCCACCAAGAAACCTCAGGAAAATGGTATCAATAGCAAGTTTGAGATGAGAGGAAGAAGATGGTGGTTTTAGAAATTTATTTGGAGTCTCCTAGCTCAAGCATTCATGAAGAGAAGAAGAGGGGAAAAAAGGAGGGTTTTCAGCCCTAGGTTAAGAAAAGTTGCAGGATTTTGTAGAATGAGGAGAGAAAGAGGGGAAAAAAGGTTAAATGCTAGACAAGTGGGTCCCCTTTAGTGCCAATCTTGCATGAGTCAAAACATGGTCTTGTGGGCCTCAAATGAAGTTGACGAATAAGGATAAAATGATCCTTGAAATATCTAGTTTCCAAAAAGTATATTTTTGACATAGTTTTGGGATCTCGAAAATCGTGTCCAGATTTGAGTGTGAAAAGGCTATTTTACCCTTTTTGGCCAAAACTTGAGTTTCTGGGCTTCAAACACAAATGAGTTAAACACGAAAGTTGCACATAATCATAAAACCAATCAAATGAAATGAAATTCACGATTAACACAAAACCAAACACAATCTTCCCACGCTTGCACGTACACCCAGGCCTTCCTGAGTGAGCCTAATAAACACTAAACGTTCTCGAACTCCCCCAAAGCTATATAACCAAGACTAAAACTAATCACATTCTAACCCACGATAACTAAACCCAAATCAAGACTAAGCATACACTAAGCAAACACTATTGGGTTAATCCTGGGTTGGGGTTTGACAACCGGCCACACTGGCAGGTCGACCTGGAGACAGCCCTTTAAACAGAATTTTTAAGGAAGATGAAAATGAGAGGGCTTCTTCCAAGGGACCTTGAGGCACATTGATCAAGCTTTGGAAAATGACTTAAAAAGGATGAAAAAAAGGAATTTTAAAGACATGATATTTTCAAACCAAAATATGGATTTAAAGAGAAAGCAATTGGAAAGCTTGAAATGATTTTTGAACTTAATGAAGAACATTTTGAGATTTTAAAAACCTGAACTAAAAGCTTCATGAACTTTAAGAAAATTAAGATTAGAAAACCATGCATATCAATGAATAAAGACAAAGATTATGAAAGAGAAATACGCATGAAGATCCTAAGATGAAGAACATGAATGAATGAGAGGACAAGCCATGAAAATGAATGCATCCTATCAAATTGCAACAAAATAAAGACTCTAACAATCTCCCCCTTTGCAATTTGATGGCAAAACTAGAAGCTTGAACTCTCTTTCTATCTCCTCCGAACCTTGACCAACAACTTCTTTGGATATTTAAGGAGCTTGGATGAGCGGGAGCATTTGGATATTAAGGAGCTTTGGATTTTCCTTGCGAGAGCATTTGGATATTAAGGAGCTTTGGATTTTCCTTGCGAGAGCAAAACGAAGGTGAAGCTTCTCCCCCTCAACTAGATAAACCTTGAATCGTTTCCCCCTCAATTGGAGACCACATGATATTTCTTTCTCCCCCTTTGACATCTAATTGCAAAGGAGCCTGCCCATCAACGAGAAAACACACAACATTGTTAGTAGCACCTGTTTATAAGAGATATAGTAAAAATAAAGTGTAGTAACAGGTGATTAGCCAACAAATATTTAGAATTCAGGGCAAGGGCCAATGCCCAATTGATGTCTTAATTTTATGAACCGATCATTTCCAAGGGGTTTAGTAAATAAGTCAGCCAATTGGGAATCTGTTGGAACAAAGATTAACTCAATAGTGCCTTGATCAGCATGATCACGCAAGAAATGATAGCGAATGTCAATATGTTTAGTGCGAGAATGCTGAACCGGATTTTTAGAAATACTAATGGCACTAGAGTTGTCGCACATGATAGGCATACATTGTTGTGGAATATTATAATCTAACAGAGTTTGTTTCATTCACAACAGTTGAGCACAACAGCTACCTGCTGCAATATATTCAGCTTCAGCAGTAGACAAGGATACAGAATTTTGCTTTTTGCTATGCCAAGCTACTAAGCAGTTCCCTATGAAATAGCAGCAGCCACTAGTGCTCTTCCTATCATCTATTGATCCTGCCCAATCTGCATCACTGTATCCAATCAATTGTAATGAGGAGTCACAAGGATACCAGATGCCATAATGAGATGTCCCATTAATATATTTGATAATACGTTTGACAGCTTTAAGATGGGACTCACGAGGATCTGATTGATACCTAGCACAAATTCCAACACTAAAGGATAGATCTGGTCTGCTAGCTGTAAGGTAGAGGAGACTACCTATCATACTTCTATAGAGTTTTTGGTCTACCTTTTTACCAAGGGGGTCATTTGAGAGTTTAGCAGTAGATCCCATGGGATTGCAACTAGTCTTAGATTCTCCTAAACCAAACTTTTTCACTATTTCTAGAGCAAACTTGGATTGACTTAGAAAGATACCATGATCAGTCTGACTAACTTGTAATCCTAGAAAGAACTGTAAGGGTCCTACCAGACTCATTTCAAAAGTGGAGCTCATCAGTTGAGAAAATCCTTGAGCAAGTTCATCTGATGTGGACCCAAAAACAATGTCATCAACATATATCTGAGCAAGAAGAATATCTTTATCAACCTTTTTGATGAAGAGGGTCTTGTCCACGTTTCCACATTTATATTCATTTTCAAGTAAGTGACTTGTAAGCTTCTTATACCAGGCTCTAGGAGCTTGTTTTAGGCCATAGAGAGCTTTCTTCAATTTGAAAACATAGTCCGGGTGATGAGGATCCTCAAAACCTTGAGGTTGAGTAACATACACATCTTCCTCTATTTCTCCATTTAAGAAGGCACTCTTCACATCCATTTGAAATAGTTTAATTCTCATGCTACTAGCATAAGCCAATAGAATTCGAATAGACTCCAAACGAGCTACAGGAGCAAATGTTTCCTCAAAGTCAATTCCTTCAATTTGAGCATACCCTTTAGCTACAAGTCTAGCTTTGTTCCTTATCACATTTCCTGATTCATCCAGCTTGTTTTTGAAGATCCATTTAGTGCCAATTTGACTTTTGTCTTTAGGAAGAGGTACAAGATCCCATACTTCATTTTTCTTAAACTGGTTTAGTTCTTCTTGCATGGCATCAATCCATTCAGATTTGGTTTCTGCTTCAGAGAAGTTCTTGGGCTCAATTTGTGAAACAAAAGAGTAGTGAGCACACAGATTATGAGCCTGTCTTCTTGTCATGACCCCACTTTTGATGTCTCCAATGATATTATCCAAGTTGTGATCTTTTAATAACTTTGTGGGCATAGTTGAAGTAGAGGGGATTTCATCTTCAATTTCAGTAGGAGTAATCTGCTCATTTAAGGTCTCATCTTCATCATCACGAAGAGCTTTCTTGATTTGATTAGACTCATCAATGACAACATGAGCCGATTCCATAACAGTCATGGATCTGAGGTTGAACACTCTATATGCCTTGCTTTTCTCAGAATACCCTAAGAAGATCCCTTCATCAGATTTAGAATCGAACTTTTCCAACTGCTCTCTATCTCTTAAAATATAGCACTTACTACCAAACACTTTTAAATAACCCAGATTAGGTTTTCTTCCAAAATAAAGCTCATACGGGGTTTTGTTAGTGTTCTTTGTCAAATAAACACGATTAATAAGATAGCAAGCAGTATTGACAGCTTCAGCCCATAAGTTGCGAGCAAGATTTTTCTCATTAAGTAAGGTTCTAGCCATTTCTTGGATAACTCTATTTCTTCTTTCAGCCACTCCATTTTGCTGAGGTGTTTTGGGAGCAGAGAATTGATGATTGATCCCATGGCTTTCACAAAAATCTGCAAATCTGTCATTTTCAAATTCTCCTCCATGATCACTTCTTATCTTCTTAATTGTGCAATCTTTCTCAACTTGAATTTTCTTGCAAATCCTTATAATATTATCTACTGCATCAGATTTTGCATGAAGAAAGGCTACCCATCCAAATCTAGAATAATTATCAACCATGACTAGGATAAACTTTCTCCCACCAATACTCTGCACAGGTGCAGGTCCAATAAGGTCCATATGAATAAGCTCAAGGGGACGAATAGAGGATATATCTTTTAGTCCTTTAAAGCTTTTCTTGATTTGCTTACCCATTTGACATGGTTTGCATAATTCAGATTTATAATCATCTAATTTGGGTATTCCTCTCACAATTTCTTTCTTGGATAAGATCTTCATCAGTTTGTAATTTATATGACCCATTCTTTGATGCCACAACTGATTTTCTTGATCCTTTGTCATTAAACACATGGATTCATTTTCACAAGATTCTTCTATGGTGTAGATGTTATCTTTAGTCCGTAATCCAGTGAGTAGAACTTTGTGAGATTTCTCATTCAGAACTTTGCAAGATTTGCTATTGAATATAACTTTGTTTCCTTTATCACATAACTGACTAATGCTCAAGAGATTATGCTTTAAACCATCCACAAGGAAAACATCTTTTAAGGTAGGCATTTGATCTCCTCCAACACAACCTTTTCCAATAATCTGAGCCTTCCGGTTATCTCCAAATGACACATTTCCTCCATCATAGTTCTCAAGAGAGATAAATCTAGAACGGTCTCCAGTCATATGTTTGGAGCAACCACTATCCAAAAACCATCTAGAGTTTTCCTTAACTTTTAGAGCGGTTTGGACTAAGAAGTTCTTGACACTTTTCTCTTTTTCAATCCAAGTAGCCTTAATAAAAGTAGGGGTAGTGGTTTTGGGAATAAACCTAAAAAGGGCTCTAGAAGGATGATTTTGAGATAGCCTAATCTTAAAGGGACAATTAGGAACTAGATGACCAATACGATTACAAAAATGACAAGTCCATCTAGAGGAAAAGAAGTCTTTATCTATAGGTTTGAGATGAGTCCTCGTAAAATGTTGAAAGTTATTCTTCTTGCTACCTGAGGAGAAACATTCAAAGCCTATACCATTCTTGTTGCCAAAAATTTTATTCATCCCTAACATTTGATAAAATTTGTCATTTCCCAAGGTAAATTTTTCAACAACATGTTTTCCCTTTTTGAGTTTCATTTGAAGAGATTCTGATTCTTGTCGACTAAAATCTAGCAGACTTTGTAATTTATGAATTTCTTTTTCAGCTATAGCTAGATTGTCATTAGAGATAGTCAACTTAGATTGAACATTTTTTATCTCATTATCTTTTAAGATTAATTGATCTTTTAAAATGTTTACATCATTCACAAGCCTTTTAGATTCAATTTTTAAAATTTTATTTTTCTTGGTTATGGCTTCACATAGTTCATATAGATCATCATAGGCTTGATGTATATCATTTTCATCATTTATTTCTTCTTCCCTTATAGTATCTTCTATTAAAACATTATGATCTTCATTTTCTTCAACAGAAGCTAATAGAAGCCAAGAAGTGGAGTTATCATTATCTTCATCATTTTGAAATTCATCATTGTCATTGCATTCATCTTCATCATCATCCCAAGTTATGTTTAAAACTTTCTTTCCTTTCTTATCTTTCTTTTCTGACTCTCTAGGGGAGGAACAATTTTGAGCGATGTGACCAAATCCTTTACAATTGTAACATTGCACATCCTTCTTGATAAAAGATCCCCTAGAGTTCCTTTGAAAATTTTCACTTCTAGATTCCTCAGAATTTCTGAAGTTCTTTATGTTTTTAAAGAAATTTTTAAACTTCTTAGCGAGCAAGACTGTGTCTTCATCACTCTCACTCTCATTATCATTTTCTTTATGTTGGGAGCTAAGAGCTACACCTTTCTTCTTGCTGGGGACTTCAAAATCTAATTCATAAGTGAGAAGGTTTCCTCTAAGCTCTTCAATTTTGATATTGTCAACATTTTTACTCTCAGCTATGGCTACAATTTTGGGTTTGAACCTTTTGGGTAGAGATCTTAAGATTTTCCTTACAGCCTTGGATTCATCCATTTTTTCACCTAGACCTATGAGGGAAAACAATCTCCATAAATTTTGTATAGAACTCGTCAAAGGTTTCTTCCTCTTGCATTCTGAGTTCTTCATACTTAGTAGTCAACATTTGAATTTTAGCTATTTTAACTTGATTAGTCCCCTCATGAGTGGTCTCTAAGGTATCCCAAACTTCCTTTGCTGTATTACAGTTTACTACCCTATTGAACTCTTCTTGAGACAAGGCACAATACAAGGCATTTTTAGCTTTAGCATTCAGATTCGCCCTATCTTTGTCTCCTTGAGTCCAGTCTTTCTTAGGCTTAGGATTGA
This sequence comes from Camphora micrantha, assembly GCA_003546025.1. NCBI lineage: Eukaryota > Viridiplantae > Streptophyta > Magnoliopsida > Laurales > Lauraceae > Camphora > Camphora micrantha. Next base: position 2,265,294 of record QPKB01000006.1, on the reverse strand, counting down.
TAGATATAACATACCCTTCTGAGTCTTGTTCAGTGATAGTGGGCACATGGTACCCTTCTTCAATGATATTCCACACATCTAGACTTTGAGATTCTAAGAAGATTTGCATCCTAATCTTCCAATAACGGTAATGAGAACCATTAAACAAGGGTGGTCTATTAGTGGCATTGATGGACCCGATTTCTTCCCTCTCTCCCGCTGCCTCCGCCCCGGGTCTTTCGGGGTACGGCGGAGGGGAGGAGAAGAAAAAGATAAAGGGTTTCAACATCTTTCTTTTTTTTGTACGGGTATGCCAATTTCACTTTTCTACTTGGAGTTTAGAAACGGTGATCCGAAGATTCACCTTCACAAGTAGAAAGGGGAAATGAAACTTTTTCTAGTTTCTATTGCACACATATTTTAAGAAAAGAGACAAAAGGTTTTTTTTTGAATGCCGTGAAAGGCGATTTCATTTGTTTGCCGTGAAAGGCGATTTTGCCGTAAAAGGCGATTTACAAGTCTTATCCATTATGAAAGACAAGAATTGTGATTTTTGTCTCTAAAAGAAAAATAAAGTACAATAGAAAATCAAGAAAAGGAATCTGACTTCTCATTCGATTGTGGGGACACGTTCAGATCGACGGTCGCGAGTCATGTATGGGCTCCTCCATCGTCCATGCAGATGAGAACACGATGCTTGGATTCTTGGTTCGGCTTTCTAACCTCAGATTTTTAAAGGACAAAGACCAAGAGAAGGTCTTATGTCCAATAAAAAGCTAAGTAAACGGGCTGAAAAGCCACGTTTTAGCCATGTTGGTAGAAGAAGAGAGGTCCTTGGGGGGGTGGCCCCCCAAGGGTGCTTCAATCACCTTTTGGTGGTTTTTTGCAGCAGAGTTGCAGGGCTTCTGGATTTTTTGTCTTCGTCGGGGGGGAGAGCGAGAGATCCGGATAGCACTAGCCTTCTTTGTTCCCTTTGGAATGTCCTCCTATTTATAGGCCTTTGGTAGCCATTTAGGAGGGTTTATGAGCATTGAATGCATTAATACTCATAATGGGAGGAGTTACAAGTTTTAAAGCATTTGTTTTGTAACTCCTTTTTCCTTGAATCTGATTGGCCGATGGAGAATAATGAGCTTTTAATTGCCTTTAATCCCCATCATGGGAGGAGTTTCATGGCTTTAATGCCATAAATCCTTTGACTTGTAACTCCCATTTGCTTGCTTTTGATTGGGCCGTCCAAAATAATGAGTTAATGACCGCATTAATTTGTCATAAAACGGGTCATTTAACTTCATTAATTGGTCGCCAAGTCGCTCGAAGAGTCGCGGGCCGCGCCGCGTCTTTTGGAATTCTTCTTGCGATGACCGCCGGTGGATCCACATGTTGTTTGATGTCGGATGGCGATGCAATTTTAGACATTGATCAATGTCAACGTGCCGGCAACATCTGTCCTGTCGATTTCACGATCGGGCGGGCAGAAAGTGTGCTTTCTTTGTCGGCCGGTTGGCGAATTCGAGGCATCTAATGATCATCCAATGACTTCGGCGTCGAATCCGTGATGTTTGACGAAGATCGACGGATTTCATGCACGAAAAATCAGATTTTGGAAAAATCACAGGGGCCAATCAACTCGAAACGCGAAAAGGACCCAAAAAAGGGTCTTCCGGCGAAATTTTGGGTCGCCGGAATTCCATGGTCGCCGGCGACCCTGGGCCATGGTCGCCGGCGACCATGGGCCTTGGGCCCGTTTTTCGGTCGCCGTCCGGTCGCCGTTTCTTCGCCGTTTTTCGATCTTTTTTCATTCTTTTTTCTTCTGATTTTTTCCTGACATTTCCCCTCATTTATTGGCCTGATTCTCTTGAAGAAAACCCGACGAGAAGCCACGCAAATCGGAGCACAAAGTTTCCTATTTTTCTGGAAAGCCGAAGACTTTGTTGTGCGGTTTTGCCGATTTTTTGTCAAGCATTGAAACTAGGCCAAACGATGTCGGAATGACCTGAAATTCGACGTGGAGCTTCTTGAGCATTAGATAGGACCAACCATAGGCTTTGGTTTGAGTTTTGAAGCCTTTTGGGGCCCCGCAAACGCTTGCCTTAATTTTGCCTCGAGGAAAATGCCGAGCTTTGAAACTAGGCCGAACGATGTCCGTTTGACCTAAAACTTGACAGGGGACCTATTGGAGTCATTTTGAGATGATCCATTAGCTCCAATTTGGATGCCATGATTCCGGGATGCTCCGTCGCCGGTAGACCTGTTTTTGCTTCCTGAGAGTTGATGAAGGGTCAAACGTCGTCCGTTTGACCTGAAATTTGGCAGGGGGCCTTTTGGAGGTATTTTGAGATGATCCGTAGGCTCTGATCGAAGTTTTAAAGTCTTCGACACTGTCGCTGCCGGGAGCTCCTGCCTGGCTGTCGGAGGAGTGAAGTTAGGCCAAATGATGTCGAAATGGCCCGAAACTTCATGTGTACCCTTCTTTTGGCTGTTTTGAAGGATCTTGTAGTTTTTGTTTGATTCTGACAAGATCTGGTGCTTGAAGTGGCGCCTTTCTATTTATGGAAGGATGTGGCTCCATGTAGCTTTTGGTGCTGAAGGGACATAGTGACATTTTTGGTGTCAACAAATGCCCCCTCGAGGTACAACGACGAGGTGTGCAGCTCTGGCAGTCGGTGTGCCTCGAAGAGAATTTGAAGGAGATCTTCTTGCTTGACCAAGAGTCTTGAGCGTTTTTCTTTTGATGGAGTTGCTTTTTGAGCTTCCAAGGGATTTCGCGGTAATGAGAGGGGTCATGTACCGTCTCAAGGCAAGGATTTTGAAATGACATTTGGATATTGGTTTTTGGTTTTGGGTTTTCCCTTTTAACCTTGTGAACCTAAAGGCTTTATGTGGCACATTAGGCGGTTAAGAAGGTTTTTTTGGTTTTTGACCTTGTGACCTAACAGGCTGTATGTGGCGAGTTAGGGGGTCGGGATTTTGGTTTTTTTGGTTTCGGCCTTGTGACCTAACAAGCTGTATGTGGCAAGTTAGGGGACCATGGTTTGGTTTTTTGGTCACTCTTTGGGACAATTTTGGGTCCATTGGAGTGGTTTGGTTTTTTGTGGAATGTCAATTTCAAGATTGTGGCTTGATTTGGTGCATGGGGTTGGATGGTTGGGTTTCTTTTGGAAGCTTATGAAGCTTTTGACTTTTTTGTATGGTCCAATCAACTCAAGAGAGGCATGGAACCATTTTTGTATGCTCTTGGTAAGAGAAATTTTGACTAAAAGCCACTTTTAGTGCCTAGGTGGTCAAACCTGGCTCATATGGGCTAACCCATGGGACCTTAAGCTTTTAAAAAATGGCTTAGATCTCATGTGGTGTCATTTTGTAAAGAATATCTAAAAATATCCCTTTTGTGTAGAGAATATCTAAAAATATCCTTACTTGGAGAGAATCTCTCAAGTTTCCTTGATTTTGGGAGAGATTTTCTCAAAGTATCTTTCTTTGGGAGAAAGTTTCTCAAATCCCCTTTCTTTTTGGAGAGAATTTCTCAAGAATCTCCTCTTTAGGAGAGAATATCTCAAATCTCCCTTTCTTTTAGGAAGTTTGCTAATTTTTAGCACTTACCTCCTTGCTTTTCTCCTCCTTTCCTCTTTTGGTTTGCTTTCTCTATAAAAGCAATGGAGATGGGTTTTCTTTCTCTTGTTGCTTTCTTTTTGCAAAAACCTTCAAGAGTGCTCCAAGAATTTCTCAAGGATCTTCAAGTTCCTTCTTCTTCTTCTCCATGGCTTCAAGTAGGTCTTCTTTTTCCAAGAAAACCCCATGTAGATGTAGAAAAGTTCCTTTTCTTCTTTTTTTTTTTTTTCTTCTTTTTTTTCTTTTTCTCTGTTTTTTTTTTTTTACGTGTTTTTTCTTTTTCACGTGCTTTCACGTTTTTTCTTTTTTTTTTTTTTTTTTCCACGTGCTTTCTTTCTTTTTTTTTTTTTTTGTGCACGTTCTGATTCTTTTTTTTTTTTTCTTTTTTTTTTGAAGAAGAGGTTTTTTTTTTTTGTTCTCTTTTTTTTGCTCACCATGATATGAGGTTTATGCAATTCAAGATGATCATGCATTCTTTCTTCTTTTTTTTATTTAAAATGCATCAAGATAAAAGGCTAGAATTTCTAGGTCAAGTCAACATGGATTTTGACTTAGACAAAGTTTGATTGGTTTTGACCAAATTGGGTTGGAATTGGTCAAACTTTTGTCAAAGTTTTCCTAGCATCTAATGCATGATGATTTTATGCATGATTTTTAGTAAATGGAATTGGGAGCATGATGATGCATACCTCGAATTTTCTTGCGAATCTTGGGATTTTTGGAGCTTGCAGCAATGTTGAGCCCACTTCTCCAGTCTCGCAGAATTTCGAGGAGCTTTGCAAGTTTTGGAATTTTGAGCTCGCAGCAATGTTGAGCTCTTTTCTAATCTTGCGGAGATTTGAGAAGAAAGGCTTGATCTCACAGCAATGTTTGAATTCGAGTCTTCTTCAAGAATCCTTCATTGATTATGAGCTCGCAGCAATGTTGAGCTCATCTTCAAGCTTCCTTTCTTTTTCGGGGTGCCTCCCTTTTCTTCGAAATTGCCCCGGAACCATGCCAAAATTTCGCTAGGATTTTTTTTTTAGCAAAATTCTGTCATTTGGTGTTTGATTTCTTCCTTTCTGACTTTTGCAGGTGGTTCTTCCAGAACGAACAAGGGTAAGGGCCTTGTTACTGATGCACCTCGCCGATCTGCCAGATCTTCCAATGCAGCCGTTCAGCAGGCTTGGGAAAAAGTCCGTTATGTGGAGACGAACTTGGAAGAATGCGACTCGCTCAACCGAGATGAGATGAGACAGCGATTGATCGCTCTCAAGGATGAGGAGTTTTATAAAATTATGGCAAGCAATCGTCCTTGGGTTATGGACGATCAGAGCGTTGTGCCCAAGCCTACCTTTTTCTTTGGTGACGCTGTCCCTGATGACTCGTCATTCCAAAGGAGATGCTTTCAGTTCTCTTACACAGCTGATGGTGAGGAGAGAACCATTTCTACCCGATCGACTTTTGATCGCACTATCTCGATCATGAGTCTTTCTCCCACATGCTCTAAGAGAGAAGATCCTCCAAGCTGGGTGAAGAGGACCAATGTGGTCAAGACCGGGATTTTTGTTGGCGGCCCTTCTCGTTATGCAGAGAAGCCGCCTGCCCGTATGGACATGTTGATGCCAGCCAGCGGCTACCAAGGTTCTGATCATCCATCAGTCGATTTGAGACCGGTGGGCCTTGGCATTTTTAGCGGTGACGGCAGTAATTGGGTGAACCCCTTTCGGCTTCGCGGCCGTTTCAGTGCTGACTCAGGCTGGGAGTCATGGACTGATCACATCCTGCAGATTGGTGGCGCCATTCTGAAGGAGGCTGAGGTTTTTGATGCGGTTCGCGCTTTCCGGCAAACCGTCGTTTTCTCCGATGAGGCCTTCATGGCCATGTTGGAGTCTTTCCTTCCTCAAACCAACACCTTCGTTGTAGCGAACGGTGAAATTGGTTTTACTTTGAAGGAGTTGAGCGCTACCACCGGGCTGCCCATCCTCGGCAATCTCTACGAGGAGTTTATGCCTATTGACAGTGTCCTTGAGGAGCAGTCAGAGGAGTTCAGGCTCCTGTACTTTCAGCTCGTCGCCTTCTACGATTTTTTGAAGGAGAAGGAGGGCTCGAAAGTCCGATGCAGCAGTTGGAGGAGTCTCGGCTCTTTATCTTCCAACTTTTTTGACAGTGGGGATGCTTCTGAGAGTATGTCCCAGGAAGCCAGGGCTAAGAACCCGAAGAAGATCTCCGCTATGCGAGAAAAATTTGAGGGATTTTCTTACAAGCACAGACGCCATTTGTCCTGACATTGCGCTGCGGAGAGATCTCGCTGTTTACCTCACTTACTGGCTAGGTGAGGCAGTTTTTGCTGGAGGAGATGGAACGCACATCAGGCCGCACTGTATTTTTCCAGCTTGTCAGATGGCTTTCGGAGAGCAGCTTGCTTTGGTACCTGCTCTTTACTCCTATTTGTGCACCGAACTGCAGGCTGCTGCTTTCTTGGTTCGGCTTGGGCTCCCTATGAATAGGGTATTTTCAGCCCATATTTTCTATTCGTGGTTTGTGTACCACTGTCCTGGCTTCCACTGTTTAGGTGCTGCACAGGATGATGACCCGTTTATGATTCGGTTGGCTAGAGGGAAAGCCGTTTCCGAATCTCTTTTGTCTGCCCGTTTGAGGATCCGACGGTTCAGGGACGTCGAGATGGGGCAGTCTTCAGTCAAGCTTTCTCCCGGTTTGCGGAAGAAGGCTTTTGATTTTGGTAATCTCCCGCGATTCCACCAGAGCAGGGTCGGGAAGACACTATTCTTTGACGAACGCAGAGAAGGGATGGCTTTTTAACATACGTGTTGGTACGATGGTGTACCGTCGACATCTTTTTGTTGACATCCAGCCGTATGTTCCTTCTCGTTTTGCGTTGCAGTTGGGCTTCTCCCAAGGCGTTGTAGGAGCGCCTTCGAGCATGGTGAAGCGTTTTGGGGGTCTTCAGGATGGGAGGAATGCATGGGCTTTTTACAGTGCGGAGGACACTACCGCCATGATTTCCTATCCTGAGCTGCCCACTTTCCGGACTGCTGGCTTCGCGAAATGGTTCGCAGAGAGCTTTTCAGTGTACCGGGGGCTTTCCAAGAAGGAGCTCAATGTCAAGCAATCTTCTGGGAAGGGCCTTGGTAGATCAGACGGCGTCCGGCGAGAGGAGGTTTTGGCCTTCCTTTCTGGAGAGAAGCATAGGATAGGCTTTCTCAAGGACCGGGATGTCGTCGCAGATTTGGAGCTGTACAAGAGGTACCTGGTGAGGTCTTGAGACAGCTGGAGGAGGAGGAAGCTGAGATCGACGCTTGGAGGCAAGCGGAACGAATGAGGACTTCCATGGGGTCCACTGGCAGGAGCGGACCATCCAGTGAGGGCTCTGGTGAGAGGCCTGACTTTGATAGCGGGGCAGGTTCTTCAGGTAAACCGACCCGCAGGAGCAAGAGGAAGAGAGGACAGTACCGTCATAAGAAGCAGTGCGAAGATTCTCCTGACGTGGAAGTCCCTCTTACCATTGATGAGGAGGTCTCGGGAGATGCCGAAGAGCCTCCAGAGAAGAGGAGTCGAGAGGAAAAAGCCGACGAGGGTATGATCCTTTCCCTTTCTCTTTCTACTTCTCTCTTTTTTTTTTTTTTTTTTTTTTTTTGAGAGATTTTTGTTTAGATCCACTGCTTTCTTTTCTTTTTGCAGAGGATGATGTCTTGGTGATGCCTGAGGCTCCGGCCGATGAGGCGGCGATGGATCCGACTACGGCATCTGAGGAAGAGCCAAGGGACTCTGGAGTAGACCCAGAATCTTCTCCTGGTACGACTTCTTTACTTTCCCCTTTTTTTGGCATTTTCTTTTCTTTGCTAAATTTTGCTGATATTTCTTCTCCCCCTTTTTTGTCAGCTGATTTGCCAGAGGATTCTGACGACTTCGAGCCATCCATGGATGTGGCTTTCTGCGACACTTCGGATGAGTTTATGGAGACAGAAAGCGCTCCACCGGTCGTCGGAGAAGGTACTTCATAGCAATAGTCTTGATAACAAGAAAAGTTTTCTCTTTTTTTTTTTTTTTTTTTTTTTGTGTCAAGATCATGTTCATACCTTTCTTCTTCTGGCAGGTTGTGAGGTGACAGGGGAGGTTCCATTGTCTTCCTCGGAGCCGGAACAGGAAATACCAGCGGCTGGTCCAGAAGTAGAGGCTTCTTCTACCAGTTTTGATGCGGCAGAAGTGCAAACACGTGATGACATTCCATCTTCTGACGCTCCGACTGGGAAGAGTCTTTCGATTTGTCGCCCACTACGGCCTGACATGGGCAGTCAGTCAGCGGAGCATGGCGAGTCTTCATCTGGGCCCTCTCTTCAGTTTGCAAAGAAGGTCTTGAAGAGTGTACTGAGCTCCTGGGTCGGGACTCTTTCTTCTGGTCACTTGGAAGCTGGCTTTGGCATGGTCAAGCATGTGCAAGACATCCTTGCTGACAGCGCAGAGGTTGGTCTGGATATCACCAATGCCAAGGCTTTCGTTGATGGAGTCATTGCACTGGGCGATAAGTGGAACAAGACTAAGGACTCCCCAAGTGATGACTTTTTCAATGAAATGTTTCTGAAGCCTTCCAGCGAGGTCAAATCGGAAGTGAATAAGATCTTGAAGGCTCGGAAGCAGCTTGTTCGGGAGAGGAACGTCGCCGAACTGGCTATTATTGAGCTATCAAAAGACCTGAGCCACCTCGATAAGGAGATCAACGAGACTAGGCAGCGTCTCGAGTTGTTGGAAGAACAGACTGCTGCTAAATGGGCCGCTGTTCTTGAAGCTCGTGCCAGAGAAAGCACTCTGATCCGTCAGGTTGAAGAGGTTGACGGGAATCTCCGAAGGAAGACTCAGGAGCATGAGCGATGGCAACTTCTTTGGGAGGAATTCCCCCGTGCTGAAGATGGATCGCGGTTATCTGCCGCATCTTATGGCAGCATCTTGAAGAAGCGTGGCCTGGAAGCCTTGGAGGCTGAGGCCAAGAGTCTGCTCGAGGACCTTAGTCTTTGGTTGAAGACTATGATGGACTGAGCTTTTGACAAACTTTCTTCTTTCTTTTTTTTGGTTCCTCCATGTATAAACATTTTGGCACTCTATATTTTGTATCCCCTTGTTCTACTTAAATTCTTTTTGTTGAAAATAAGCAAAAGTTGAATGGGAATGTTTGTTTGAAAATCTTGATCAAAAGGTTATCATTTTGTGAAAATCTTTTGTCAAAAGTGTTGTTTTGGCATGAAAGCCAGATTTTGTGGCACAAAGCCTGGTTTTTTGATGGCTTGAAAGCCGAAAATTTTGAGGTGGCATGAAAGCCGATTTTGGTGGCGTGAAAGCCAAATTTTGGTGGCGTGAAAGCCGATGTGGCATGGAAGCCGATTTTTGGCATGAGAGCCGATTTTTTGTTTTTGGCGTAAAAGCCGGATTTTTGGCATGAGAGCCGATTTTTTTGTTTTTGGCATAAAAGCCGGATTTTTGGCATGAGAGCCGATTTTTTTTTTTGGCGTAAAAGCCGGATTTTTGGCATGAGAGCCGATTTTTTTGTTTTTGGCATAAAAGCCGATTTTTGGCATGAGAGCCGATTTTTTGAGAGCCGATTTTTTGTTTTTGGCGTAAAAGCCGGATTTTGGCATGAGAGCCGATTTTTTTGTTTTTTGGCGTAAAAGCCGGATTTTTTGAAAACCAAGTTTTTTTTGTTGGCATGAGAGCCAGATTTTGTTTTGATTTTTGGCGTGAAAGCCGATTTTTGGCGTGGAAGCCGAGTTTTTTTGGCGTAAGAGCCGTTTTTTGGCATGGAAGCCGAGTTTTTGGCGTAAAAGCCGATTTTTGGCATAAAAGCCGAGTTTTTGGCATGGAAGCCGGGTTTTTGGTTTTCAAAAATGCAAGTATCGACTAAGAGTCGCCTCCCTGCTGAATGGTATTGCAAGTATCGATGGAATGTCGCCTCCTTGCTCATTCGGTTGCGAGTATCGATGGAATGTCGCTTCCTCGCGAAGTTGGGTGCAAGTATCGACTAAGCGTCGCTTCCCTGCTTTTTCTTCAAAAATTCATTTTGCGGGTATCGATGGAATGTCGCCTCCCCACGATTTTTGAAATTTGAGGTTTTTTTCGAACCTTTGTTTTTCTTTTGAAATTTGGGTTGTGGATATCAACTGGAATGTTGCGTCTCCACGATTTTTGAAATTTTGCAAGTATCAACGAGGTGTTGCTTCCTTGCGGTTTTGAGGTTTTGGAAGTATCGAATGGGGTTCGCATCTTTCCAATGGGTTTTTGCGAATATCGACTTGACATCGCTTTCCCGATTTTTGTTTTTAGACACGAGGGTCGTAAATTTTGACCTAAAACCATTTTTGGCGGTAAAAGGCAAGGCGGACTAGGGTGGAAATTCCTAAGTCCTGATTTTTGTTTCGAACCAAGAATTTTGGGTTCCAGGATCGAAAATTTTGGTCAAGTTTGGGAAGAGGCTCCTAAACTTAGATTTTTGGATTTTGATTTTCTTTTGAACAATGAAACGATGAAAGTAAACATTGTTTTGAAAATTCAACATAAAGATGAAAATTCCAAAAGGAGTGGGTTTGACGAGAAAGTACCTGGAAATAGGCTTTGGCCTTGTAGGCGTCGCTCTGACCCAGTGGAGGAAGTCTTTAAGGGTAGTACCGCTTCAAGAACTTGCCGTTGATGGGCAGCATACATCTATCACCTTCCATGTTTAGAAGTGCGTATGCGCCATTGGAGAAGACTTGGTCGATGACGAAGGGTCCCTCCCATTTTGGTTCAAATTTGCCTTTGGATTTGTGAGCGAAAACCATCGGCCTTTTCACCGCAAGAACCAAGTCACCCTTTTTGTGGGCGCGTTGCCTGACCTTTTTGTCGAAAGATCCAGCCATGCGTGCTTGGTAGAGCTCAATGCTTTGGAGTGCCTCGAGCCGTCTCTCATCGAGATTGTCCAGCTCTTGGAGTCTTAATTTGACATTGCTTTCTTGCGTCATGTCATTTTGTAGAGATACCCTTAAGGAAGGAATTTGTACCTCTAAAGGGACAACAGCTTCGCATCCATAGACCAAGGAGAATGGCGTGCTATGGGTCGGTCCTCGAACGGTAGTTCGGTAGGCCCACAAAGCTTCGGATAGTTTGTCGCCCCAGTCCCTTTTGTGGCTAGAGACCATTTTCTTGAGAATTTTTGCAGAGTGTCTTGTTGAAGGCCTCTGCCAGTCCATTCGCCGCCGGATTGTACGGTGTTGAAGGACAACTTTGGATTTTGTATTTGTCGCAGAACCTGTAGAATCTGTGATCACGGAATTGTGGTCCGTTATCATGGACGAATCTTTTAGGTATGCCGAAGCGACAAATGATGTTGGTGCGCAAGAACTGAAGGACTGATGAGGTCTTCATTTCATTGAGCGCAAAAGCTTCTGACCACTTGGAGAAATAATCCGTAGCGGCGAAGATGAAGCGATGACCTTTGCTTGACGGAGGGGAGACAGGACCTATGATGTCCATACCCCAGGCTTCGAAAGGCCATGAAATTGCTGTAGGATGTAGCCATTCTGGAGGCATGTGGACATAGTCTCCATGAACTTGGCATTGTTGGCAGCGTTTAGCAAATTGCATTGCGTCAGCTACCATGGTAGGCCAATAATAACCTAACTTTTTTATCTGATCGTAGAGCTTTGGACCAGCCTGATGAGCTCCACAAAGACCAGCATGCACCTCTTTGAGAGTTTCTTCAGCTTCTTGTTGTGATAAGCAGCGTAGAAGTACTCCATTGTGGGATTTTCTGTAGAGCATCTTTGAAGGAATGTCCAGATGAAAGTTTGGGGTTCGTCTTTGAACACTTACCCGTTCTTTTGGATCTTCAGGCAGGATTCCGAACATAATATAATCAATGAACGGATCCCTCTAGTCGCCGATCGGAGGTCTGAGGATGGAGATCCGACTTTCAACAGTTGGTGGCACTCAGCAACTGCTTGGTGTGTATTGAGGGGAGGGAGAATCCTTCTCTCACACACTGTAACTTGCATGCGTTCTCCTTCTTGGACCGCCATAGAGGCGGCGAGTCCAGCCAGGGCATCTGCACGGATGTTTTCGCCTCTACGAATGTGGGTGATATGACAGATGTCAAATTTTCGCCGAAGTGATTGCGCCTTGTTGTAGTAAGGCAACAGATCGGGCTTCCTGATTTCAAATTTCTGATTCATCTGGTTGACGATCAGTTGAGAATCCCCGAAGGCTTCTAGCACTGTGATGCCGGATTTCGAGGGCGAGTTCCAATCCTACAATCAGGGCTTGGTACTCAGCTGCATTGTTTGAACATGGTTTCCAGTAGCGAGAAGGCGTGTGGAATCATGTATTTGTCGGGACTAACAAAGAGGATGCCAATCCCTGATATTTGATTTCCTTTTTCACTTGTCCTGGTTGCACCGTCGAAGTACATATCCCAGGAAGCATTTGATAAGGAAGCCTCCACGTTGTAGACTGACTCGTCTGGGAGATCATCCCTGAGTGGAGAATCTTCAGGCAACGGATGCTCTGCAAGAAAGTCTGCCAGAGCTTGACCTTTGATTGCTTTTTGTGGTACATACCTAATATCAAATTGTGACAGGAGGATAGACCATTTTGCCAGTCGGGCATTGAGGGAACCTGCTTTTGTGACAAGGACCTTCAGGAGATTGATCCTCGAGATCAGGTATACTGTGTTGGACAGCAGATAGTGACGTAGCTTTTGTACAGCAAACATCACTGCAAGACATTCTTTTTCGACTGGAGAGTAGCGATGCTCTGCACCTACCAGCATGCGGCTGAGATAGTATAGAGCAGCTTCTTTTCCCTCATGATTTCCTTGTGCAAGTAGAGCTCCCAAAGAGTGGTCGAGGGCTCTTGTGTACAAGATAAATGGTTTTCCAGTTGTGGGGGCAGCCAGTACTGGAGGTTTGGTCAGGTATGACTTGATGTCTTGGAACGCAGTTTCGCATTCAGCATCCCAGACAAAGTCCACGCCCTTTTTCATTAGGCGGGAGAATGGACGGCATTTCCCTGACAGGTTGGAGATGAACCGTCGAATGTATGCCAATCTTCCTTGAAGCCCTTTTAACTGTCTCAGGGTTTTTGGGGATGGCATTTCTAGGATAGCCTTGACTTTGATAGGGTCAAGCTCTATTCCCGCTTTCCGAACTACGAATCCGAGGAACTTACCCGATGATACACCGAAGAAGCATTTTAGGGGATTCATTCGCAGTTTGTGCCTGCGTAGTCGGAGGAAGACTTCTCGAAGATCTTTGAGATGGTCTTCTTTCTTTTTGCTTTTGACGGCGAGGTCATCAACGTAGCATTCGACCGTCTTATGCTGCATATCTTGGAATATCTTCATCATAGCCCTCTGATATGTCGCACCAGCATTTTTCAGACCAAATGGCATTACAGTGTAACAATACACGCCAAATGGGGTCCGAAATGATGTGTGTCTTTCATCTTCAGGATGCATTTTTATCTGATTGTACCCAGAGAAACCATCCATGAATGTCATCCGCTCGAATCCACAGGTGTTGTCGATCATCACCTCCGGTATGGGGAGCGGAAATTCATCTTTAGGACATGCATTGTTCAGGTCTCTATAATCAATACAGACCCTGATCTGCCCATTTTTCTTT